>SJYA01003270.1:1370421-1467044 GCA_006410615.1 Neotragus moschatus
AAGACGCCGACGCTGTCTACACTTCGAATCACCCTGGATCCACTGGGGCTGGACTCTGGCACAGGGGATCTTCCCAACCCAGGGATAGAATCCAGGTATGCTACACTGCAGGGAGATTCTTTATTATCTGAGCCACCAGCGGGAAGCATGAGAGGAGGAGTAGTAAAAATAAGATGCTAGTGTTGAAGTATTGCTTCCTGTGTTGAGAATGCCTAACTTGTCCAATAAAACCTTCCAGGGGGGACCTGAAGAGACAGCACTCTGACTTGCAGACCTGCAATTCCACACAGCAAACCTCATTAAGTGGCAGAGAAGGTAGACCCAGAGGCCACTGGAGTCTGCTAGGTCACCTCCAAAGGATATAGTGGTCAAGTGGGAAAAAGAGTTCTGGACCACAGAACTCCTTTAACTATAACATGTGGTCCATCTGCATGTAATGTAATGATTGATACACGCTTGCTCCGTCACTAAATTGTGTCCGACTCTTTGCGACCCTAGGGACTGTAGCCAGCCAGGCTCCTCCATCCATGGGATTCTCCAGGCAAGAATACTGGAGTGGGTTCCCTTGCCCCCCACCAGGGGATCTTCCCCACCCAGGGACTGAACCGGTATTTCCTGCCTCTTCTGCATTGCAAGCAGATTCTTTACCCGCTGAGTCACCTAGGCTACCCAGTGACTAATACGTGTGACTTTAAATCTTCCTTTATATTTGTTCCACCGATTCATATATTTTGGGGATGGTTAGTTGTATGTGCCAATTTGACAGGGCTGCAGGGTGCACAGATATTTGATTAAATCTTATTCTGGGAAGGTTTCTGGGAGCATATTATGGGTGAGATTAACATCTTAGTCCACAGAGTAAAGCAGATCGTCCTCCAGAAGGTGGGTGGGCCTCACCCAATCAGTCGAAGGGCTGGATATACCACAAAGACCCCTCCTCTCCCAGCGAGAGAGAATTATCCGGGAGACTGTCTTTGCATTTCGTCTGCACTGTCACTGTCCTGGGTCTCCAGGCTGCTGGTCCACACTGCAGAGTTAGACCTGCCAGTCTTCATCATCTTGTGAGCTAATTCCTTGTAATAAATCTCTCATCTCTTTCTCTGTATATCCACATCCTACTGATTCTATTTCTCTGGAAAAAAATCTGAAAAAGGAGCTAGATAAATGGATACCTATATCTATAGCTATATCTATCTGTGTATCTAAATCCGAATCACTTTTGCTGTATACCAGAACTAACAACGCTGAAAATCAACTATCCTTCAGCGTAAATTTGGGACTCATACCCTGATTGTGATATCCTGCATAAGCTGTTAGGCCCTGTTTATGAGTCTATCTATTGGTCCACAGCCCTGTGTTACCCCAGGAGGAACATGGCTGAGGTTACATCGTTAAGTCTCTGATTTTCCATTTATTGATCCAGACACTAAACAAATCGAAGACAGTATATGAGCCTCTTTTTCTTGCTCTGAGAGGGTTCTCAGCACTTTTTATCAGTACGATCCCTGCTAATCCAGAAAGGGCCAGCACATTGCTCTTATTAATATGCTGAAAATATTTGCTTCCAACATCTGTCATTTTGCATAACTATGAATACAAACCATAGACACCATCTGGGATGTCAGAGCAAAGGGGAATGTGACTGTTTGAAATTCCCTTCCAATTTAATTTCACAGTTTTTAAAACTCTTGTTTTCCTTCCATGATAATCATAGGGGAAAATAATTAACAATTATCCTCTGAGTGATAAAATTACTACAAATTAAGAAACTGTGATGAATGTAATTTCCAAATAATCATGTGAAAGGACCATGAAAAGTTCAGAACTAATGCAACAAAATTAATTAAAGCTCCTGAGAGATCATTTTGGTATTTATTTGTTTTGGTCCCTTGAGGACAGACTGTCCCAAGAGGCTTTACAGCACTGAGAACTATAATTCAAAAAGAGATCTGAGGGACTTCCATGGCGATCCAGTGGTTGAGACTCCAAGCTTCCAATGCAGGGGGTTCAGATTCATTCTCTGGTTGGGGAACTATGATGTTACATGCCGTGTGGCAAAATAATAATACTCAGCGATAATACTAGTGATAAAGGTAATTAAATAAATAAACAAATAAATAAAAATTTAAAAAAAAGAAATCTGAAGAGTTTGCTCAGAAATGTATTTGGCAAATGTTTTGGGTTGCATTACCCGTGGCACATGGTATACAGGTCTCATCAGAACCTTCAGGAAAACATAGCTACCGTAATGCAAAGTGTTAAATTTGTTGATGTGAATATGAGGTGGGGTCGGATGTGTTGATGCCTAAACCAGTGCTTCCATATTGGGAGTTGACATCGGAAAAATAAACTAAGTCAGACCTCTGAAAATTATTTCGTCTATAAAAACAATGAGAAAACAGGTTAAAAAAAAAAAAAAAGGTCAGAATTTAGTCTTTTCAAAAGTGTTTCTGGGGATTTCCCTGGTGATTTAGTAGCTAAGACTCTGCCTTCCAATGCAGGGTGTACAGGTTCCATCCCTGGACGGGGAATTAAGATTCTACATGCCAAGGGGTACAGCTTAAAAAAAAAATTGTGCTGGAATAACCAAACATCTATGTGTTTAAAAAAAAAAAAAAAAAGAATCTAGACACAGACATCATACTATTCACAAAAACTGAAAATGGACTATAGACTGAAGTGTAAAATGAAAAAACTATAAACTTCTAGATGAAAACATAAGAGAAACTATAAATGGACCTTGGATATGGCTGTGACTTAAGACACAACACCAAGGGTACAGTCCATGAAAGAAAGGATAAGCTAGTTTTCATTAAAATAATATTTAAAACTTCTACTATGTGTAAGACAATATCACGAGAATGAGAAGACAAGNAGTGTAAAATGAAAAAACTATAAACTTCTAGATGAAAACATAAGAGAAACTATAAATGGACCTTGGATATGGCTGTGACTTAAGACACAACACCAAGGGTACAGTCCATGAAAGAAAGGATAAGCTAGTTTTCATTAAAATAATATTTAAAACTTCTACTATGTGTAAGACAATATCACGAGAATGAGAAGACAAGCCACATTCTGGGAGAAAATATTTGTAAAAGACACATTTAATAAATGACTGTTTCTGAAATATAGAATATACTCATAAAACTCAATATTAAACATAAGAAAATGCTTATTAAAATGGGCCCAAGACCTGAACAGACATCTCCCCAAAGAAGATACACAGATGGCAAATAAGCATATAAAAAGATGTTTCTGGAGAAGGAAATGGCAACCCACTCCAGTGTTCTTGCCTGGAGAATCCCAGGGACGGGGGAGCCTGGTGGGCTGCCGTCTATGGGGTCGCACAGAGTCGGTCACGACTGAAGTGACTTAGCAGATAGAGTATTGTACATTCTGCATATACTGCTNCTGTAGCAACATGATAAATTTCTGATACATTATCTTGAAATTTAAAGTTTATCACATCTAGAGATTATTCTCACAGAATAATGTTTTCTAAAAATGATTTTACTCAATACAAAATATGTTTTATGTAAGTCTGAATTCTTTTAAATTTTAAATTATACCCTGGCCTTTTAAGGTTTTCTCTAACTTATGGAGGTTTTTTAAATTGACTTCATGATTCTCACATAACTTAAAATGCTTATTTATGTATTCTATAATTATACCTTCAATTACAATGAAAATTTAATTTCAAGAATTTATCCCTTATTCATAATTGGTTTATTTGAAGCATCTTATGAAAGTAGTATTTTTTTCCATTGAATGCAATGAGCTTTAAGTTTAATTTCCAGGCCTGTGGATGTTTGCTTTGCTTTGCGATGTTCCAGCAGTTTTATAAACTGGAGATCCAAAACTCTGAGAATTCTAATAACTCCCTGATATGCTTTGCTGCAGTTCCCAGGTGTACACTTTCCTTTTGTAATAACTTACTGACAAACGCTTGAGCCCCCTCAGTTCCTGTCCCGGTGCTCAGGCCAGAGGGTGTTTGTGCGGACACTAAAGGATGGGCTCTGGGGACAGAGGGTCGGGACTCCCCAGCCTGGGTGCTGGCACTGCGCCGTTCCACGCCACTCTTTATGCTCATGGCTGCAGCTGTTGTCTCTGCCACCACGGCTTCTGGTACTGCAGCTCTCGCCAGCACTGATCAGGGCCCGGTCCCAGACCCCACGGAGCCCAGACTGTCCAGAAGATACGTGTATGTATATGTGCTTGGCCATCGGGCCAGTTGCTCAGTGCTAGGGCCCTGGTTTATCTCTGCTGCTGATAGGTTTATTTCCATCGTCCCGTAGGACTTGCTTACAAAGCGCAAATGCAAAGATGAAATTATCCAAACTTTCAAGATGGCAACCGCAAAGCCCAAACCACACACACAGAGTGAGAGACCACACAATACACGACTCCGTTCATATGAAACCAGGTCACAGACTCGTGAAGGCAGCCTCGGGAAGGCAGCCTCGGGTTCCATTTGCCCTTTTCTCAGTGTGGTGCCGCCTTTCAACAGTCGTGCGGGGGCGCTGGAGGCAGGCATCCTCTACCAGTGTAACGTCCCCCACCTCACCCTGTTGCGCTGATTGGAAGTAAGCAAATATTTAATACCTCTCCTCCAACCATTATTCTCAAGCTTCACTGATAAATAACTGAATGATTTATTAGCTCATATGAATACCTAGATTTTCTAATACATTTAAAAAATCAAATTGTTTATATAAACAAGGGACTTAAAAAAATTATTTGCCCACAATGTACGCATGGTAGGGATAACCCTGACTTCCTATAAGCCTATAAGCTTTTTNTTCTCAAGCTTCACTGATAAATAACTGAATGATTTATTAGCTCATATGAATACCTAGATTTTCTAATACATTTAAAAAATCAAATTGTTTATATAAACAAGGGACTTAAAAAAATTATTTGCCCACAATGTACGCATGGTAGGGATAACCCTGACTTCCTATAAGCCTATAAGCTTTTTGAGAATAGGAATTTTGTTTGCTTTGCTTATTATGTGTCCCTAGTTCCATATTGTTTTGTACTGATTGTTCTCTACTAATCAACTCCTAGTGAAATTCATGAATGTCTCTAAATGATGTGATAGATTGTGTAGAAGTCACTTTGCTGGAAACTATCACAGTAATCAGGATTTAGAGATTATTTTGTAAGCCAGAAATTGCCATATTGCTCTTTGGGTGCGCGCGTGTTTAGTCACTCAGTTGTGCCCGACTTGTCTCAACTCCATGGGCTATAACCCTCCAGGTTCCTCTGTTCGTGGAACTTTCCAGGCAAGAATATTGGAGTGGGTTGCCATTTCCTTCTCCAGGTGATCTTCCCAACCCAGGAATCTAACCTGTGTCTCTTGCATCCTGCATTGGATTCTTTTTTTTTTTTTTTGGGTACCCTAGGTGGCCCAGGGATGGGAGAGCCTAGTGGGCTGCCATCTATGGGGTCACACAGAGTTGGACACGACTGAAGTGACTTAGCAGCAGCAGCAGGTGGAACATGAAGCAGGTGGATTCTTCGAGTCACTTGGGAAGTCCTATATCGGTCTTTGCACAAGCCAAATTGGAATCATGTAGCTCTTCTCCGAGTCAGTTAATGGTTTATAGAACGCCTGCCAGATTTCAGGCACTTTTACATATATAATTTCAGCTCACCATTCTGGCAGTCAGTACACCATCTGTGTGTACAGTGGAGTAAACAGACATGACAGCTTGGTGTCATCATGTCATTAGCAGAACAAGCATGAACGCATAGCACTTGAGTTTCTAGGCCATTCGTTGCCTGTGTCTGAGAGCTGCTAGGCTGCCCCCCACGCTTGCCTCTATAGCCTAGGCTACAATGGTTTTTTAATAAGTTCTTCAAAATTAGTTCAAGCAGCCTCGAATGGCTTTGAGGGTACCATCTCGCCCATACCATTCACCCTGGGATTATAAAGGTGGCATTCAGCCTCTCCTACTGCTGCTATAGCCAGTGCCATATCCTAACCTCCAGGCAATGAAGAAGTATCATTTGTGAAAATGATTGTTGTTGTTCAGTCGCCCAGCTGTGTCTGACTCTGCAACCCCATGGACTGCAGCACGCCAGGCCTTCCTGGTCCTCCCAATATTTCAAACTTTTTCATTTCTGTTATGTGTGTGATGCTGATCAGTCCTCTTTGATGTCACTCGGTAATTGTTCTGGGGTCCCATGAACCTCACCCGTGTCAGACAGCAAACAATTGACAAATACTCTGTGTGTTCTGACTGCTCCACTAACCGGGTGTTCCCCCATCTCTCTTCCTCCCCTCTGGCCTCCCTATTTCCTGAGACACCACAATATTGAAATTAGACCGGTCGATAACCCTACAGTGGCCTCTAAGTGTTCAAGTGAAAGGAAGAGCAAATCAGTGGGCCAAACTTCACTGCTGTCTTATTTTAAGAAATTGTCAGTCACCCCAGCCTTCAGCAACCACCATCCTGACCAGCCTGCAGCCATTCACCTCGAGGCAAGACCCTCCACCAGTAAAAAATTAGTTTGCTGAAGGCTCAGGTGATGATGATCATTTACAGGCAATAAAGTATTTTTTAAAATACATGCATTGTTTTTTTAGACTGTTTATGCTATGGCACACCTGAAAGAGTACACAGAGTGTAAACATACCTTTTTTTGCACTGGAAAACCAAAAAAAACTTGTGGGCCTCACTTTAATGACATCTTGTCTTTACTGCGGTGATCTGGAATCAAACCTGCCTTATCTCCAAGGTCTGCCTGTATAATGTAACTCTAAATATTAGAAGCGTCTCACTTCAGAACTGGGCTCTTTACACCAAGAGCTTTGGGTTAAGGCCATGTTCATGCTACAGGACTGAAGAATGAAAAGGGCACGTTTATAAATAGGCTGGTTGTCAAGCTCCTCCCTCTCTGGAACTTTACTACTGTTCTCTAACATTTTGTCAAATTCTGACGTTAGGCTCTCATGGAAGCTGTTGGAACGTGGAAGGAAGGGGCACCTGTGTAGTGTGACGTGTGCCTGGCAACCGAAGCTTATAAATCAAGCTGAAATCTGGTGCATCTACAAGATTTATGGCTCATGGGAAAATATGCTAACTCAACTGCAAATTGATACCACACCAAACTGGCCTCCGTCTTCTTACATAATACCACTCAAACTGTCAGGCTGTCTTTGGGAGAATTTATTGCAGCACGTTCGATGGAAACAAGAGTCTCTGGCCACTTGACTGAGCCCTTTCAGACCAACTTGAAATGATCTCTGACCAGCTTGCAGAAGAGCTGGGCAGAGCCTTCAGTACACACCTTCAGCCAAAATAGTGGAAGGGATTTGAAAAACTGAATTCACAGAATCATCAAAAAGCGATGGAAATTTTTGTCCTGAAATTTAATTTCATAGAACCCTTTAGAATGTATACAAAGATTCCACACGCCTTTACTTAGGAAAGCATAACCTGGCTTTAAGATCTTTTGAACACGATCATAAAAGATCACAAATTAGGAATGTTGAACAAATTAGGAATTGCGATGTCTTCCTCTATCACTCTTTCTTCCCCCTTTTTGTTTCTCTAATGAAAATTACAACGTTTGAAACGGCTTCTTGAAGAAGCTGGAGTTTCAACCAGATTTCAGGAATCCCCGTTTCCTGGGCAAGTTTTATCTCCTAATCATAGGGCTTCCCTGGTGGCTCAGACGATAAAGAATCTGTCTGCAATGCAGGAGACCAGGGTTCCACTCCTGGGTAAGGAAGATCCCCTGGAGAAGGGAATCTTCCCCTGGGAAGATCCCACTCCAGTAACCTTGCCTGGAGAATCCCAGGGACAGAAGAGCCTGCAGGGCTAATTTAGTCCATGGGATTGCAAAGAGTTGGACACAATTGAGCAACCCAGCAACAACAACAAACACAATCATAGGTCAAGACGGCAGGTACTCTCTCCGTGATGAGCTATTCGTGACTGGCTATGAACCTATATCCTCTGGGTTTCTGCTCATTTCTGGCTTACTTTTGGGAGGGACTTCCGTTCCATCTGTAGAGTAAAGCCTTTGTATCTCTTGGTGATGCCAGGCCTCCTTTCATGATAATCAAGTCATATAAGCAACAGTTCTGCCTAAATCAGAAAGAGCCTCCGTGGAACTTTCTGCCTCTCCCTCTGAATCTTCTGCTGTTTTGAATAATGATCTCAGATCTATTTTTGTTCATGCAATCCTGCATCTTGAATTCATGACATAAAAGTCTTAGGATTTGATATCCTGCATTTCAAATTCTCACTTCTGTAGTTTAAAATAGTTTATGCTTTTATGCTGTCAATCACTAGTTTGAGTTATTTAGTAGGACCATCTACTTTCTTTATATACTCTCTCTGATGAGAAATTGAAGAGAACTCTTTTTCACAGATTCATGTTCCTTCCAGCTTGACTCGATTGTATTTTAAGGGGTGTTTTCAGGTCTGATGAACTGGAATCTTCAGGATTCCAACAACCCTCTTCTTCCATCTGTCTCCCTGTCTTCTATGTCCACAGCCCTTTCTCTTCTTCAGTCTCTTTAAAATATTTATTTGGCTGCACCAGGTCTTAGTTGCAGCACGTGGAATCTTAATTCTTTGACCGGGATTGAACCCTGGGCCCCCTGCATTGGTAGCTCGGGGTCTTAGCCACTGGACCACCAGGAAAGTCCCCTACCTCTTAAAAAAAAAACAACTGGTTATAAAATTAAAAATATAACTCATGGGACTTCCCTGGTGGTCCAGTGGTTAAGACTCTGCACTTCCAATGCATGGGGTGTGTCTTTGATCCCTGGTGGGAGAATTAAGATCCCACGGGTTGGGCAACCAAAAATAATGTCGCTGATACACTCACAGATAGATGCTGTCTCTGACAAGGACACCCAGCCGGAGGCAGGCAAAGGTGTGAGTGAACAGAGAGGCCGTGGAGGGGGTCCACACCTGAGCAGAGAGTATTCCTGCAGATACCTCGATTCTGCCTCACGCAGCTCTGTGCTGAAAACATTGGCCTTGCTTATCCTTGTCATCTGAGTACAAATAGGTCTTTTGTTGACAGAAGCCAAAACCATTAAGTGAAACGTTGGTGAGAAACTTCATAAAGGAGACATCAGTCTGACAACCTGGCCCATAATGGTTGGTCTTGGCCTTTGTAAAAGTGGAACAATAAGCCATTAGGGACTAGTAACGTGATGCCAAAACAAGTACACAGCACCTTGTGTAAAGGGTTCCTGACCGTAAAGTGGAACCTAACTTCATGTACAGGAAATACACGAGTTTGCGGAACAAATCAAATTACACCACCAGGAAACAGCCAGCATAGGTTGTAGGAGAGTCTTTTGTCAAATGAGTCATTTTCTTTTACATACTGTACGTAGCATGTATAAAAGAGACCGCTATGTAATAAAAGAGAGATGTCAATGTAAGGTGTGATACTTGGTTGGATCCTGACTCAAAAACTAATCTGAAAAAAAAAAGCATTTTCAAGATAAAGTGGGGCATTTCAACTGTGCTCTGAATTTAGACTATATTAAGAAATTTTTAAAAAATATTTATTTAATTTGGCTGCACTGCTGCTTAGTTCTGGCTTGAGCAATCTTCTGTGTAGTATGTGGACTTAGTTTCAGCATGTGGGGAGCCCAGAATCTTATCCACAGAATGACCAGGGAAATCTCTCTCTCTCTTTTTTTAATTGAGGTATAATTGCCATATATCACTTTATTAGTTTCAGGTATGCAACAGAGTGGTTTGACATTTGCATATATTATGATGCAGTGGTCACCACAATAACTCTATTAGTAGTCAGCATCCATCACCATGTATGATTCAGAAATCTTTTTCCTAAGGAATGATTATTGATCTTTTAGAGTGATTATGTCACACCANTATCACTTTATTAGTTTCAGGTATGCAACAGAGTGGTTTGACATTTGCATATATTGTGATGCAGTGGTCACCACAATAACTCTATTAGTAGTCAACATCCATCACCATGTATGATTCAGAAATCTTTTTCCTAAGGAATGATTATTGATCTTTTAGAGTGATTATGTCACACCAGTTTTTTTTTAATTCCTTTTTAATTGTCACTTAGATATGCACATTGAAGTATTTACAAAAAGACATATTGTTTGAGATTTGCTTCAAAATGCTCAAGAAAAAAGAAAAACAGAAATATATGGGGAGACAGATGATGTAGGATTGGGAATATTGCAACAACTGTTGAAATTGCATCGTGACGGGTATATGGGGACTCGTTATATTATTCTCTTTCCTGTTGTGTATGTTTAAAAGATTCCATAATCAAAGGTTAAATAATAAAATAAAACAAGTTTTCTTCCTAGAAAACAGTTCAGTTCAGTTCAGTCGCTCAGTCGTGTCCGACTCTTTGCGACCCCATGAATTGCAGCACGCCAGGCCTCCCTGTCCATCACCAACTCCCAGAGTTCACTCAGACTCACATCCATCGAGTCAGTGATGCNTCTAGTCATGAAGGTAGAAAATATAGGAAACGGATCTGCTTTGAGCAGGAAGACAACAAACTCAGTCTTGGACGTGGTGAACTTGAGAAATGTTCGTGATACTGAAGTGGAGAAGTAAATCTTGAGTTGAGAAGAGAGGCTTGGAGAAGTCAATTTGGGGGTCACTGGCATACAGATAGCAATTAAAGATATTGGAAAAGCTGAGATTTACCCAGAAGAGTATGGAAAGATAACAGCGCTAAGGATAAAGACTCAAGGAGTCCTGATAATTAATGCCAAAGGATGACAGCGTTAAAAGAAATAGCCCTGGTGTCAATGGTACTCCTAAATGGGGTAAAACGAGTAGGAAATAATATCAAGGGCACTGGGGACCCTGACATAAGCTTCATGGATGTGATGGCAGCCGATCTATACACATCTATCAAGAAGTCTGGCTATAAAGGTGAGAAGAGAAACGCGGTGTTAGCTTCTACAGCAAAGTGCATCAGCTATATGCATACACATACCCCCTCCCTGGGAATTCTCTGGTAGCTCAGTCGGTAAAAAGAATCTGCCTGTAGTGCAGGAGACCCAAGTTTGATCCCCAGGTTGGGAAGATCTCTTGAAGAAGGAAATGGCAACCCACTCCAGCATTCGTGCCTGGAAAATCCCATAAACAGAGGGGCCTGGTGGGCTCTAATCCGTCGGGTAGTGAGAGTTGGACACGACTGAGCGGCTTTTTATACATGGTGGCGTGTATACATCAGTGCTACTCTCCCAGTTTGTCCCCCTCTCCCCTTCCCCCACGTGTCTGTTCTCCACACCTGCATCTCTATTCCTGCCCCGTAAATAACTTCATCTGTACCATTCTTCCCGATTCCATATATGCACTAATAAATGGTATTTGTTTTTCTCTTTCTGAGTTAACTTCGCTTAGTATGGTAATCTCTAGGTCCATTCATGGAACTGCAAATGGCATTTCATTCACTTTGCTGTGCACCAGAAACTAACACAACGTTATAAATCAGCTATACTTCGATTAAAAAATTCAGATTAAAAAATAATTAAAAAATAAAATGCCCCGCCTCACAACTTCTCTCTCTTGCCCTCATCTGGCTTCCCCTTCCCTCTTTTCCTCTGTGATCTTCTAATTCCTAATTCCAGTCTCTACTTAGGTATTGTTTACTCCAGAAAGCCTTCCTGAATCTAATCATTTCTTCTAGACTCAAAATTTTTCTTTTTTCAGAAAACATTGCTACCAAGAAACCCCTGTCATGTGTTATTATACCTATTGGCTTAAAAGCTCTTTGTCAGTATCACGTCAGTTTTGCTCAAAGCTATATTCCTAAGCACAGTAGTTGGGCTTTAAGAAGCTTCCAAAAATATTTAATCGAATGAAGAAATGATCAAGTGAATTTCCAAGGCAGCCCACAGCTTTTTGGAATTTAGAAACTAAACTGAATCAGTGTGCCAGGTTTGATCAGATTTGGGGGGAAAGCCTGGCAAGGCAATGAATGATATTAATCAAAATTTGAATTTATTCATTTCAATAAGAAATATTACTGACAAGTAAGTCTAGAGTTCATGTAGCTCTTATTTTCTCTGTGGATTTGAGAAACCAAATCATAGAATAGTTTTTGATTACCATAGATTCAGGGAAAGGGAAGTTATGATTTAAATGTTTATGACATTAGGTATTAATTGCCTGATTCATTCATCTTTTTAACTGATGGGGACACCTGCCAGGTAAAGACTCTGCATCTGGTTCATGGATGATACCACCACTGTGAACCTTTCTGATCTAACTGCTGTTTTGAGCCGTCTCTGCTAAGAAACAGTGACTCGTGTTCAGAAAAGCAAACACCTTGTCTTGTATTGTTGGGGTCTTCAACCAGCTTGAGAGTCATCAAGGAGATTTGCGTATTTCTCTTCAGATCCCTTGGAAGGTTTGTTATTTCCCTCATTTCCAAGTCCTTGGTTGTCACCTGCCCCAAGTGATATTTTCCACTTGAGTATTCTGAGCTGGTACCAGCGATTGCTGATTGGAGCTACAGGCTGCATTAGGTAATTTACTGGGTCACTGACTCGTTTGAAATTGAGGGCTTCTTGGCAATGATATCTGAAAAGAGAAAAATGTTGAGTCTAGGAGACAAGATAAGCATTAGAATAGCTTTTGAGGGCTAAAGACAGGCTGGTGGCAAAATGCCAACTCTTTGGAGCTAGAGGATAGTCATTTCAAAATAAAAAGCCTAAGGGACTTCCTTGGTGGTCCAAAGGTGAAGACTACAGCTTCCAATGCAGGGTGCACAGGGTTCAATCCCTGGTTCAGGGAACTAGCATCCACATCCCCCCCAGGTGTGGCCAAAATTAAAAAAAAAAAAGATAACAGGAGTTCCTATAAATAAATAAAATGAAAATTAAAAATCTGGGGTGGGAGTGGGAACAAATTAAGATTTGGGGATTAACACACACATACTACTCTATATAACATAGGTAACCAACAAGGACCTACTGTATAGCACAGAGATCTATAATCATTATTTTGTAAAAATCTATAAGGGAAAATAATCTGAAAAAATATATATATATATACCTGAAATAGTGAGCTCCAGGAAGATTCCAGGTAACAACTATTTTGTTTTCTTTACTCTCTTACCAGATATTCATTAACTGTTGTCCCATCAACTTATACAAGTCAGCACACATAAGAGGGTATGCTGTATTATACTGTGCTTTATAATAGTTTATATAGTTTATTAAAAATAAACTAAATAATGTATTTATACTTAGAATGATACATGCTTTTTTAAAATACGAGGAACAATGGTGGTGCTTACAGAAAAAAATCTTTGTTAAATGTTATTTTCTTATCTTCCTCAAAGTGTATATTCATACGCAAAATCGTGTTATCTTCCCAAAGACAAAAAGGTCACATTCAGGAAAGTAACCATTCAATAATCTGGAGACAAAACTCTAGGTATAATTATCTCCTTTCTTCACTACATGATTCTTATTAAACTATCCAGTTTTTTTCATCCTTTATGTAGCTTTGATTGCAAACTCAGAATCTTCTTGAGTAGGCTGGCTTTTAAATACACATGCATTTTAAAACAAAACTACCCTACACTTACTCTATATCAACTAAAAAAAGGTTTCTTCACAGACTAGAGTTGAAATTTTTTGGTGTTCAAAAAGTTTTTGTGGTGGAGAGTCCCAGGGCTTACTGGTTATTGTAACAGTGATTTACTTTTCTACTTATTAAGTGCCTACTGTTTCCACTAGGTCTGAATAGGCTCAGAGTTGGAGAGAAACATTAGAATAGTCGAAATAATTTCCTTTTCCTTGAAGGATTATAATCTGTAGTGTTTGAGGAGATGTAACCTGGGAAAAAAACTCTTTTGAAGCAAAATAAATATTAATTATATAAAGTTTGGTTGACTTTGGAAGGTTCTGTGGACTTAAAATTTGACCTTAATGGAAGTGTAGGATTTAGATGAAGGATGGTGAGGGAAGAATTCTTGTTCAAACAATGGAAATGCATAAACCAAGTTTACATAAAATAAATCAGGAATGAGATATGGAAGTGTCTATGACCAGAAGCGGGCAGGATGGTGCCAGGAGCCAGCGTGAGGAATCCTGCCTGTGCAAAGGTCATGAAGAAGGAAGCCTGACATACGCAAAGGCGTGATCTGGCTTCGGAGGTTCCCCCTGCGTTTTCCTGAGCATCTACCCCAAAAACCAGAGTCNTGAGATATGGAAGTGTCTATGACCAGAAGCGGGCAGGATGGTGCCAGGAGCCAGCGTGAGGAATCCTGCCTGTGCAAAGGTCATGAAGAAGGAAGCCTGACATACGCAAAGGCATGATCTGGCTTCGGGGGTTCCCCCTGCGTTTTCCTGAGCATCTACCCCAAAAACCAGAGTCTGCCTGCCTTATTGTACTGTGCTTTCCACTCTTTTGACATTAACAGGGGCTGTCCCCACCACCTTTTTCTGGAAAAAGTTAACTTAGAGCTCCAACTGGTCTCCTGCATATGAAAGGAATGTTTTAGCTCAAACCCCTCTGATGGCTCTCTAACTTGTCTGACAGGTTCCCCCGGACTTTTACAACTTGTGATTGTTTACAGCCCCCCAACCGAGAGAGGTACGAAGCTTAAAACATCTTAAAGATACAGAGCCTTTTTTAAAGAACTAAGAATTATATTGGTAGAGGGTTTTCACTGTTGAGTCAATGATTGCTGCCAGGCCTCCATATTCTTTATCTTTTAGACACCTGAAGGATATTAATCAATGTAATTGGGATATAGAAAAAGGAATATAGTAGTTTTGATGTTNGTAACTTTATTTAGTGCTTTCTGAGAGTGGCACCAGACTTTGGAAAGAACAACACTTTTAAGTTCTCTGTTTGACAGACCCTTATCAGAAAAGGGCCATAAAATGGTAATTGGCCTTCTGGCCAGATGATGTAAATCACCTAAGACTTGTGTATACAACTAGCTATGGAGAGAGAAAGCCTGGTCTCAATAAGAGTCAGGGCTGCTCATGCTGCATAATTGTGTATTATCCATTGATCTCTATGTACAACCAAAAGTATAAAAACATTCCTGAACAATAAAAGAGGGGCCAGTCACTGGAAAGACTGGTTTCCCCAGTCTTTCTCCCTCTCCCTCCCTCTCCTTTTCAGGCTGAATTCCCATCTGGAGCGAGGAGGCTCGGCAAGTCTACTTACTTGCCCTGGCTTCTAAGACCCATGTGAGAGGGAGCCTGAGGCGGGGCACCCTCCGCTATTCAAACAGGCGCCAGTGGCCTAACATAAATGGTACAAACCTCTTGTCTCGAGGTTTTATTAGTTCTCCACGTAAACCAAATTATTCAGCCTTCTTTTCTCCACTAAAGTTCCCACTACACTATTATTTCCTAATCTCTCTTATATTCCTAATTAAATAGTCCTTTCCCAGACTCTGACTCCATCCCCGCTTCAAATTCCCTGGATCCACCAGGGCTGGACCCCGACAGGATGGAGAGAGATCACAAATGGAGAGTTAGAGAGAGAAGGCAGACTCTCCTAATAACACGTTGGTTGGGGCACTTCCCTGGTCTTCCGGAGGTTAAGACTCTTTGCTTCCAGTGCAAGGGACCTGAGTTTGATCCCTGGTTGAGGAACTAAGGTCCCATATGCCGCCAGGCATAACCCAAAACAGGGCAACAACTTTGGTTGGAGGGCTGACTGTGGGGCTGGGAAATTGGGGGTTAATCCCTCAATCTGATGTACACTGAAGAGCCTAAACTCACGATGAGAGCAGAGAGATAATGGAAAGGGTGCTTCAGAAAGAATCCAGTTGGTGAGATGAGAGGTTTCGTAATTACAAGATAGGAACAGGATATAATGGTTTTCATCAGCATCAAGAGCTCTCTGAGCTACCGAAAATCTCTAGCTTCATAGAAAACAAAGGCTTATGTAGAAAGGAAACAAAGGCTTAAGCAGAAAGGAGAAGAAACAGGATTAAGTGATAATGTTGAATTTAACAGTGCGTACTCCACAAAAGACTCAAGTTTCTAGCCTAGTACTAGTGACGTAGTAGAAATGAACTATTAGTTATCATCATTGCAATATTATCTGTATTATGTTTTCACAGAGATAGAAAGTGAGGGAATCTTAACATTTGTTGGGTACCAGCTTGATTAGAATCTAGATGAGAATCGTATTTCTTTCAATTGTCACAATTAACCCTGAGATGTAATATTAATATTCCTATTTTTTAATAGTTGAAGACATAAGCTCAGAATGGCTAAGACGTATACAGCCAGCAAATGGTCAGAACCTAGGTTAGGACTGAGGTCTGCCTGGCTTTGACAGCCCTGCTTTTTCTCCTCTGTCTCTGAATTAGCAATCAGAAGATCTTCCAGGAGCTAGAAAAGCAGATGGATTATGAAAGCCAATGAATGCTATAAACATTCCTGCAGAAAAGTTGTCAGTGAGAGGGAGAATGTTCAACAACGGAGCACAGAAGGGGCGTCTGAGAGACAGAACTGAGAATGGATTTAGCTGTTTAGAGCAGAAAGACCAATGACTCTGATACACACAATCCGGTGGTTTCCTTGAAACATACTTGGTGCTGTGACTTTACAAGGCTGAGAAGCTATTTTCCTTATCTTTTAACTCTTACCCAGCGATTTCATCGTTGGTTTGCCAGATAACAAGCACATACTCTTTGTGCTATAGAGAAATTGCCTGTTTTTTCAGAATTAGTTGTTACTTGTTCTACCAACATTCTCTTAAAACACCAAGCCTGCCAGCAACAGCATGCATTAGGACAGACTTGGGATTGCTGTGTTGGGAGTTCCAAAAAGTTTAAGTTCTGATCTCTGCCACCCAGAGGCATGTAGTGTGGTGGAAAAATATAATCCCAACATATGGAACAATTAAGAAACAAAATAGAAACATAATTAAGTGCTAATTGTTTGGGAACGACTGCCTATTTTAAGAAGCAGGATAATGAACTCAGCCATATAATCGGTGCATAATTTATGACATGCTGTACACACTATGGTTGAACTTAACACAGCAGCAAAATAACTTTTGATACTACAAACAAGGCTTTGCCCCATATCATGGGAGAAGAGTAAAACCTGTGAAAAAACAGACCTGTTCATCTGTTCCTAATGTGAAAGGAACCTCTCTCGTGATGGTATGTTAAAAGAAATAGAAAACACGCTGTAGATTGGGAGTTTGACTGACACGTTCACACTGCTATATGTAAGATAGATAACCAACAAGACCCTGCTCAATAGCACAGGGAACTCCAGAGTTCAGGTCTCATGGCTACCCGAGCCATGTGGTAATATAAAAGGCAGCTTCAGTTCAGATCTTCAGTATTACTGGCCCTTTGTCCACATTTTTCCAGAAATGGATACAAGATTATTAAAAGTAGTTTCTTCTAGCATTTCTCCGATTAAAATAGGAAAGTGACAGTCCCTGTGTACCTAAGAAATCTAGGCCAGTTCTACTTATCAAGAAACTGAACAAGTTAAATTATTTTTAAGGTTGAGATAACAGGCTGCAGACGATTCTTATTTAGACAGTATTGTTATTTGTTGCATCAGATTCATTTAGGAAGGCTTAAAGCATGTAGACTTCCTCCACACAATTAAGTATTACTGCCTAACAGAAAGAATGTGTAAGTTCCTACCCCTGATTAATATCTCCTAAATAATGGTGTAAATGGTATCAACACTGAGGATATATAGCAAGGGCAGGGGCTTGGGTGTAACTCGCTATACAGTACAATTATCCAGAATATTTGATGGATGGTTTAGAGCAATATTCTCAAAAAGTATGAAATGCCCCCTACTTCCTTGGGATATGAGTAGGTATTATAGGGGAAGCAAGTAAGGGGTTTGAGTAGGTATTACGGTGGCAAGATTTCTCAGAACCTCTAATGTGTACCTTTCGGAATTTCCAGGCAGTCAAGGGGTTAAGACTTCATGCCTCCAGTACACGGGGCATGAGTTTGATCCCTGGTGGGGGAAACTAAGATCCCATATGTTGTATGGTGCAGCCAATACACACACACACACACACACACACACACACATTAACACTTACCTTCTGAAGNGTTTGAGTAGGTATTACGGTGGCAAGATTTCTCAGAACCTCTAATGTGTACCTTTCGGAATTTCCAGGCAGTCAAGGGGTTAAGACTTCATGCCTCCAGTACACGGGGCATGAGTTTGATCCCTGGTGGGGGAAACTAAGATCCCATATGTTGTATGGTGCAGCCAATACACACACACACACACACACACACACACACATTAACACTTACCTTCTGAAGTGCTAAGAAAGTGAAAAAGTGTTAGTTGCTCAGCCATGTCCAACTCTTTGCAATCTCATGGAGGGTAGCCTGCCAGGCTCCTCTGTCCATGAGATTCTCCAGGCAAGAATACTGGAGTGGGTTGCCATTCCCTTCTCCAGAATCTTTAAGACGTGGAGTATAACATGCAGGTTACCCTAGCTTTGTCAGGCAGATTAGCACTCCAGGATCCATGGAACACTTTGAGAAACTCTGGTTTGGAGCATAATCCCACCCCCAAGACAGAAGATGTTGCTTAGTTACCGCAGGAATGCTTTTCTAGTTCTATGTGATATGCTTTTGCAAAATATTTTTTCAGGCTACTTAGATTATCTTTAAATTGTCTTATTAATGTCAAGAGTCAGGACAAGGTAGGCCTGAAATGGGAAAATATGTTAAGGAAACAAATGACATTCAGTTTATGCCTGGGGATCATTTACAAATGACTATGCAATAATACTTTCTTTTATGCTGCTGCTGCTCCTGCTAAGTCACTTCAGTCGTGTCCAACTCTGTGCAACCCCATGGACTGCAGCCCACCAGGCTCCTCCATCCATGGGATTTTCCAGGCAAGAGTTCTGGAGTGGGATGCCATTGCCTTCTCCGACTCTCTTTTATAGCTTACCATTATACCCTCAGGACAGACCTCAGTGGGTCATTACAAGTAAAACAAGATTCAAGGATCTGGTAAAAACAAATCAAAACCCTGCAACAAATCATCTACTTTAATCCTGCATATAAAGAAGTAAAATTTGCCTTTAGCTTCTGTTTCACAACCCTAAATTAACCAACCGCTTGCTAAGGTACCGCAAACTCTCACATGTAAAGAATCTCTACACAAAAGTGCTTTTCCACAATCCTAAAGGTACTCTCATTAGCTCAAAAGGAGCCATGCCTAGTTTCAGATCTTCGAATGGTGTGAAAGTGACATTTTTAAGAAACCTTAAAAATCTCAGTTCCAGATAATTAAGAATTTCATCTACTACTGGAAAGAGAAATCTAATTAAGATGAATTTTAATCAAGAGTTAAGTAGAAAGAAAAGTATTTTGATCCTTTCTTTTTAGAGCCATCATTTTTTCCTTTTCTTAAGCAGCCATTGGAAGCTTCTTTGTTTTTCATGGTACAATTAGAAAAATTCCACTAAATTACACCTGAAATTTAGTCAGAATTACCCTGAAGTAACACAAAACCGATGTGGGTGTAGGAAATACTCAGGGCAATATGTAGGCACCATGAATTCAGAGCCAAAGCTACTACAAATTTTTTATAGTCAAAACCGAGTAACTTTTCAATCACTATTTTGCCAGAGTTTACAATCAGTTAATCTGTGAGAATTTCAAATGGATAGGAAATATAAATTCACAAAAGCCAAAAGGCAAACATGCTCTAAAAACCTGTGAAGAAACTTTCTGCCATTTGGAGGATGTTATCTTTCAGGAAGGCACAAAAGTACAAAACCGTCAGTTTTCAAGGCTTGGGATTATCTGCTACCAAGTTACACCCTTGGTAAGTAAAACGGCAAGTTCTCCTCTTGGTACCAAAACCACTGCTTCCCACTGAGGCCATCAGACTCTATTACTCTTCTAAAATCCGAGCCCCTGGGGAAAGCCAGCCAGTTGGCCCAACACCACTGTTTATATGTGGGGAGTTTCTAAGATTAGTGTCCCTGTAAAAATAAGCTAAGGGCCCTGGTCAAATAATTCCATCTTGCTGTTCAAAGCCAGGTATATAGCAAAATGCTCTATCTGAAGACAGTCAACAGGGGGAAATAAAATCCACATGTTAAAAAAAAAAAAAACAGAAAAAGGTCCCCCAAAAGGGGTGATTTGGGCCTCTGTTTTCACAGGTAATACTATAGAGCTGGAATTTAATAACACAGCTTTATTTTCATTATATTTTATAGTGTTTCACTCACAGAAAATGATACTAATTTTCTATTTACTGAAGTGATATGCTCCCTTTTAAAAATAAATTGACATCACAAGGTGAGTCTTTTTTTTCTTACAAGAAAAATATAGAGAAAATAAGATGCTAAAATACAAAATTAGAATGGTTTACAGAAATGGCAAAAACCCATCAGGCTCATTCTAGCATCTGATGTTTAGAAAATGCTGCTTTAAAGGTCTTGATTCTTGAGAGTCCCTTGGACTGCAAGGAGATCCAACCAGTCCATCCTAAAGGAGATCAGTCCTGAATATTCATTCGAAGGACTGATGCTGAAGCTGAAACTCCAATCCTTTGGCCACCTGATGCAAAGAGCTGACTCATTTGAANTGCTTCAGGCACACAAACCTGGATGCAGAGAATCCGCTAGCAGTTTTCAATCGGCTCAGAGCTTCATAGCATGGCAAAGGCTCTACTTTTCTGTACATTAGGGGTCTTAAAAATTCTAATATTAAAACTACATTTAATAACAAATGAGTTAAATCACAGCTGCTGAGGGTGGGACCCAAGTATCAGTATTTTGTGATGCTCCTGAGGTTAATTCCAATGTGAGACAAGTTGGCAAACCGTTGGTACATAGTATGAGTTGGTAAGCATGCACTGAAATAGTATATGAAATTTGATAAAGAAAGTAATGCCAGTCATAATGTTATACCAACTTAAGGCTTCTATTTCCTGTGTGGTACAGAAAACAAAAAAGAAATTCATAAAAATAAGTGTTTCAAATATTTGGTCTGAAAGAGCACACACCTTTCAGGACTTTCTGTTGCTTTTCCTGTCAAGCTGAATCCAAATTTGGGGGCTTCTATTTGGTAGGTTCTTCTTTTCCCCCACATGCTGAGGCAAATTGATGCACAGAAGTGTTGACCTCTATGACAGTCACACCTGCAAGTGTGGGGGGCTTTGCACATACTGCTATTTTCAAGTGTCAAGTAGGCAGCACTATCCTGGTCAAAGGACATAATCACTAAGACAAAACGCTGTATCTCACGAGAGAAAAGGATTTCTCCACAATTCAATATTTCTTGCTCAACATAATCAACTGTAGTCATCAATCAATCAAAATATGCTTGGGACAGAAGCTAATTGAATATTGTGTGTTTACTTGCCTCTAAGCTCACCTTGGGGGTCGCACAGAGTCGGACATGACTGACATGACTTAGCAGCAGCAGCAAGCTCACCTTTGAACTGTCCTCATACCTCAGGAATGAAGGACAAAATTGGTGAAAAACAAGTCCTTTGATTATTTAAATCCCTGAGTGTTAGGTTAGTTGCTCAATAGCGTCTGACTCTTCGTAACCCCATGGACTATAGCCCACCAGGCTCCTCTATCAATGGGATTTCCTTGGGATTTTCAAGGCAAGAATACTGGAGTGGGTTGCCATTTCCTCCTCCAGGGGATCTTCCCGACCCAGGGATCAAACCTGTGTCCCCTATATTGCAGGCGGATTCTTTACCTTCTGAGCCACCAGGGAAGCCCATTACTACAATAGAAAATACTCAATAGATTTCAAAAGAACCCTAGAGATACTTAAGTCAACTGCATACTACAGATGAGCAGCCTAACACCCAGATGAGCTGAAACGTTATGCCTGAAAGTCACACAGGAAAACTAGAAGAGAAAAAAACTTTTTTTTTTTTTCTTTTTTCCAAACAAGCAAACAGGATTTTTCACAGGTTAATCAAAAAGAATCCAGATCATCAGATTAGGAAGAAATGAGGACTAAAAAGTATGTTACATATAGATTTAAGGACTAGTCAATCCACTGCCCCCACCCCTGAAAAACCAAAAATTTTCCAAATATGTGGATATGTATCCATCAAGATGCTTACCCTTAAAATATTAATCTTGGAAAATTCAATTTACAAATACATTATTAATTGCATTATTATAATGAAATTAGTTCATTAAACATGAAGACACCAAACAGCACCAATACCAGAAAGTTAAGAAAGTAAATACACTATTACTTAAAATAATATATAATTTCTGATTGGGACAGAAACGAACTACAGCCACTGGCAAAACTACTTAAACTACTGTTTGACATAAAGGCAATATTTAAAGACTAGCATACACCTTCTTCCCGCTGATAGGCCTGTAACTAGGCATCCCAGCCGTGGGTCAACATGAAAAATAGTTAACAAAGATGCTTTCTTAAAATTGCTCAAGCGCCTCGAACCATGATGCTGCATAACCCAAATTTTGCCAATATAAGCCCATGGCAGCCTTTTTGGTATTCTAATTGCTCCTACCTGCCTCAATTAAAACAAAACAACTCCCTTATGAAGCACTAGACTGAATGTAGCTGTGAAGCAGCAGCAAGGTATTTATAAACGGGCTACTGACAGTGTTATCAAAACGCTACTATGGAAAATACAGCAGCAAATACTCTGATAAGAGCACATTATTCCACATGGAATCCCAAATTCTTATCTCTAGTTCCTTCAATTCTTGGAAGACTAGAGATCAACAAGTGTATGTGTAAATGGGGCCAGGGAGAAAGAAGCTCTGAATGGTATAGTGTTCATATTTTAAATTATCCAAGATAACCTGAAGGCTTACTAAGAACTCTCAACTGTATCTAAACTGTATCTACACTGTATCTACACACAGAACTAAAATGCTAGCAAAACTTTGGTGTTTCCCCCCAGATTAGCACTGCAGTTTCAGTGAAGATGAAACAGGCATGGTGTGTGACGTTTTTATCCTGTTCAAGCCACCCTTTTCTAGTCCCTGCTCCTTTCATCAGGTGATCTGAAGACTACCTGGTTTAAAATATTTGGTAATTCAGTGCAGAAAATTAAGGTCACAGACAAAGTACAACAACTTTTAATACACCGTTAATACTAATGATTAAAAATTATTGCATAGTCTTATGCATTTACCCTAAAACATTTTCTGAAAGTAAATTCTGAAAGAATTATATAAAAGACAACCCTTTAAAATGTGGATGGCCTTTAACTACCTCGATCTTCTTTCCTTTTTTGTCTTTTCAGTACTTTTGTCCATCGTTTTCTCATTATCTCCCCTGCACTTTGGGCAATACCATTTCCCCTTTGGTTTATAGGTAAGTGAAACACACGAAAAGTGAAACCATTCGATTGGGCACTGTTCATTGTCACATCCGATCATTTCCCCGTAAGACACTTGGTTACATAAACAGTATGTAGGTTCGTTGGGGTCTATTGCAAACTCGACGGGGGAAGCTTCTCTTTCCTGCTTGGCCTTGGAGCGTTTCTTTTTCTTCGCGGACTTGGATTTCTTTTCTCTGGGGGGCTGATCGTCACAGTCCTCGATCCCGTTAGTCATGTGACACAGGTCTCGGCTCTCACTGGTCCGCTGGCGGCGGGGCCTCCTGGAAGACCGCTCTGGTTGGCTGGAATCCATCTTCGCTTTATCCGCAGCTCGCTCACTTTCAGCGGGATCTTGAAAACACTGGGAGTGCAGCTCCATTTGCCTGGCCCGGTTTTCCACCAATTCGAGCATCTGTGTGACAATTTGAATTTTTTCATCTCCCAGTTCTTGACTATTGATTAATGCCCTCTGGAGATGCTGCTGGAGGCGCTTTTTCTGGTTTGAATCATCTTCTTTCTTATATTTTTCATAGACATCATCAATTTCCTTTAATGTTTCTAAAAAAGAAAAGAAAAGAATCAGAAAAAAAAGAAAAAGCATGCTGGCACATATAACATTTTTCAAGTTAGTTATTTTTCCCAGAACTGGTACAGTAAGAAAGAACAGAAAAAAAAACCCACAAAAAACCATAAAACCACATTCCTGCATAGTATGAATACATTAAAAACATTTTATTGTCCTTACCAAGACCACACATTATCCAACATGAAAGTACTTTTATAAATAAGCTAATAAAAAGAATGAGCCCTCCCTAATATTCATTAATCTACATTAGAAAGGACAAAAGATGTGTGGCTAATTAAAAAGAAGGCTTTCACCAGGACTAGGCTAGATTACTGTCCAAATATGCAGTCCAATTCATGACTTGCCACACGGCCCCAGAGGCACTCTCTACCTTGACTTTCATATCACTCCCTGGCCATTAAGCAAAGCAGACACAAGTAACTCTTAGCTTTCCATGATACTAGCTTGAATGGCTCTTTTATTGCCTCAGATGGGAGACTCTGAAAATCAAACTATTTCCAGAACAGGTTTAGGTTCAGGTTCTGGCATCAACTGACTAAGCTATTAACAAAATTATAGTTAAGTCAGCAATGGGTCACTGTGCTTTTGTAGATAACTCAGCATTTGGTCCTCAGTTTTTTGATCTGCTGATTTAGGTACTTTAAAGAATGTGGAACACACTTAAATCAACTAAAAATGGCCGAGTCATTAGAAGACATACAAAAATCTGAAAATATAGTTCCAGATGTCACCAAAATTTACATAAATGTCTTATTCAAATCTGTCCTCTTTCTTGTCCTTATGAGATACAATGCTATCTGAAAGAGTTCTTAGAAAAGGTGCAGAAACAAAAATTAACCTGCAATTTATCACACCACAAGCCATATCACTATTTAATCTTCTAATATCATTACTCTAATGACAAGAACAAAAATGTTAGATGAGTAACATACATTGGGGGTGTCTGCAAGTAAAGTAACATAGAGCATGTATTCAACACAACTTATGAAGTAGAACCTCCTTGGAAACTGTAGGTACTCACACAAAGGACAACTATTTAACAGGACAATGTGCCCCAACATGTCTTGAGGGTACTCACACCCGCACAGCGTATTTTTAAATAATGTTCACATCTTGCTCATTTCCCCAGCTAGATATGTACATGGATTTCTTTAGAACTCAACTTTCTTCCAGGAAAAATAAGTTACATATTTTCCCCTCAGACACACAAAAATTGAAGTGTACAAAATAAAGGCAAGCCTTATCCAATAATCAGGAATTAGAAGCCAATTATAGCAACACAGATACTATCTATGAGGTAAAAATTCATGTTTTCAAGACACCTTAATTACACAGCGACAGAAGAAAGGCCACTAACACTCACTGAGTCCCTTCAGGCAACTTTCTTATGATCACAATCCTGTGAGCAAGCCACCACTTCTGCATGTGAAGACACTGAAGCTCAACAGGTAACCACCCTAAACTTTGAACTGCGCCATACCTGTCAGTTTGGCTCTGCCCTTTAAGCACATTCTACACACCTGCATGGAAGGCACTGGATATTAAGTTCGAAATTTTAGCTCAAAGGTGTAAATAACCTTTGATTATGAGGGAAATTATGAACACGAATACTGGAACAAAAATTGAGGTTCTCTAACAACAATACTCCATAATAAATTGGGCTTCCCTGATAGCTCAGATGGTAAAGATTCTGCCTGCAATGCAGGAGACCAGGGTTCAATCCCTGGGTCAGGAAAATCCCCTGGAGAAGGAAATGGCAACCCAATCCAGTATTCTTGCCCGGAGAATTCCATGGACAGAGGAAACCGACAGGCTACAGTCCTTGACCTTGCAAAGGGTCAGACACCACTGAGCGTCTGATACACACATAATAAAGACTCCATTCAATTATGCAATTGTTTTCTTCATTCCTCTATCTTTAAAAGTTTTTAAGTCTACTTTTAGGGTTCTTCAGTAATTTCTGAAAATGTATGAAATAGGTAGGAAAGAAATTTGACTGTTTAAATAATTTATATCATATTATTGTAAATATTAAATCAAAAAGCAGAAAATACTTAAGAACTAGCAAAGAAATTAAAGACACGAAAAACCAAAAACACACAAGTATACAAAGCTAGTAGAAAACTGAAAGTTGAGCTTAGGAAGCATGCGCATAGAGTAAAACATAGATCACTGTTTTTGTATTACTTTTNGACTGTTTAAATAATTTATATCATATTATTGTAAATATTAAATCAAAAAGCAGAAAATACTTAAGAACTAGCAAAGAAATTAAAGACACGAAAAACCAAAAACACACAAGTATACAAAGCTAGTAGAAAACTGAAAGTTGAGCTTAGGAAGCATGCGCATAGAGTAAAACATAGATCACTGTTTTTGTATTACTTTTGAAATGAACTATAGTCTTAAGGGAGCTACAACTTTTTATAATCTCTCAGTCTTTCAAGGCCCAATACTGTTTCTCACATTGTCAAATCTACTTCTGTCAATTCTAGATGGTCAAGACTGCATATTTCCTGTAACAAATTATCGCTCGCCAATTCAAACTAAATAGTATCTTAACTTTTATGAACTTAAACAGGTCTTTAAAGAAATGTAAAAGCATGCAAGTTTTACAAACTTCAGAGTTATCATCTGAAAAACTAAAAAGGCTCCACATACAACCCTNCAGGCACTTAACCTCGTCTTACGTGATCGGCTCTCACGGTTTAAATTTCTGTCTGATGTTAAATGAAATGCCCAGCAGAGGAGTTGATTTGACTTCCATATGGACTCGGTGTATATAACAGCGTGTATTTTTTCAAAGAAATGGGTGTAAAGAGAACAAATACATGGGGAACTTCAACAGTTGCCTGTGTAAACAAGCACTATTGTGAGTAGTACCTCTGAGTTAAAAAGAAAACCTGAATGGGCGATAAATTTGAATTTCTCCTTATATGCAGTTAGTTCGCAGTGGTGGGCCACCTGTCTGGTGACCTGCTTAGAGCCCTTTTGAAACAGCTGTTAATAGTACATAACCACTGACATGCAAAGAGCAATCTAGACCTTGATCTAGAGGATATTTTAAATTTGAAACCGAAAAAAAAAAGCACTCTTGAAAATTTGAGGTGGGAACGAGATAACATGGCTCAGGACTCAGAGACTTGTGTGTTTTGCTGTGAGGCTTCAAGGTTTTGATCACTCGAATATTAAGTCAACCTAGGCAGTACAGTGTATTGTGTTATTTTTGAGAACTGCCTAGGGATTTTCTTGTTATTCTGGAAGTCTTTCAGATTAAGTGGCCAGGCCTTGTCAAAAAAAGTCACCGCTAGGAATTGAATTTTAATCACCTTTTACTTAAACTCTGCTATTTTTGTGTACTAATATATTTAAATCAGCTAGTTTTAAATGAAGGCCCCAAATACAAGATGCCCTATAATTTACTGATTTAGATTTGACACAAAATGCGCCTATGGGTTTTATTCAGCCTAAGAAGTGATTTGCAGGCCAGTATGACACATTGTTAGAAACTAGAAGTGAGAGAAAGCAGTGATTCATAATACCTAAAGCATTCCCTCCAGGAACTATGAACAGCATGCGAGGAAGGAAGGATGAATATGGAAATGAAAACATTAGTTTCACCTTTCACAGTTCTGTTGAATAGGCTGAAAGGAAGCAAAAAATCTAAATAATGATTTTTCAGCTTGTGTTGCTGTAAACCTATAAAGAACACTCTGATATGGTAATATATGTGTGTATGTGAATTGTTAGAGATGTGCTTTCTTGCTATGCTGACTTATAAAAGATAATCAACATCTATTCCTACCATAATTGTGAAAGCAGAGTGTGGGGGGAGATAAAAAAAAAATCACTGTACTCCCCAAACTCAGCCCTTGACCTTGGTTATTTATCATGTCCTTTTCTTCTCAAGAGTCACTTAACTGGAAATTTGGGGCCTTTTCCTTTACCCTGATAAATGCAATATTTAAAAGTCCCCAATTCTCCAAAATATAGAAGTTAATTGGTGATATTTAATTGTATGAGTAAAGAAAAAAGTCATCTTATTTGCTCTTTGGTATGAAAGTGAAAAAGTACAAAAGTAACCTTAAAAAAGATAAGTTACTGACTTATCTTTTAAATTATCAAATTAGTAGAACTGTCTGATGTTAACATTAATTTATAAATCTGTTACTGTAAGAGGTTCCTGGTAGGAAATTTTTAAGAGGTCCCTGGAAAAAAGTGAAAGTGAAAGTTGCTCAGTCCTGTCCAACTCTGCCACCCTGTGAACTATACGGTCTATGGGGAATTCTCTAGGCCAGAATATTGGAGTGGGTAGCCTTTCCCTTCTCCAGGGGATCTTCCCAACCCAGGGATTGAACCAGGTCTCCTGCATTGCAGATGGATTCTTTACCAGCTGAGCCACAAGGGAAGCCCAGGAGATCCCTGGAGGCCCTTATTTATATTGTAAAGGGTTGGCANTAGGCCAGAATATTGGAGTGGGTAGCCTTTCCCTTCTCCAGGGGATCTTCCCAACCCAGGGATTGAACCAGGTCTCCTGCATTGCAGATGGATTCTTTACCAGCTGAGCCACAAGGGAAGCCCAGGAGATCCCTGGAGGCCCTTATTTATATTGTAAAGGGTTGGCAGGGTATTCGGGAGGTCACTTCAAACTATGAAGGAGGGTTCCCAGGTGGTACAGTGGTAAAGAACCCACCTGCCAATGCAGGGGATGTAAGAGACATGGGTTCGAATCCTGGAGTCAAGAAGATCCCCTGGAGAAGGAAATGGCAACACACTCCAATATTCTTGCCTGGAAAATCCCATGGACAGGGAACCTGATGGGCTACAATCCATGGAGTCTCAAAAAGGTCAGACACCACTGAACAACTAAACACACACAACTATTCTTAAAAAAACAACAACAAAAACCCTGCAAACTGATGGAAAACTATAACTAGCAAGCAGTCCTGAAGGTTTCCTAGACACCTCTTGAGAAAACTCAGCTACTGCTTAAGTCAGGCCAATTAAATTTGAAATCCTTTTTTCCTACTCTTTAATATTTTTTAAAACTTTGTTCTGGAAAATTTCAAGCACACACAATAGTAGAAGTAATAGTACAATAAATCCAAATATACCATTCACCTAGCTTGAACATTTATCAATATATGGCCCATAATATTTCATTCCCTTATACTTTATGCATTATGATTTTTCTCCATAAATACTTTAAATATGAACAGATATCTACAACATCATTATCGCATCCAAAAGTTATCTATCGTTTAATATCCAGACAATTAAAATTTCCCTGTTGTCTAATTGATGCCTTTTCACACTTGGTTTGTTTGACAAGTGTATTTGGCACAGTTGTTCCACACTGCATTTGGTTAGTGAGGCCTTTTCTAAACCGCTGCTGCTGCTGCTGCTGCTGCTGTTGCTAAGTCACTTCTAAACCACTAAGAGGCAGTTAATTCCCTGTTTAATTCAGTGAAGCAGATAGCAGTGTTTTTCTAAGGAAGAAGTTTGGATTGTTGGAAAGTATTATGTAAAATATAGTGAAATTCAAGGAAATCACTTTTAAACAAAATCCTCGTATTGAACGGTTACTAATTGATAGTCCTCTGTAGAAATGTAATTATATCTATTGCAAATAAATCTAAAAATCTAGGCATTTGTTTTAGAGTATAATTTGTCCTAGAATTCCAAATGAAGCATTTTAAATTATACTGAAAAAACCCTAAAACTTGAAATCAGTTCGTTAGTACAATAGGCAACAACAATAACCACAAATACTAAGAATCTACATCTCCAGTGAGCTCAATTTTAAAGCATTTTTGATTGCTTTATTATGTAAGTAGTATACCTTAATTGTGGGGCTTCCCAGGTGGCTCAGTGGTAAAGAATCCACCTGCCAATGCAGGAGATACGGCAGATGGAGTTTCAGTCCTTGAGTCAGGAAGATCCCCTGGAGGAGGAAATGGCAACCCAGCTGCAGTATGCTTACCTGGAGAATCCCATGGACAGAGGAATCTGGCAGGGTACAGTCCATGGGGTCGCAAAGAGTCAGATATGACAGAGCACAAGAGCATACCTTAGTTGTAGGAAAACAGCAAAAAAGAAGACATATAAAATCACTAAGAACTGGAAATAAGTCTTCTTGGTTTCTAAGTAGACCCCCAAGATGATTCCATTTTAGTTTTTTGCTTGAAGGAAACAGTTTGTCTAGGACTAAAGGACAAAGTTGAGAAAATACCAGATTCTCAGGATGGAATATTGCTAATGTTAGTATTGTTACCTTGTACGTTTAGTTCATGAGGTAGACAGCACAGATTGGTGTACACAGTCAATCCTACTATGGGTTATAGTGCTGTGCCACAATTAGAATGACCACTAACAGCAAGAGACGATCCTAAAACCTTTTAACGGATCTACTCTGAATAACTTGGTCTATTGTCATAGAAAATTCAGTATGATAAAATGTCATTCCCATAACTAAGAAGAAAAGCAAGCATGTGTTATCCACTTTGGTTATCCCAGAGAGAAAAATAAAACATATGGTATACTTTGCATATTGCTGACCAGAAAAACATTCAATATTCCCTGGATGGTTACCATAGTTACACAAGCCGTTTATAACACCAAGAGGGGGAACTAGGTCACAGTATTGAAGGAGTTTGAATTATGCAATTACGTTTCCTAAAAGCAGAGGAAAGGGTTTAAAATTTGGGGAAGAGAGATTTATACTTATGTTCAAAATTGAAACTCTGGCCTAATTTTGCTGGGGAAACTTAGTAAATCTGTCCAAAATTAAATGGTTGATACTGCAGGTGTAAATCATTTAACCTGGACAAATAATGAAATAGCTTGATCCATAAATGTGATAGAAGAGATGCCAGCACATTCGGTCCTTGTCCATACCCTTTTATCTCAGTGAGTGGTACCGTACCTTAAAATGTTTTTGCAGATAAGCAATAAACCCAACAATAGCCTAGAATCGTAGAGTAGCCAAAACCTGTAAACTGAACTTTTGACCTCTTACTTTTCCAAGTTTGAGGTTAAAGCTTGGGGCAGTGCTTGACATATGTTACGCTTAATTTGTTGTAGAGATGTTCCTATTAATTTCATCAAATGGACAAAGAAGTGTGGTAAACAGGTAATGTATTGAAAGCCATGGTAGCATAGGCTTAGCCCTCTTTAAATTATATGTTTTTTTTTCTTTTTTACTAAGTACCTCAAAAAAGATGATTTTATTCAAGACCTGTACCTTTTGTCTCAGAGCCCTGCACAATGCTGAGTAAATATAGGTTGAATGAAGAAAAAACAAAAAAATTGCTCTCAAAGTTACACAATTTCANATGGTAGCATAGGCTTAGCCCTCTTTAAATTATATGTTTTTTTTTCTTTTTTACTAAGTACCTCAAAAAAGATGATTTTATTCAAGACCTGTACCTTTTGTCTCAGAGCCCTGCACAATGCTGAGTAAATATAGGTTGAATGAAGAAAAAACAAAAAAATTGCTCTCAAAGTTACACAATTTCACATGGTCATTTTTAATCTGATCACTATAGACTTCTATAAATAAAAGACATTCAACCATGTCTGACTCTGCGATCCCATGGACTGCAGCCTGCCAGGCTCCTCTGTCCATGGAGTTTTCCGGGTAAGAATACTGGAGTGGGATGCCATTTTCTTCTCCACAGACTTGTATAGTTAACAGTAATCTTAGATCAGTGATGTCCCCAAAGGAAGCGAGGACAGGCAACACGCACCCTTGCCCAGTGCTGGGTGAGCCACTGCTAATGTTAATTTATCGTAACCCTTGTGCTGTTGCAGTAAGGGGCACCCCTTCCAGGTCCTGAGAGTGGGCTCTGTCTAACACTGGGAGATGAATTGTCCAAGGAGACACATGCTGACAAAGCAAGAGGATTTATTAGGAAGGGGGGCCCGAGTGGAGAGCAAAGGGGTAAGGGAACCCAGGAGAACAGCCCGCAGTCTTGGATCTTATGGTGATGGGATTAGCTTCCTGGTTGTCTCTGGCCAATCATTCTGACTTTGGGTCCTCCCTGGGTGTGTGTGCATTGCTCAGCCAAGATGGATTCCAGCAAGGAGGATCCTGGGAGGTTGGTAGGACAGGGACTGGCTTCTCTTCTCTGCTTTAGACCTTTTCTGAATTCTTCGGGTTGGTGGTAGCTTGTTAGTTCTGCTTTCCTTTCTAGGACCTCCTGTTTAAGATAACTCAGGCAAATGGCTACTACTATCTGGCCTGGCCAGGGCAGGCAGTTTTAAGTCAGTGGTTCCCCTAACAATGTCTGTAGGGAAAGATGGTGAAGAGGTTGAGAATCCCTGTTAAAGATCAACTCTAGACCAACTTCTTTTTACAGGTGATAATATGGGGATCATGGGCTTCCCTTGTGGCTCTGCTGGTAAAGAAGCCACCTGCAGTGCGGGAGACCTGGGTTTGATCCCTGGGTTGGGAAGGTCCCCTGGAGAAGGGAAAGTCTACCCACTCCAGTATTCTGGCCTAGAGAATTCCATGGGCTAGTCCATGGGGTCGGGAAGAGTCAGACACCACTGAGTGATTTTCACTTCACCTCAGTATGGGGACCCAGATAAGTAACTTGCCCAAGGTCACACTGCAATACATGAAATAAGTATACACTTAAAAATTTAGGAGTAAAACAAATATTAGTTAATCTTCGCTCATAATCATTGGAAAGGAGAACAGTACCCATAGAGGGGGAAACAAAATTAAGAACTTGGGATATTATAAAATTAGTTTTTCTGAGAAATCTTGCAGCAAACTTGACAAAATCACCTCTAAAGGAAAATTAGAATTTCCTGAATGGTAATTATCCAAATAATCACAAAATCAAAATTATGAGAAATCCTCCTGTATTCCTTTAAACTGTTACTTGTTTTCAAGGGCAAAAGCCTCATGCCTTAAGCTCTGGTTAAAATAAAAATGGTCTTTTAAAAATAAAACTCATGCTACTGGCCGAGTTTCCCAGGTGGCTCAGATGGTAAAGTATGATGCAGGAGACCGGGGTTCAATACCTGGGTCAGGAAGATCCCCTGGAGAAGGAAATTGCAACCCACCCCAGTACTCTTGCCTGGAAAATTCCATGGATGGAGGAGCCTGGTAGGCTCCAGTTCATGGGGTCACAAAGAGCTGGACACAACTGAGCGACTTCACTTTCTGCTGAATCTTTTGTTCCTTGTAATGATTCTAATTGATTACTTAATGAGGCTTTATTGGAGCTATTGTTTCATTAATTGCCCTTGGCATGGTTAATTTAATCCAGCACTTCAGTGAATATTGATTTAGCCTCTGAGGATAACAGATTTTTTTAAATTGCTTACCTAATTTATTTCCAGAAATTTGAGTTCTCTTGATTCTTTAATCTATGGAAACCAGTGTATCTCGATTTACTCAGTTTATATGTTTCTGACAAATTATAACCTTATTTTGCTATAAGTGTTTTTAAATGGGCTAGTTCTATAAAAGAGCTACATTTTGGAAATATTTATTTAACAAATAATTTATCTCATTTTCTTTTGTCTTGTAGACTGCACTCAGTTTTTCCATTCTGCTGGAGAAAACACAAAATTGTGTTCTTCATTACCTACCTGCAACTGAGGTGTGGCATCTTTCGCATGTTCTAATTCTGTTGTACATTCCAGATCCTTTAGAAATATACCCTTTGGTCATGGAAGTGACATCATCAGGGAGACAACCTTGAAGAAATGCCTGAAGTGACAGTAGAAATACTTCCTGTTATCTGCTGAAAGTAAATACTAGAATTAGTAATTCTAGTAAAAGAATTAGTAAAAGAACAAAGATATAAAAGATATGGGGGGAAATGTGTGTGGAAAGTATTAGAGGCTGGAAAACTTTCTGTTATAGGAAAAATAGAAGAATCAGAGAAAGGAATTATTATTTGAGCCATTGATGGTGCCACCATCATGGTATAACATGGTGCCATGGTATAACATGAGAATTAAGATTTAGGGATCATGACATTTAAATTATATCTATAGGAGCTATTCATAACACTTTTATGTATAACAAAAAATACAGTTGTAATTCAGGGTTGGACTAATAGCCTATCTAATGTAATCTTTGAAAAGTGGCATGTTGATTGAAAAATAATTTGCAAAGAGCCTACTGACTTCCTTACATAATGTTAGCTTTATTTTTTTTTTAATTTATCTTACTGAAGTATAGCTGATTTATAATGCTATATTAATTTCTGTTCTACAGAAAAGTGATTCAGTTATACATATATGCTCTTTTTCATATTATTTTCCATGATGGTTTATTAAAGGATACTGAATATAGTTCATCGATGTTCGCTTTAGAATTATTACTATTTACTAGTCACATAAAGTATCTCTGGAAGAATAGTCCAGTGTTCTCTATAATAATAGTTGCCTTGGTTTTAGATCCTGGGGATCTGGATTGGAGGGAGAACTGTTTTCACAAATATTATTTTGCACATTTGATTTTTTTAATATATTGCTTTAACAAAATATAAACTTTATTTTTAATATAAAGAAGCAAAAAGGTTTCCATGCATCCTACAGTAACAAAATGTATATGTATACTACCCACTGGGAAAGGAGCACATAGGGTTTAGCTTCAATTCACTTTTAATGAGAACTTTTCTGCTACTATTGCTGGTAATGTCTGTACTTTGCATACCAGCATTCTAATTGTGGACATATTGCTATACAAAGTTAAAATTAAGAAATACCACAATTAGTAAGTTTGAAGATTTGAAGATGTCACCCTTTAGAAACTGATCTAGACAGTTTTCACTCAGAAGTACATTTTTTTTTGTGAAGTTTTTTTTTTAGCAGTTTAGGAGAAGTTCTATTAGCTTTTTCCTCATTCGGTATAGCCCTCAACTTGTTAAGAGCTTTCTTAATTTTTGTGCAGTCTTACTTGACTACCTTAGGTTATCATTGTTATGAGTTAAATGTTTGAAAGTTCATATTCAGGCTGATGTTCTGTGTTCATGCCATGTATAAATTGTGCCTAAAACCACAGAAGGGACCTATGACCTGTGTCTACCGCAGAAGGAGTCCGTCCCTGCTGTCCCTTACTGAGCTGTGGTCTTTACATGATTGAAATTTAAACAGAAGTAGCTAATTAAGAGGACTCTGAATATAGCAGCTGAAAAAGGAAAAAGATTGGGACAAGAGTCCAGATGTCATAAAGCAAAGAGAGAACGAGGTACAGGAAGCAGTTATTATTATTTTTCAAAGGGTTCCAAGAAATAGATTCCATCCCACTGGGCATATTTTTCAGTTTGGAATAGCAATCAATTAATTTTTAAATAAAATTGATATTATATGTGTTACATATATAACACACATGAAAAACAACTGAATATAGTGACTTGAGTGGTTATAATACCTCATGTAAGGGATCTTTTTCGGAAACTATTCCTTGGTGTGTGACGTGTTGTTTTCTAGAAAGAATGGGGCTGACAGTGCTTCTGTAATGAATAATGACCTGGGGAGAGAAAGATGGAGAAGCCAGGAAGGAGCAGTTAACAAGGAAGTGAGGTTATATGAAATGAGGGACCTAGATATAGAAAACTTCCAGGAGGTAATATCAATTGGGTTTAGCAGGCTTCCCTGGTGACTCAGTTGGTAAAGAATCTGCCTGCAATGCAGGAGACCCCAGGTTTGATCCCTAGGTTGGGAAGATCCCCTGGAGAAGGGCATGGCTACCCACTCCAGTATTCTTGCCTGGGAAATCCCATGGACAGAGGAACTTGTAGGGCTACAGACCATGGGGTTGCAAAGAGTCAGACATGACTGAGCACATATGCTTCTTCCAAACAGCATTAACTGTTGTTTCCTAAATGTAGCCTACTTGTTTGTAAAGAACAGCCCACTGTAGAAATTGGAGTCTGGGAACACGTTGGGAAGGGTAGATAGAGAGACTAGAGGAAATGATTTAGATGTGCAGTGGACTTAAAAACATTTTCCCACATGCCAGGACTTAACTAGCTTCATACTACTACTGTCAGTAAGCCGGGAGTTGGTAATAACGGATAGCAAGGACGTACAGACCCTTGGGAGAAAAAATTTCTGCAGCGGGTCTGGTTGCTTATTTCTTGCATGTCTCCAAGGAAACCATGACTGACCTGGCAGGCCCTGGGAATTTGGCCTGTGGAATGTTTTTTATGTTAGTGACAATTTTGTGGTGAACACCCAGAGAAATGGAACACACCATACTGGCTTGTCAGGTTCCTTTGCACAACACGGTCACGTGGTTTCATGATTGGGGACCTGAGTCTCAGTTGCTGTAGCTGATTGTACTGCATAATGTGTGTACTTTAACAGCTCCCCATAAAAATCTTGGACCCTGAGACTCAAATGGGCTTCCACAGGTAGAGGTACTTAACATATGTCTGTAGTTTGCTGCTAGAGAGAGAGAGAGAGAGAGAGAGACAGAGAGAGAGAGGATTCTTTGCAGCTTCAGACCAAGGACATTGGAAGCATGTAGTAACCTCTCTGGACTTCCCAGCACATCCTTTTCAGTTATTTTGCTCTCTATCCTTTGCCATAAGAAGTCTTAGCTGTGTTCATAACCTGCCATTGACTCTTTTGAGTGGTTCTGGGCTCACCAAAGACAACAGCCACATCCAGAGTTCTGAAGAAATTTAAAACCCAATTTGTCCGTTCAGGTCTTGATAGAATTCACTGAAAAAAGAATAATTGACATATGCAAGTATGTGCTGTGTATGGATTTAAATGGAATCAAATCTCTGATCCGTGTCCAGGAGACATTTGTAGTCTTCTAGGGATACAGAAGAATGAATATAGAGTGTTAGGGAAATGCTTATGAGAATAAGTATAAATAAAGTCAAATTAGGAATAAATGTAGAAGCAAGGCAGAATAAGAGAAAATTGGTAGAAGTCAATCATGGTTTATGGAAGATGGTGCATATTCAAGAAGAAATATGGGACTATGTTGTCAAATAATGGCGTTTTTCCCTTCATATCTATTACAGCAGTATGTAAAAAATATGAAATAAAACACATTTTTTTCTTGGATTTTATCTGATGAGTGCTGAGTCCAACTGAACTTAGAATTATTTGTGTGGAATCAAAATTTGCACTAAATCAAAATGTACATATCTTATGGGATGATACTTTTTGAGCCCTACAGTTATTAATTACAGCTATGAGTTAATATGCTTTACTATTATCATTCCAAAGACTCCACCCAGTTCCTTTTATAATCAATAATTGTATCTGGTCATTTCTTCAGCTAGTTCGTTAAACTGCTTACAGCCAAAGATTAAGAATGAACTTCAAAAGTTCTGCTTCCGGTATTAACCAGAGAGCTCCCATCAAATCACTCTTCGGCAAATAACAACTATAAATTCTGGATAAGATATTTTTAAAATACCAAGAGACACTGGAGAGCAAGCGAAAGAAGGCAAATTCTGGAGGGAAGTCAATACTTAGAAGAATGAAATGGAAGGTTCCTATTTTTATGTCTTTTAGCCTGCAGCACCCAGTTCTGTAGGATGATGTAAACTTGGAAACTTGCAGATGTACTGCTTTGAAGAGCCAGAGAGTGGATTCCAGCACAACCACAGTGTGATACAGGGCCTAGAGTTAATATCATGTGCTGCTTTGGGTAGAACCTGGAGAATCCCAGGGACGGTGGAGCCTGATGGGCTGCCATCTATGGGGTCGCACAGAGTCGGACAACTGAAGCACTTAGCAGCAGCAGCAGCAGCAGCAGAATCAGGAAGGCTATGAATGGCCTAACACCAAGTTCCCTTCCCCACTCTGCTCCCATGGCCCTAAAAGGTCCTCTAGCCAAATAACCCTTCTTGTTTTGAGGACCAGGTACATCCCTGCAAGCCCTGAATGGTGTCTGGTATCCTCCCCCAGGCTCTGAGTATATGTGACTAACTGTAAACTGCCATCAGTCTCAGGACTAGTGCTTGGTGTCATGTGTCAGGCCATTGCCATAACCCTAGGTTGGGAATCCTTGCCTCACCAAAGAGATGAAGAGGCAATTAAAACAACAAGAAATGGAAAGTGGAGGAGAAATCCCAGAAAGAGGAAAGCCACAAAGAGGGAGCCTTAAAGTCTGTGTAGAAACTGCCCAAGTCTCTAGCTAACTCCTAAACTACCCAAGTACAAAGTGGGCTCCAGGCAGCCCAGATAAACCCAAGAACACTGCACTGACTTGAGTTCAGTCAAGTCTACTGTATACGAAGACAAAAAGACATTGCTGCTTTTTAGAGAACGTAACAGAAGTGAAATCTCTAAAGTACATCATTCTTTATGTCCAGGATTGTATCTAAAACTACTAGACATACAGAGAAGTAGGCAAATGTACCCTCTAAACCTAGTTCAATGGTGAATTAGCCCCACAGTGAATCAGTTGGAATTCAGCACAAGGATTTCAAAGTAGCTGACACAACTATGCTCAGGACTTAAAGCACACTTGTAATGACTGAAAATATGGAAAATCTCAGAAGAGTAAAGAAATTTTAAAAGAACTGAAGGGTAATTACAGTAATGAAAAGTATAATTGTCTGAAATAAAATTTACACTGCATCGCCTTAAGAACAGAAGGAGGTGTTTGCGATTTTGATGGCAAATCAATAGAAATTACCCACTCTGAAGGTCTGAGGGGAAAATTGCTATAAAATGAAATAATGAGCAGCACCTCAGGGACCTACTATATAAGATAATACCAAAAGATCTAACATGTAGGGTTCTAGAAGGAAAAGAGAATGAGGCACGCAATTTTTAGTGTTCTATTTTATGTGAAGTGCCACATTAACTTGAAAAACACTGGATAGTTAGGACTTCCCCAGTGGTCCAGTGGTTAAGAGTTTGCCATGCAATGCAGAGGATGCAGGTTTGATCCCTGGTCTGGGAACTAAGATCCTACAAGAGTTGTGGCAACTAAGACCCAACACAGCTAAATAAACAAGTAGATATTTTTTTAGGAAACACCGAAAATTTAAGGGTGTGTATTGTAAATACTAGGATAACCACTCACACACACACAAACACAAAAACCTAAAAGTTTTGCTAAAATTAATTAAAATGGAATTCTAAAAATTGTTCAAGATGTAATGAGTTTATTCTAAAGAGAAAATAGAAGCTTCCCATAGCCTACTCTCATTCTATTCTTTACATTATCCAGAATGTTTTAATATATACATATTCTACCTCCTACTGTGCTTGAGAGTAACTGACCCAGAAATAGAATTTTCTGTATTATAGCACATTTCCTTTTGAGTCATGTGTAAATTTTGTTCTTAAAAATCCATTTAAAAAATATTAAAGGGTTTCTACTTTACATCCAAAGGGTAATTTTAATGAATCCTTAGGTTTTTGTTTATAACATTTCATATTTCACAAAATATTTTCATGCTTATTCTTCACACTGACCCTGAAGCAGACAGCATTTCACAGATGAAGGAACTGGCTTGAATAGATGAAGTATCTAGGCTAGATTCTAGCCCCAAGTAAAATAGCTCCTGGATGGCGGAGTCAGGTATTCTGGTTTCTAATAAAAATTTTTCCATTATCCTGATATAAATTAAAATAATCTTTTAATAATGCAAATTCTCATTTTGTTTGTTGTATAAATTTAGATTTTTAGAGAAGAGTCTTTTTCTTAAAGTGACACTTGTTTGTTTAACTGTTGCAACGTATTTAGCATTTTTACAAGTTATGAGAAATGTTTCGTATTCTCCATTATTGGGTGATAGTAATTGCTGCCAGCCTTGCCACCACAAACAACACAACAGTGAGTACTTATGAAGGTACCCTGTGAACCATTTAAAATTTTCTCTAGGGTATATCTAGGAATGAAATTACTAGGTAATAGCATGTAGACTTTATCACCTTCATGTAATACTTCCAAACTGATCTTGGAAAGGGCTTCACCAGCTAACACTCAGTTAACACCGGTTAACAACATTTGGGGTGTTTCTTCTGTACATCTTCACCATCACTTGGTTCTATCCAGCTTCCTAATCTTGGTCAGTTTACTGGGTAAAAACAAACATATAACTGTTTCGCTTTGGATTTAATTACTGGTGAGGTTGAGAATCTCTTTATGAAAATTCTTTGACCATTTTCCTGTAGGGTTTCTTGTTTCTTCTTATGGGTTTGCATCGTTTCTCTGTAGCTATTTTCCCCCTTGTTGATTTTAAATACTATAAATATCTCTTACCAGTCTGTTAGCTATGTGTTAACATTGCCAGTATGTTTTCTTTGAACAAAACTACTTAATTTTGGTGTATTCATGTATCCATTTGTGAACTGAGAGGCTTGTTTTAAGAAATTTTAAAGAAACTTTCCTCTTTTTAATATTTTCTAATCTTTTCCGTCCTTAATCCAACTGGGATTTATTTTTGTATATGGTGTATGCTAGAGACAAAGTTTTATGTTTTTTCTTCCGTGAAGCAAACCATTTTTCCACGATCCATTAAATAATCCTTCTCTTCTCCTATGACTTGACTCAACCCTCACGCCCATTTCTATTATGTTTCCTTGTTCGTTTTGTCTGTCCCTTACCCGAAGTACAGTTTTTAAGTTTTGTTGGCTCAATACCACGTCTTACTATTTGATAGATGAATCCCTCCTCTTTCTCAAATTAGGGAGTTTGTGGAGGTTTATTTATTTGTAGATATTTTGACATTCATTTGTCAAACTCCCATAAAAAATCTTGCTAGAATTTTATTGGAATTGCAGTACATTCATCAATAATTGTGGGAGGGCTAAACAGTTTTACAACTATAAGTCGTCCCAACCAAGAACATGATATAAGTGTCCATTTAAGCAGTATTTCTTATCTTTCATTTATGATTTTTGTAATTTATTCAAATATCTGTAAAAAGTACATGCCGATGATAAATCCAACCAGTAAAAAGGAATATACGGTGTAAGTATGTACAGTCTCACGCCTGTCTCCCCATCCCTCTTCCCAGAGAAAGCCAGTTTCTTACCAGTCTTCCCAGAGATTTTCTATGCATTTATATGTTAGAATATAAAATTTTAGCTGAGGGAAGAATTCTTTACGTGTTTTATTCTAAACAGACCACCATGCAAAAATTTCAGAGTGAATACATGAGTCTTGACCCCTTATCCACATTAAAGATTAAAAACAAGTTAGGAGAGAAGCTATGTGAGGATTACTTTAAAACTTAGCTGTGCTGTGGAGTCACTCAGAAAGTCAAGAGACAGTGATTTCAGTGAGAACTGTCAAGAAGTTCTAATATGTTTGCTTATAAATCCAGGAGACACAGTCCATTAACTGACTCACCTAGAATATCTTAAAAACGAAGAGATGAATAGCTTCTGTGAAGATAGGAATGAAGGAAGCTTTGCTGACACTTTGGGATCAGCTTGGTATCCTTGGCATTTGGCCTGAAGTTGCTCACATATTTCCTGCAAATCAGATGAGGGGCACAGAGCCTATAACTGTTGAAAATTCTGACCTCGAGGAACCATGGAACTCCAAAAAGAAAAATGTCCCTGTGGAATGGACCACGGAAAATGCTATTTGCGGTGAAATGTCAGCGAGAGGAAAATACATTGTCTGAGCCGTGGTACAGTCATCTGTTCCTAGTCGCCTTCTCAGACGGACAAAAGTGCCTATGATATAAAAACATAGTCTTAAACTCTTGCTGGAACTGGGGAATGGGAAGCTGTCTGATTCAGTTATCAGATTTAGATCTCTTGTGACCAGACATACACACATGGTCCTGCTCCAGATCAAACGTTCTCCAGTAGTTGTGTTGTGGTCTTTTTATGGTAATGAGGAATATTGGGAACTAGAGTCCCCAAAGTCTCACCAGGGTTCTCTCTTCCATGCTTTACAGTACAAAGTTCTGAGGCTTCCACTGGGACCCTCGATTCACTGTTGAAAGTGTGCAGACTCTCTCTTGCGGGCCTTCTCCCTATGAAGTGGGACGATATGACCCCACTCTGGAGGAAACATTGGTCTCAGGTTCTTTAAGTTCCATCTTGCCACCTGCAATTCTGAAACATGAAGGGACTGGATCTCCTTTTAATCAATATCAAAGATTGCCTGCACTATAGATATTTTTCTGTGTAGTTTTTGAATAATTTTTTTATTGTGGTGTTGATGGGTTTTTTTGTTTTTTTAAGAGGGAAGGTTATAGAAGTGACACTGGGGGCTTCCTTGGTGATCCAATGGTTAAGACTTCATCTTCCACTGCAGGGGGTCAGGGTTTGATGCCCAACTGAGGAGCTGAGATCCCACATGTGAGGCCATAAAAACAAAACATGAAACAGAAGCAATATTGTAACAAATTCAGTAAAAACTTTAAAAATGGTTCATATTAAAGAAAAATCTAAAATAACACTAATTAAGGGTAGAAGATTTCAAAATAGGCAACACTAAAAAGAAATACATTGAATTTCCACATTCACAATCTACCACCCAAAGTACTTTTAACACTATTTTTATATCTCCCTCCAGTCTTTTTTCACCTGTTCCTTTGTTGTTGTTTTTTTACATAATTGAGCTGATAATATTTATTTATACTCATTTGTATATAATGACTAAATTTTTTCTTTTTTGGTTCTGTCGGGTCTTAGTTGTGGCACTTGGGAACTTTAGCTGTGGCATTTGGGATCTAGTTCCCTGACCAGGGATAGAACCCAGGCCCCTGCATGGGGAGTGCAAAGTCTTAGCCACTGGCCCACCTGGGAAGTCCTAATAATATTCTACCATACAAAAATATAATTATAATTTTTGGCCATTCAGGTTGTTTGGGGGTTTTCTATCTCATAAGATTGAGATGACCATCGGTATGCTCAATTGCTTTTATGTATTTTGGATTATGTCCTTAATAGAGGCCCCTTAAAGCAGAATTATCGGGTAAAAGCTCTTGCTACATCTTGATATTCAGCTAGACAGTCTCTTTTCTTTCCTTTCTTCCTTCCTCCTGTGAATCATTCAGCAATACCCACAGCAGCTGCTTCCCTTCTGTGCTTAATGTTGTACTCTTTGAGGTCTTGGATTTTTCTCAAATACCTCCTTCAGGTGCAAAGTTCTTTGCACAAAACTGCCAGCTAATCCAATGGGCCCCTTATATGTTTCTATATTAGCCCCAAGTTGAGAAAGAGAGAAAAACTTAAGGTTCACTTTTCATCTATCCTGCTTCCTAAACTCTTAGGGTCTTCCCATCCATCTTTAACAACAGAGATACAAATTAAAATATTTTACATATTTCATCTTACGTAACCCTTACAACAACAACATTGAATCCGTCTTATCTGTTTCATAGATGCAGAAATTGAGGCACAGAATTTAAATACTTTGCCCAAGGTCATATATAAAACAGTATATTCAAGACTTCAAGCTAGGCTTATCTAACTTCAAAGTTCTTTATACTATACCACTGTGCCTTCCTCATTAAAAGAAAACTTACTGAGCAAATGCCTTGTGGATTAAGTTCTCAAATTATTATGTAGATGATGAAAACTCTCGTCTTAGATTGTTGTGCCTGGGGCCTGTGAATAAGACTGACAAAAGACACACACAGGAGAAAAGGCATACAAATGTTGTTTGACGTTGTTATTCAGTCAATAAGTCGTTTCTGACTCTTGGCGACCCCATGAACCGCATCATGCCAGGCTTCCCTGTCCTTTACTCTCTCCCAGAGTTTGCTCAATCTCATGTCCATTTAGTTGGTGATGCCATCCAACTGTCTCATCCTCTGTTGCCCCCTTCTCCTTTTGCCCTCAATCTTTCCCAGCGTCAGGATCTTTTCCAATGAGTGGACTCTTCACATCAAGTGGCCAAAGTATTGAAACTTCAGCTTCAGCATCAGTCTTTCCAATGAATATTCAGGGTTCATTTCTTTTAGGATTAACTGGTTTGCTCTCCTTGCAGTCCCAGGAACTCTCACACCTTCTCCAAAACTACAGTTTGAAAGCATCACTTCTTCGGCGCTCAGCCTTCTTTATTGTTTGTTTGATGTTAATATTTTAATATTTTCACATGCATGGAGACCTTCATATAAAGTGAATATCCAAAGAAAGAATTAAATGCAGGGGGCTTATATACCATCTTAACAATGGGTGCTAAGTCCTAGAGAAGTGACAAGACAAAGTGAAAGGGGTTTGGACTTCTGTGGGTGGTAAGTTGTGGGAAAATAAATATAGGAGGATAGTAATGAGAGATGGGTTACTGAGAAAGGTTTTATTTATGTGGACTCATCTTGGCACCATCTCCATCACCCATGGCAAATGTTGTTTTCCCCTTCCTGGTCCAGGGGTGAGGGTGACACCCTCACAAAAGGAAGCTTGTGTTCTGCTTTTAGACAGAAAAGGGGAGAGCAGAGTTTTTCTTGCCTGCTGCTTCTCGGTTGCCCTCAAAACAATCCTTATGCCAAAATGGCATATTTGGGGGTGGCATATTCTGATCCTCTTCAATTTTCCACTTCCCCTTGATGTAATTAGATAAATAAAATCCAGCTTTCTCTTTGTTTTCCTCTATTACATTTTCCCCATGTTCAGGCAACTTGTTCTTTCAGTTCTTCCTTTAATCTGGGCTTCATTACTGTGAAACTGAAATTTTATCTAGGTAGCACAAAATGATTTTTGAGAAGATTGCTGTTAATTAATAAAGCATTGCCTGCCAATCTAGGTGCTGTTTTTAAATTAAGAAAATGGAACGAAATTGCATTTGTATTCTGTTTTAACAATAAATGGGCTTTCCTTGTGGCTCAGATAGTAAAGAATATGCCTACAATATAGGAGACCCAGGTTTGATCCCTGGGTCAGAAAGATCCCCTGGAGAAGGGAATGGCAACCCACTCCAGTATCCTTGCCTGAAGAATCCCATGGACAGAGGAGCCTAGAGGTCTACAGTCCATGGAGTTGCAATGAGTCAGACACAACTGAGGGGTTAACACTTCTTTGACAATAAAAGTAGTCTGATGCAAAAGGACTTATGAATATTTCCAAACCAGGTGATATATTCTTACCTTTTTTCTTGTCCCCAGTAGAATTCAGTGCTCCTGCTGATTACTTTCTTGGCTTTGCAAGTGGGATTTTAGATATAAAATTAAGCACATACTAACTGTTCATTAGTTAGCTAGTTGTGATTTTAAAACTCAATTAAGCCTAATTTAGCTTTCTAATTAAGAAATTCCCCTAGTGTTCATCAGTGGATGAATGGATGAACAAAGTGTGTGATATGTACATATAAAGGAAAGGAAAGGAAAAGGAAGTCTTGAAAAGATAGGCAAGTCTGATATGTGCTACAGTAGGAACAGTACTTGAAAGTATTATGCTAAATGAAATAAGCAAGTTACAAAAGGACACATAGGTTTCCACATAGAGAAATTCCACATATAGTACCTAGAGTAGTCAAATTCATAAAGACAGAAAGAATACAGTAGTTGCCAGAGGGAGAAGGCATGGGGCTGACAAAGTTCTGGAGATGGATGGTATTGATGTTGGCTCAACAATATGAATGTACTTAATGCCACCGAACCATGCACTTAAAAATGGTTTATTCTGTGTTATGTGTATTTTACTACAATTTTAAAACTTACCAAGCACCTACTTAAGTGCCAGTCGCTGACAAACAAGACAGTAAGGTGCCTGGTCTCATGAAGCCTCCATACTGTCGAGGAAAACATGACTAAGCAAAAAATAAGATAATTACGAAGGTAATAAAGAAGGACCTGTGATTCCTTGGGATAAGGGATACTCTATTAAGAGTTAGTGATATTTATGCCCTGGTCGCTCAGATGGTAAGGAGTCTGCTTGCAATGCAGGAGACTCAGGTTTGATCCCTGAGTCAGGAAGATCTCCTGCAGAAGGAAATGGCAACCCACTCCAGTGAAAAAATAAAGAGTTAGGGATATTTGAGATAGGACCCAAAGGATGAGAATGAGCCTTTAGAAGCATTGTAGGGAAAGGATGCAGCAAGTGTTAAAGTCCTGAAGAGGAGAAGAGAATGAGGCCAGGGTGATCGAAGAAGCAGACAGAAGCCTTTTATGTACCGTCTGGAATTTTTTGAGTTTGTTCAAACAAGGATAATAACCGGTAAGATGAAGGGTCAGCAAACTTCTTCTGTAAAGGATCAGATAATTTAGGCATTGTAGCCCAGAGGAAAACAAATAAATTCCTACAAAGACATTGGGAAGAGAAAAGTCTGACATGCTGTCTGTAATTTTAAGAAAATAGTGTAACCAATAGTAACCATTCTTTGCTTCACTTGGAAGTGATCAGAGCATTTCCTAAACTATCATCCATCTAAAAGGAGGGCTGATCACAGAAAGAGGGACTGGAAGTGAGAATAAAGAGAAAAACACGAAGGCTGACATATTTGGAAGAGATCACGTTGTTGCAGCTTGAACCACTGGCAGAACTGGAAGTAGGCAGCTTTGCTCCTGAAACCTGTTAGCACCATTCCATTCTCTAGGCAACGTAAACTCCTTAGGTGTTTGGCAGATAAGATGCCCAGTACATGTTCGATGAGTAATATGTTTATCTGTATTCCCTATGTTTTTTATTCCCTGAGAAATCAATGCCCTAATGCTGCCTCCTGGAGGCAGAGGGTTGTGTGCAATATGAAGATTTTTCTCAAGGAAGGAGGGAAGAGATTTAGAGAGCTAGGCTGCTCTAAAAGACTCTCCTAAGATGAACTTTGTCCAAAAGATAGAACTGGCTCTCTCCTCTCCCTTTTCATTAGTGTGACATTTGCTGGTTTTTATGTCACAAGTTTTTTTTTTTTTTTTTGCTGACATTTCGCCAATCTTATTGACTGAACGATTTATTCTTTTTATAGGTCATGTTGGATTTTAGAGCATGTACTGTGTTTGTGATGGCCATCTCTTAACTATCAGAATGGAATAAAACATTGGAGGTTATTTTAATGAGAACAGTCTTCTCCAGGAAGTCTGTGATGACCAAAAAACTAGGGAATGTCAACCCACTCCATTATTCTTGCCTGGAGAATCCCATGGACGGAAGAGACTGGCGGGCTACAGTCCAGGGGGTCGCAAAGAGTTGGACATGATCGAGCAACTAACACTTATTTCCTTACCTTCCACACAATGTCTTGCTTGGTGGTTAAGGCACAACTCTTCACCGTAACCCAATGATGATGGCAAAGTGAGGTTGTTAACGCTGTTCAGCAGCCACTCCCTGGTGGATTTAATCTGCAGGCGTCTGGTGGCAAAGGTGTCCACAGCATGGACAGCAAAGAGCCCCTTCAGCTGGGAGCAGTAGCAGCTTGACATCCAGGAGGAAGGAAAACGAGAGGTAAGTGCTTTGTGGGAAAGGTTCCAGCACCAGCCTGTTCTGGTCACTTGCCTGGGGAAGTGTCTAAGGTAAAGCCCTTGCCCTCTTTTCTTTCCGGGGCATAATCACTTGAGATGTTGTTGTAGGAAAAGACTCTGAGAATGGGAAGAGAGTGTTCTCCAGCACCTGGGGGGCTGGGTGGCTGTAATCCATCCTCTTACAGTGTGGGCCCTGGGAAGAACTCACGGGGCATCACAATAGCTAATTTTTCTTTAAGCCAACCTACAGGACATCTGTACCAGCACACCTTCCCCTTTCTGTGGTTAAAACGTCCTTCTGGAGAATGACCCCTGAGGCCCTGAGAACTTTATTGTACTATCCCTACCCCCCACCTCCCCTCGCACCTCTCTCCCCCCCAGCCTCGTGGTCTCAGTTCAAATGTCAATCAACATGCCCAGCTCAAGACCACCTCTTTAGCTGATCTGAGAGCTATTGCCAACTCTGGAAACTCAGAAGTAACTCCCCTTTGTTCTGGTCCCGCAGCTCTAAACTCTGAAGTGAGGGCTCGGGCATCTTCTAACCTGGTAAGAATATTCAAGGACCTGTCTGATAAGTGTACTTTGTACCATAAACTCAAATAAATAAAAATCAAATCAATCAACAAAATACAAATATTTTCTACCACTAAATCGCTAAGGCAATTCAAAAGAATATGCTTCTGGAACAAAAGGCCATTCCAAACGAGGTGCCCTAAAAATGTTTTGAAAGTGGTAGTATAATGGAATAAAGATAGTCTTTCCAAATAAAATTTTTCTCTGAAGTACATGAAATCAGGATTTGTAAATTTGTTTTTTTTTCTTTAAACAGAACTGATTTGAGAAGTTTACATATTATCTGCAGCAGAGTGTGTATTGCCATGTTCCTCATGAACCTTTTACACCCTTAGATACTTGCACTGACATTCTAGATGTTTAAAGTTAATGTGATTTTTCAAATGCCTAGGGTTATTTAGCTATTACATACTTATATAACTATAAAGAATGTATAGATGATTGCTTGAATAGTTATGCATGCCTTTTGACCATTTGTCCAGCTATACTTAATAGCTACAACGTTAAGGTGTATTTTGCTCAACAGTGAGAAGCTGACTTTCAACAATTTCGCGGTCAAGCAGGCAACAGGTAAATGAAGTCAGCCATAGAGCACTTACTTTCCATCTATTTCCACGCCCTCCAGCCTCTTTAGGGCAAACTCGCAATTCTGTCCTATCTGTTTTGCTCCAAACGAAGTCTTGAAAAACTGTCCACTTTGTTTCTATTACTTGACCCTTACGCTCTCTTATTTAAGGGTTTGTGGAGTAAAAAGAGGTTCCCTTATTAGACTTTTGGGGATTAAATGGTTGAGGAAGTACTTGTGATCCGATATCACTGAATAAGTTAATCATCTTAATTTATCGACCTGCTCTGAAGAACTCATTTTTAAGTTGTACAAGCTTCCACACACTCTCTTGCTCGGTGGTAAGGCACAATTCTTTATCATAACCCAAGTAGCCTTTACTTCACCTGGTATGATCTTTTAGGCTACTGTCTTGAAATAATTTCTCCCAGAGAAGAACGAGTTGGCCAAAGTAATACCTGACCAAGTATAAACAGTGCCACCAGCATTATCAAGTCACTTCAGCTTATGCTGCTCCGAAGAACAGTTGGGATTTTCACGCTGTGCTTCATAAAACCACCAGTATTTCTTTCAAATTATTTTTTTAAAGTAAGAGTTTTCTAAGTCTACTTGTACAGCAATCTCAGAAATTCCAAAAAGGGCCACCTTGTTTCATACTCCAAGGACATCAGTGTTCGGCTGGACATCCACAGAACTCCACTTGAATGCTGCCCCCTGGTGCTGTGCAACTCAGCAGCTTTGGATTGAAGGTTGTTGGTTTATTTCTTTCCCCTCCTAATATGCCATATTTATTTTGAACACCTTGAAAAACAAAAACACACAAAATATCCCAAGGATCATAAAATGTATTTCTAAATCATACCAAAGTATTAATACTATGAGTTCGATTTACTTTATTATCTGTATTTCTATACTGTCTTCCCAGACTTTGAAAAGTCACCCCAAAACGAAGCACCTCCGGCGGGATGAGATGATGGAGATTTCTTGCTCAAGCCCTCTTTGTTTCGATCTCTTGGGCCCTCCTAAGGAAGGATACATTCTCTGACTACAGGCAGGGGATAGATGAGGCGGGCTCATACATGGAAACTGTCATTACTTCCGCTGCTGCAATCCTGACACAGGTGAAGTCCATGTCCCTCAGGATCCACTTGTCTCAAATTCCCTCTCCCCCTCTTTTGATGATGTTGTTCAGTCACTCAGTCATGTCCAACTCTGCAACCCCATGGACTGCAGCACGCCAGGCTTCCCTGTCCTTCACCATCTCCTGGAGCTTGCTCAAACTCCTGTCCATTGAGTTGGTGATGCCATCCAACCATCTCGTCCGTCCTCATCATCCCCTTCTCCTACTGCCCTCGGTCTTTCCCAGTATCAGGGTCTTNCATCTATTAGTGTCTTCTTTGATTTTTTTCATCAGTGTTTTATAATTTTCTATATATAGGTCTTTAGTTCAGGGTCTTTTCAAATGAGTCGGCTCTTTGCATCAGGTGGCCAAAGTATTGGAGCTTCAGCTTTAGTCCTTCTAATGAATATTCAGGATTGATTTCCTTTAGGATTGACTAGTTTGATCTCTTTGTAGTCCGAGGGACTCTCAAGAGTCTTCTCCAACACTACAGTTCAAAAGCATCAATTCTTCGGTGATTAGCCTTCTCTATGGNCAGGTGGCCAAAGTATTGGAGCTTCAGCTTTAGTCCTTCTAATGAATATTCAGGATTGATTTCCTTTAGGATTGACTAGTTTGATCTCTTTGTAGTCCGAGGGACTCTCAAGAGTCTTCTCCAACACTACAGTTCAAAAGCATCAATTCTTCGGTGATTAGCCTTCTCTATGGTCCAACTCTCACATCCATACATGACTACTGGAAAAACCATAGCTTTGACTAGACAGACCTTTGTTGGCAAAGTAATGTCTCTGCTTTTGAATATACTGTCTAGGTTGCTCATAGCTTTTCTTCCAAGGAGCAAGCATCTTTTAATTTCATGGTTGCAGTCACTGTCTGCAGTAATTTTGGAGCCCAAGAAAGTAAAGTCTGTCACTTTCGTTTCCCCATTTATTTACCATGAAGTGATGGGACTGGATACCATGATATTCATTTTTGAGTGTTGAGTTTTAAGCCAGATTTTTCACTCTCCTCTTTCACTTTCATCAAGAAGCTCTTTAGTTCTTCACTTTCTGCCATAAGGGTGGTGTCATCTGCATATCTGAGGTTATTGATATTTCTCCTGGCATTCTTGATTCCAGCTTGTGCTTCATCCAACCCAGCATTTCGAGTGATGTACTCTGCATATAAGTTAAATAAGCAGGGTGACAATATACAACCTTGACGTACTCCTTCCCCAGTTTTGAACCAGTCCATTGTTCTGTGTCTGGTTCTAACTGTTGCTTCTTGACCTGCACACAGGTTTCTCAAGAGGAAGCTCAGGTAGTCTGGTATTCCCATCTCTTTAAGAATTTTCCAGTTTGTTGTGATCCATACAATCAAAGGCTTTTGCATAGTCAATGAAGCAGATGTTTTTATGGAATTCTCTTGCTTTTTCTATGATTCAACAGATGTTGGCAATTTGATCTCTGGTTCCTATGTTGTTTATAAATTCAGTTTGAACATCTGGAAGTTCTAGGTTCATGTATGGTTTTTGAAGCCTGGCTTGGAGAATTCTGAGCATTATTTTGCTAGCATGTGAAATGATTGCACTTGTACAGTATTTTGAACATTCTTTGGCATTTCCTTTCTTTGGCACTGGAATTAAAACTGACCTTTTCCAGTCCTATGGCCACTGCTGAGTTTTCCAAATTTGCTGGCATATTGAGTGCAGCACTTTAACAGCATCATCTTTAGCTCAGCTGGAATTCCATCTTTTGACCCTCCTTAAAATCTGCCAGGGCTGGAATGGTGCATTTTCACTTCCTTGAAAATCCTGTATGGACTTTCCTGAAGTCCCCTTATCCTTCTCTCCTTTCCTATATGAGCCATAATGGTGGAATGACTGCCAGAGAATACCAATTTCAGGGGAAAGGAATGAGTTTTCAAAAATAGTATTTTGATTTTACCTATTTTACCTGTATCATATCTTTTGTTAATTGCATTCAACATTTTGAAATGAAAAGTGACGACAAAGGTACACATACTTTATCCCATGTTGGTTTCCAAACTGCAAGCCACTGAGCATGTGTGTTCCTTAAGCAATCCACCACAGTGCACACAGGTAAGACTGACTAGAGAAGCTTCTACGAACCTCTGTTAGTTTTTATTTCATGACAATCCTCTTTTTTTTTTTTTTTTTAATCAGCTAGTGTAGAAAAAGATTTAACAACAAACAAATGGTAAAGCCTAATGGGATGGGTTTTGTTACATATGAAATTTGTTTCAACTGCCTCTGTAGACTGGTCCTTTAAAAGTCTACAAATAGAATGTCTAGAAACTATTTCCCAACAGTTATTTCAGATACATATGAGCAACTTCCTTTTAAGTTTACTTCTTTAGAAGCTTCCTAATTTAAATTGTTAAATATTGGGAACTCATGTACACCTGAGACGGAAAAAAATAAATAAATAAAAAATGTTAAATAAAAAATTTCAAATTTCCTTCAAAGTGTGATTATACTTACTATTTTCTAGGATACAAACAAGTATCATGGGACAGCATGTCTCACTGGTTGACATTCAGTGCCCCAAATTAGAACCAGCTTGAAAGTTATGACCAACCTAGGCAGCATATTAAAAAGCAGAGACATTACTTTGTCAACAAAGGTCCGTCTAGTCAAGGCTATGGTTTTTCCTGTAGTCATGTATGGATGTGAGAGTTGGACTATAAAGAAAGCTGAGAGTCGAAGAATTGATGCTTTTGAACTGTAGTGTTGGAGAAGACTCTTGAGAGTCCCTTGGACTGCAAAGAGATCCAACCAGTCCACCCTAAAGATCAGCCCTGGGTGTTTATTGGAAGGACTGATGTTGAAGCTGAAACTCCAAAATTTGGTCGCCTTATGTGAAGAGCTGACTCATTTAAAAAGGCCCTGATGCTGGGAAAGATTGAGGATAGGAGGAGAAGGGGACGACAGAGGATGAGATGGTTGGATGGCATCACCAACTCAATGGACATGGGTTTGGGTAGACCCCAGGAGTTGGTGATGGACAGGGAGGTCTGGCATGCTGCGGTTCATGAGGTCGCAAAAAGTTGGACATAACTGAATGACTGAACTGAACATTGTTTAGTCTTCTAGAACACTGGATTTGAGTCCCTACTTCAACATTTACTCATCCTGTGATTTGAAGAGAACAAGTCAAAAATGGTCATCAGTTTTCTCATTTGTGAAATAGGATCAACAACAGCAATTCACCTTTGGGTAAGGAGACTGACTTAAGTAAGTTGTACATAAAGCATCAGTGTATTGTAGGCACCCAATGAATGGTAGCTATCCTCATGGTGAGTTCTTGCAGTACTGATAGTTTTTGGTTTTTGACCTAGATGATCTCATTATGTGGGCATTTATAATTATTGGGCTTTATATATGAACTTGGACTTCCCTGGTGGTTCAGACAATAAAGTGTCTGTCTACAATGTAGAAGACCCGGGTTCGAGCCCTGGGTTGGGAAGATCCCCTAGAGAAGGAAATGGCAACCCACTCCAGTACTATTGCCTGGAAAATCCCATGGACAGAGGAGCCTGGTAGGCTACAGTCTATGGGGTCGCAAAGAGTCGGACACAACTGAGCGACTTCACAGTCACTATATATAAACTTCTGCAATTGTATCTCACAAAAAGAAAAAAATGATAGTTATTGGGAGTTATCAAAATGTTAATTTATGTGATGGTCCCTTTAGCCTGAGTCTCTACTAACTGCAAATTCTAATCACATTTACTTTATTTATTTATTTTTTTTTTTGGAAAACTCAGTTTTATTTACAGATAAGTCCATTGGTTACATGCTGTTAATTTTGCATTTTACAGATAAGAAAACTGAGGCTTAACTTCCTCAAGAACAAAAACTAAGAAACAGAAAACATAACTTATGAAAAACAACATCCAAAATAATAAAGCATGCAGCACTTAACATAAATTGAAAGGGGTGTGGCACAAGAGTAAGCCCTTAGCTTTTTTTTTTCCGATAATACATAAATAATTTAATTAAAAAAATATAAGACTTACAGCAAAGAAATCTATAATGGCAAATATTAAGGCAACAAAATATGAATAAGAAAAGGTGATTTTTAAAGCCAGGATCATTACCAATGACTCAAAATCATACAATGCATAAACTATGCCTATAGTCTACCGAATACTAACATAATAATAATATCACTTATAAAGAAAACAAAGTATAAGCATTCCAAAAAATCAAAGCAAAATAGGTATCATTTAAACATATATATATATATTTTTTTTTTTTTTACAGTTTCAATTTCCATGCTTGTAATGGGTCTGTTAAGATTTTCTATTTCTTCCTGGTTCAGTTTTGGAAAGTTGTACTTGTCTAAGAATTTGTCCATTTCTTCCACGTTGTCCAATTTATTGGCATATAATTGCTGATAGTAGTCTCTTATGATCCTTTGTATTTCTGTGTTGTCTGTTGTGATCTCTCCGTTTTCATTTCTAATTTTATTGATTCGATTTTTCTCTCTTTGTTTCTTGATGAGTCTGGCTAGTGGTTTGTCAATTTTATTTATCCTTTCAAAGAACCAGCTTTTGGCTTTGTTGATTTTTGCTATGGTCTCTTTTGTTTCTTTTGCATTTATTTCTGCCCTAATTTTTACGATTTCTTTCCTTCTACTTACTCTGGGGTTCTCCAATTCTTCCTTTTCTAGTTGCTTTAGGTGTAGAGTTAGGTTATTTATTTGACTTTTTTCTTGTTTCTTGAGGAATGCCTGTATTGCTATGAATTTTCCCCTTAGCACTGCTTTTATGGTGTCCCACAGGTTTTGGATTGTTGTGTTTTCATTTTCATTTGTTTCTATGCAAATTTTGATTTCTTTTTTGATTTCTTCTGTGATTTGTTGGTTATTCAGAAGCGTGTTGTTCAGCCTCCATATGTTGGAATTTTTGATAGTTTTTCTCCTGTAATTGAGATCTAATCTTAATGCATTATGGTCAGAAAAGTTGCTTGGAATGATTTCGATTTTTTTGAATTTATCAAGATGAGATTTATGGCCCAGGATGTGATCTATCCTGGAGAAGGTTCCGTATGCACTTGAGAAAAAGGTGAAATTCATTGTTTTGGGGTGAAATGTTCTATAGATATCAATTAGGTCTAACTGGTCTATTGTGTCCTTTAAAGTTTGCGTTTCTTTGTTAATTTTCTGTTTAGTTGATCTGTCCATAGGTGTGAGTGGGGTATTAAAGTCTCCCACTATTATTGTGTTATTGTTGATTTCCCCTTTCATACTTGTTAGCATTTGTCTTACATATTGAGGTGCTCCTATGTTGGGTGCATATATATTTATAATTGTTATATCTTCTTCTTGGATTGATCCTTTGATCATTATGTAGTGGCCTTCTTTGTCTCTTTTCACAGCTTTTGTTTTAAAGTCTATTTTGTCGGATATGAGTATCGCTACTCCTGCTTTCTTTTGGTCTCTATTTGCATGGAATATCTTTTTCCAGCCCTTCACTTTCAGTCTGTATGTGTCTCTTGTTTTGAGGTGGGTCTCTTGTAGGCAGCATATATAGGGATCTTGTTTTTGTATCCATTCAGCCAGTCTTTGCCTTTTGGTTGGGGCATTCAATCCATTTACATTTAAGGTAATTATTGATAAGTATAATCCCGTTGCCATTTACTTTACTGTTTTGGGTTTGGGTTTATACTCCCTTTTTTTGTGTTTCCTGTCTGGAAAATATCCTTTAGCATTTGTTGGAGAGCTGGTTTTGTGGTGCTGAATTCTCTCAGCTTTTGCTTGTCTGTAAAGCTTTTGATTTCCCCTTCATATTTGAATGAGATCCTTGCTGGGTACAGTAATCTGGGCTGTAGGTTATTTTCTTTCATCACTTTAAGTATGTCTTGCCATTCCCTCCTGGCCTGAAGAGTTTCTGTGGAGAGATCAGCTGTTATCCTTATGGGAATCCCCTTGTGTGTTATTTGTTGTTTTTCCCTTGCTGCTTTTAATATTTGTTCTTTGTGTTTGGTCTTTGTTAATTTGATTAATATGTGTCTTGGAGTGTTTCGTCTTGGGTTTATCCTATTTGGAACTCTCTGGGTTTCTTGGACTTGGGTGATTATTTCCTTCCCCATATTAGGGAAGTTTTCAACTATTATCTCCTCAAGTAATTTCTCATGGTCTTTCTTTTTGTCTTCTTCTTCTGGGACACCTATAATTCGAATGTTGGAGCGTTTCATATTGTCCTGGAGGTCTCTGAGATTGTCCTCATTTCTTTTAATTCGTTTTTCTTTTTTCCTCTCTGATTCAGTTATTTCTACCATTCTATCTTCTATTTCACTAATCCTATCTTCTGCCTCCGTTATTCTACTATTTGTTGCCTCCAGAGTGTTTCTGATCTCATTTATTGCATTATTCATTATATAATGATGCTTTTTTATTTCTTCTAGGTCCTTGTTAAACCTTTCTTGCATCTTCTCCATCCTTGTCTCCAGATTATTTATCTGTGATTCCATTTTGAGTTCAAGATTTTGGATCATTTTCACTAACAATATTCTGAATTCTTTCTCAGGTAGATTCCCTATCTCTTCCTCTTTGGTTTGGTTTGGTGGACATTTTTCTTGTTCCTTTACCTCCTGGGTATTCCTCTGTCTCTTCATCTTGGTTATATTGCTGCGTTTGTTGTGGCCTTCCTATATTATGGGAATTTGTGGAGTTCTCTTTATTATGTAATTTCCTCCCTATAGGTGGGGTTGTATCAGTGGCTTGTCAAGGTTTCTTGGTTAGGAAGGCTTGCTTTGGAGTTCTGGTGTGTGAAGCTGGATTTCTTCTCTCTTGAGCTTGGAGTATCACTACATGGCTGCCCCAGCAAAGTCCACATTTACTTTAAAACAGATTAGTTCCAGAGTAAATTGGAGGCTTTCTGCTCCATCCGTTGTAATACCTGTTGCAGAAGGAAGCTGGCATCTACACAAGGTCTCATACATTGCTAAATCCCCTTCTTTTCAGTCCAAGGAGATGCCAAGGAATTGAGAACAGAAGGTAGAGAAAGTCAGCCATGGGGTATGGCTGCCCTCTTTCTAAGTAGGTCGGCTCCTGTCAATTTTACACACTGGATTTCATCTTTTAAGAAACGTAACTAAAAGTTTGAAAACCACTGATTGCATATTCAGTTTGGATTTTATCATTTCAATGTCCAAACCCTGCTAAACTGACAAACATGAACAGTCATAAGGAAAACACTAGGTGATCATCTTCTTGCACGTTTGTATTTACACTTCATGTACATTATGTATATATATAAAACAGTGCCACTTCTATATCATAGTACAGCTTTATAGCTATGTATGCTGCTTATGCTGTTAGTTTGGTTATTCCTAATACCTTCCAAGAATTCTGAATCTACCCAAGAAAATTTCAAAATCACAGAAAAATGTTTAAGGATTGGCATATGAAGTCTCTAGTTTTTACTCAAAGGAATATCCTGTTTGGTATTACCTTCTGCCACCTCCCTGCACCACCACCCCCCTCCCCCCACCCCTGCCCCACCACCAAGCTAGTCAGTTTTGTTTGGGACCTTGTCCATTAAGTACACTATTTTTCTTGCTGTGTAAACCACAAAGGAATAAACAGAAATTTAAAAATTAGCATTTTAAGGCAATGATTTTTCTCCAGTAGTGTTTTTAAAGAACAAACAAAAAAGTGGAGAGTAAAGCTGGTAATAAGGGAAGAAGAAATGGAGAAAGGAATGGTTCTAGCTGAATGGCAACTAAGCTGCATTCACTGAAATTTCTATCCATTTTCTTTCACAGAGGGAGTAGCAACATTAGTGACTTGACAACACTGCCTTTATCTATTTGTTTAAACAGGAGAAAGCTACAAAGAATTCCTTTAATCATCAACCACACAAATTTAAGTCATGCTTAAAGATACCCCTTGATTTGCCAGCATCTAGGAAGTGAGTCAATAGATGGCACCACTTTTTAAGCCAAAGTCGACAAATTCCTCTTAAACAGCACAAGATGGAAGACCGACCTGGTTCCCAGCCGCTGCTTGCTTTGGTTACCTTCTCATTGCCATTGCTCAGGAAATCAAAGAGAAAGAAATCTGTACTAAGGAAAGTTGTACTTGGCAAGGAAAATGGATGGCCCTTTTATATCTAACTTAAAATGGAGCATGCTTTTGATAGTGTATCAAAAGCCTTGGAATTACATGTTATCCTCATAACAATTATTTTATCCAATGGCAGCAGTGGAAGGCCCCCAAAATTTGGGTTAAAAACTTGTAACAATACCATTTTTTAAAGTCAACTTTATTGCAAAAAAAAAAAAAAAAATTCCTGGACTTTAGCACCATCAAGGGAAATTAGTTTTAGGATGTTATCTTCTCTCAGATTTAGAAGAAAATCTAGAATTTACCATCTCAATGCCTCGTTTTATTCAGTAAACTTGATTGCAAATTATTTTATTAGCAAACTTCAACTGCACCCATATGGGACAATTCCCTAGTAAAGAATATTCAAGACATGCAAGTAATAAGGAGAAGCAGTGCAAATATAAAGGCTCCTAAAGTGACTCAGTTCAAGGAAATGAGCCTTTAGAATGATGTGGTCACTTACAACTAGTAGGAAACCAGTTTGAGGAATTTTCAGGAATGTTAACCTTCAGAGAACTGAGAAAAATCATTAAGCAATAAAACACAGTGAGAGCTTGGACTCTGGAATCAGATAGGGTCTTGAATTTGGTCTTTGACCACATTACTTTTTCAGTTTCTTCATCTGAAAATGGGCCAAATGATAAAAGCTACTCGTCAGATTCTGAGAAAATGAGAACACACATCCAGGCAATTCCTCAGCTATGGTCCGCTTTGCATGTATTACCTTGTTTGTTCCCTCAGTTCTGAGGCCGCTCATCTATTTTACAGATGAAGTTAACATGTTGAATTCCCAGTTACATGCCTAAAGAGGCAGAGCCAAGATTCTATCCCAAGAATAAGATTCCAAAGCTTCTTTTCTTCTTCCCTATGCTATTATAAAGAACTGTAAAATATGCATTTCTCTTAAACCAGGGATTCTTTAAATTTTAATAAAGTGATAGCAAGTGTTTATAAATGTTTTTACACTAAGCAGCTTCCTCCAGTTCTACCATATAAAAAGTTTACTGTAATTTAAAACACTTTCAATTGCTTTTATATTAACTTGAAATTTAGCCAATTTAGGCAATTATTAAACCATCTAATTTAGATATATTATAGAAATTTATTCTTGTAATCACTGACCCACAAATTACAAGGCTGAGGAAACAGGTAATTAAAATAGCTTTCACAACACTCATGTTACTGCTCCTCACAATATATAAAGGCAACTCACTCACAGAATATGGATTTTAAACTTTGGTATCCAATTTAATATGCTCAAAAATGAATCATTTTAAAGTTATCTAGTGAAGTAAAAATGATTATTTCAAGTATATATACTATTATTTCTAAAATAGAAAAAACTTCTGCATACTTAAATTTTACTATTTATGTCCAATTTTCCTACTCCAACACAACTGCCACATAAAAGGTCATGTCCTGGTTCTTCTCGGTACATTATCACATCAATGGTCAAAGTGCAGCAATTTTAGAAAGCCAGAAGGCGGCCAGAGTAATCCAGGCTGAATCACCTAGGACACAGAAGCAGGACTTCATTTCATTATCAACAACTGTAATTCAACTGAACAGGCTCATTAAAGAGCTGAGCTTAGCTTTTCTACTGCCTGCTCCGTGTTTTTCTGAGATTTGTAAACAAAAATAAAACACCTGGTTCTGCTTCTAGATTTGCAAACTGTTAACCTCACTACCCATAGAAAACTGTATCAAGCTGTGAAAAATTACCCAGTTGTAACTTACGACGCCTAGTAACATGAAGCCTAGTCGCAAGAATTGGTTCTGACTTCAGGGGTGGAAAAAAAAAAAAAAAAACACCACAACTTCTTGAAAAGGTAAAATAGCTTAAAGCATTTAATATCTAAACAAATCAATCTGTTAATTATAGTAGTCACAAAATATGCTTAATATAGAAACCCACATTTATGTCTTTAAGAAAAAGGGTAAATTGTAGTTTACCTCAAAACATAAATTAACCCACTTAAAGATCTGCAGAGGTCAAAACCATGGTGAATTTCAAACAACTTCAGAATAAAATAAACAAGTATTTTACACTGCTTTATATCTTAAAAATGCTTACAACTTCTCATAAAAATAGTCTGAGGCAACTATTTTCTATTACTCTTTAACAGATGTTCAATATTATGGGCAACATTCTTAAAACCTTAAACTTCAGACTTTCAGACATTCAAATACTATGGTCCCCTTTTCTTTGATGTGAAAGTTTATTCAGCTAGGAAAAGAAAAAGCATGGTAGACAACTTATACATTTTTCACCAAATCAAAAGTAGTACAAAAATTTCGAGACTACAGAACTACACATCGTACCTAACATGTCATTAAAAATAGAAGACAGTATTTTCTTCAGCAAATAAAACAGCATACTGGTATGCCGGTAATGCATAAACCTTTTAATGTATACTGTCATTCACAAATTATTTACAACTTCCACTGTGTGAAGAGAACTAGAATGTAAATTTTCTGCAAAACTGGAAAAAAGCAATACAAAATTTGTGAAAGCTTGTGTTTCATATACAAAAGTAAGCCAGTTTTTCTCTTCAAATATCAGATAATGTACACAGTGATATTTTGGACATATTACAGTAATTCTTGAGGATGTTTTAATGCTGGAGGCAAGTTTACAGGCCTTGATTCTTCATCGAGGAGTACTAAGTCTTCTATTTCACTGCCTCTGTATTTCCTTTTACATATTTTTACCACTACCTTTTTCTTGAGAAATAACTTCAAGGCTTCTCTTGATGCAACTGCTTTAGCATTTTCTTTGCTTTTTCCACAGCCAGTGCCCAAATACACAGACTTACATCTCAATTCACAAACAATACTTTCTTGAGAACTCTTGTTTTGAGGCAGATCTGCCAGTTCTTTTAGCGGGACAAAAAACACATCCAGTGTGGCTTTCAGAGCCTCAATAGCTGCGTTTAAGAGCTCGCCATGATTCACACTGGGACTAAAGCCACCGACAGCCACCAACTTCCATGCCACTGTTTTATACAGTCTATTGAAAAAAGGTTGTTTCTGTTTCACATCTTCATTGGTTAACTTGCAACAAGAGAACTTGACAGAACTCTCACTCAACTGTGAAGTACTTTTGGAAGGCAGCTGCGCCATGCTGGTCTGAGAACTACTCTTAGAAGCCAGCTGGGACACACTTGCTATGGCAGTGTTTTTGGAGACCAGAGAGCCACTGGTCTGGGAGCTGTTCTTGGAAGCTAACAGTGACGCAGCTACCTGTGAAGCGCTTTTGGAAGTCAGCATTGTGTTCACTGAGGTGTTGCTCTTGGGGGTTAGTGAAGATGTGCCTGATGACGAACTGTTTTTAGAAACTGATGACGAAACACTTGCCTCTGAACTGGCTTTAGAAGTTAACCCACTGGAAGTGGTCTCTGAACTAGGTTTAGAAGACAACAGTGGCAACTCTACTTCTGAGCTTCCTGAGGAGCCCAACAAGGGTACCTCAATCTCTGAGACGCTTTGAGAGGCTGAGGCGGACGAGCCTTCCAAAGCACTCTTTTTCGGCGATCCACTTTGTTGTCTGGAATCAGGGGACTGGATCACATGACTATTCACACTGGATTTCAACAATGAAGAAACAAATGATGCTGAACCATGTTTATCTGGAACTTCTGGTTCAGAAGCTTTTCCAGACCCTACCGCTGTCACCTGAGAGGCAGTGATGCTGCTGCTTTGGCTGGTAACTGCGCGCTCTCCATCACTTGTGGCGCTATTCTGACTCAGGGTGCTGGAGTTCCGAGCTGAGTTCCCACTACTCTCTGATTTGGAAGAGGAACCCGAACAGGTTGAGCTGCTCTCCTGCTGAGCTGATGTTTTAGCAGGAATTTTCAGACGATCTTGCTCAACTGCGGAATTGTTTTTCCCTTCTATGGCTCGTTTTTTGGCTGGCTCTTCTACCCTTTCTGAAAAAAACGAAAGCAGATATGTAAGCCTACTTCATACACACACACCAGCTCAAAATGTACAAGACAGATACACATATTAAAACAAAGGCACAAGGTAAGATGAAATTACTTCAGGATTTGCAGATTCTTTACAAAGTGTGGAATAACTTCATTAATTCTTAAAACAGCTTTGAATAACATCATAATTTCTAACATTAAAAAATTAACAGCATAGGTAACATTTGACACTTCGAAATCTCATGACAATGGAAACTATCAAATTCAAAGCCTAAAGCACATAAACACATAATTTAACATTCCAACTTGATTAACAACATTATAAAAATTATAACTCATTAAAAAATTAGTAATAACGATAATTCCTAATTACATCAAACTTAAGTTCTAAACTCCTATGTATGTTCACATCTATGATCTGCTAACCATTGCTACTCGATATCCCTCTTTTCTTCACCTTGGCAACCAGTTCGTCTCTTGTGATATGGATTGGAGCATCTGTCACTTTGATGCCTTCAGCCATACTAAGTATTTTATCCATAACTTTTTGAGGGTACCTGTAACAAGAAGGGAGAGACGCTTCAGAGAGTGCTTTTGCTCCGCTGCCACCTCTAGGGTACAAAAACTGCAGGCCACAGGAACTGCATTTCCTGGTAGTAAACAAGAAACTGAACCAACCGCCAGGAACTTTCGGTTTCCTGGAACTTCACACACAAACGCCCAGGGTCTAGGAGGCGGGGCCCTTTCTTACAAACCTAATTTAGATTTAGTGTCACTCTCCCCCGAAGAGCATTGTCAGCTCATCGCCAACGACACCAATGGCAGCTCCCCACGCTACGGGGGCACTTCCAGACCGTGAATCGTGTCGGCTTCGGCCAGAGACGCCCTTCTCGCCCTTAGAGGGCAGCAGGTCCCGCGGATTCCCGCGCTTCACCACTCCCCCTCCCGGCCGACAGCTCCGGGCCTCGGGAGACGGGGGACGCGGGCTCACTCACCGGCACCCGAGGAAGACANTCTAAATTGCAATCCTTAGCTGTTCCTGAGTAAGTCCATTTTTACTGGGGAAACAACTGACTGTCATTGTTTTAGGTCAACCTTGTGGAGAAATCGAGAAAGAGGAATACTGGTATTAATGATCCAATGGCTTCCCAGGAGGCTCAGTGGTAAAGACTCCTCCTGCCAATGCAGAGACATGGATCCGATCCCTACTCCAGTATTCTTGTGGGAAAATCCCATGGACAGAGGGACCTGGTGGGCTAAAGGCCATGGGGTCACAAGGAGGCTGACATGACAGGGCACACAGAACACACACTTTAGAGACTGGAACCACTGGCTTAGCAAAAGCAGTTTTGGTGGAGTGATAGAGGCAGACTCTGCTTTGGAGTAACCTCAGGAGTAGGAAGCGGAGACATCAGCTGTGAAAGAGAGAAGAGAGAGGAAGCTAGGGCGGGTCATGGATCCAGGCAGTTTTTAAATTTTAGATGAGAGTAGCTTCAATGTGTGTACCAGCTGACTGGGAGGAGCTAAAGAAGAGAGAGTTTGAGGATACCCTCTAAAAGGGAGGTAAAAGAAAATTTCTGAAGAAGTCAGAGGGTCTGGGATCCAACATGGAGGAGGAGAGATGCACCTCAGGTAGATGGAGAAACCTTGCCTCCATTTTATTTTTTTATTTTTATTTTTTTTCCGTCTCAGGTCCTTGCCTACATTTTAAAAGAAAAAAAAAGTTTGTAAAGATTAGAGATGGGAAGTGAGATGGAGTCTATGTGATGGAGTAGAGAATGCTTGAAGTGGACATTCTGGAGAACAGGGAGCAAGCTGTCTAGATAAACAATTAAGTTCTGGTCAATTTTTTAAAAATTGTAAATTACACATACATACATACATACAAAAAGGAAATGTCTAAAGAGAATTGAAAGTGAAAACATCCCTCCCTTTTCAGCCTGGTTGCCCTTAGAGAGATTATAATGAATATCAGTCTCTGTCTTGCTTTCTTTGGGGGGCTATTTTCATAACTCCATATTATATGGTTACATTGTGTGTGTGTGTGTGTGTGTGTGCGTGCGCACTCAGTCATGTCTGATGACTCTTTGTGACCCCATGGACTGTAGCCTGATAGGCGCCTCTGTCCATGGAATTCTCCAGGCAAGAACAGTGGGATCGTCCCAACCCAGGGAAGGAAACCGCATCTCCTGCATTGGCAGGTGGATTTTGCACCTCTAGCGCCACCTGGGAAGCCCATACTTACATTATTTCTTGATTTTTCTACTTTATCCATTTCATTTCACTTCTGAATGTGAAAAATGATAAATCTGTATCACTTACACAGTCTCTTCCCTCACCCAATGTTTGTTAAATATTTAGTGTTCTTCTGTTGGTCACCTGTCACACATTTAAATATTATATTTAATCTTTAATTTCTTAATCTGTCAACTTTAGATGGTTAGCTCTTGATTCCCATGTAAGGTAAAAAATTCTGGGGCAGAGGCCATATAGCAGATATTTGGACATTCAGAAAAATCTGGCTTGAAGAGAAAATCTAATCCCTAGTGGTAAACGGGCAGCAGGTAGAGAATTCTAAAGTGTTCCTCTAAGATCTATGCCATTTTGTTTTTGCATTAAGCCTTGACATTAATAAATGTCCATAAATGTGTTTGCTGCTGTGAGAGTTAAATAGGATTGTGAAGTTACATCTTTCATGAGAGTTAGTTTCTAAAAAATCAGCATATAAGATGAAAGTCAGATAAGACATGATAGCACTCTGCTTTCTTTTCCTGTGGCATAGCAATAACCTTAATTTTAGAAGGGCTTCTTGGGTATCTAGTGATGTGAAGAAGTGGGGTAACTATGGGCTTCTATAGATTCACAAATTCTAGTTTGATTAATTTTAGTTGCACGTGACAAAACTAATTATGAGTTAAAACAGCTTCTGCTTAAACAGAAAAGGGGACTTTATTGGCTATATTACTGATATTCCAGGAAGTAGACTTTTGGGATCCAGGTACTCAATGTAATCAGAAAGCCTGTTTCTTTTCATCTCTAGGCTTTGCTTTCTCTGTGTTAGCCTCAATCTCAGATAAGCTCTTCTTGCATAATGGCAAGATGGTTCCCAGCGGTCTATAGCATGTACATCTGCCAGAGCTCAGCAAAGACTTTGGAAAGAGCCTTTCCTGGTAGTTTCTGTGATCATCTGGAGGTCCTTTTGGGAATTCATTCATTCTGTTAGGGCATATTTTTATCCCTCAAGCAGTCTAGCCAGGAATGTGAAGTATTCTGGTTGTGCAGCTCTGAGTCCTGTGTCTACCCTAAGAACAATAAAACATCTGAGTAGGGTCAATATCATGCAAGAGAAATAACAAAATCAATAAATAAAGAATTCACACTCAAAAAAGTGGGAGTAACAGCCGTATGCACTGTAGGATCACCAAATACCAGAAAATATTTTAAAGAAAGGATGATGATAATGTTTCAGATGGCACAAGATAATCCTACAGTGGGAAGCCCTTTTATAAGATGACTTCCCTTTCTCCACATTTTAGCCAAAGCGATAAAGCCTTTTCACAGCAATTAGTATAGTTCCTTACCTGATACTGGGCTTCCCAGGTAGTGCTAGTGGCAAAGAACCCACCTGCCAATGCAGGAGACAGATGCAAGTTTGGTCCCTGGATCAGGAAGATCCCTTGGAGGAGGAAATGGCAATCCACTCCAGTATTCTTGCCTGGAGAATCCTATGGACAGAGGAGCATATAGATCCTTCCGGAAAACAATTCCGTTTGTTTTAGTCTTCATGTTCCCTCCTAATGCTGGTAAGATGAGGTCATTATTACCTGTACTTTCCCATACGTTTGTGACAGTCTTTCCTTGTGCCTTATCCTTAGGTTTAAATCTATTAGTGAGATACAGATAGAGATCAGACAAGAGTTGGTACTTGAAGAAGCGCAGTTCAAGTTCCCATAAAATAATAAACTTGATCCTGGCTCTTTGAAATCATGGAAAGTTGGCACCAGAAGGGAACCATGAGATCGTGTTTATTTCATACGTGAGGAAGCTGACGGTGAGAGTGGTTAAATAATTGCCCAAGGTCAAACAGTGGGTTAATGGGAAAGCAAGAATGAGAAACCAAGAAAAACAGTCAGCGTGTTCCCTCTTGGTCTAGGACCCTGTCCCCTGTCATGTGTTGCTCCCTGCTGCTGTACTTAGTCATGTCTAATTTTCTGAAACCCCACAGACTATAGCTCCTCTGTAGGTTGGTCATAACTTTCCTTCCCAGGAGTAAGCGTCTTTTAATTTCATGGCTGCAATCACCATCTGCAGTGATTCTGGAGCCCCCACCCCAAAATAAAGTCTGACACTGTTTCCACTGTTTCCCCATCTATTTCCCACGAAGTGATGGGACCAGATGCCATGATCTTCGTTTTCTGAATGTTGAGCTTTAAGCCAACCTTTTCACTCTCCTTTTTCACTTTCATGAAGAGGCTTTTTAGCTCCTCTTCGCTTTCTTCCATAAGGGTGGTGTCAGCTGCATATCTGAGGTTATTGATATTTCTCCTGGCAATCTTGATTCTAGCTTGTGCTTCTTCCAGCCCAGCGTTTCTCATGATGTACACTGCATAAAACTTAAATAAGCAGGGTGACAATATACAGCCTTGACGTCCTCCTTTTCCTATTTGGAACCAGTCTGTTGTTCCATGTCCAGTTCTAATTGTTGCTTCCTGACCTGCATATAGGTTTCTCAAGAGGCAGGTCAGGTGGTCTGGGATTCCCATCTCTTTCAGAATTTTCCACAGTTTATTGTGATCACACATTAAAAAGCAGAGATATTACTTTGCCAACAAAGGCCCATCTAGTCAAGGCTATGATTTTTCCAGTAGTCATGTATGGATATGAGAGTTGGACTATAAAGAAAGCTGAGCCCAGAAGAACTGATGCTTTTAAACTGTGGTGTTGGAGAAGACTCTTGCAAGGCCCTTGGACTTCAAGGAGATCCAACCAGTCCATCCTAAAGGAGACCAGTCCTGGGTGTTCATTGGAGGGACTGATGATGAAGCTGAAACTCCAGTACTTTGGCCACCTCATGCAAAGAGTTGACTCATTGGAAAACCCCCTGATGCTGGGAGGGATTGGGGGCAGGAGGAGAAGGGGATGACAGAGGATGAGATGGCTGGATGGCATCACTGACTCAATGCACATGAGTGTGGGTGAACTCCAGGAGTTGGTGATGGACAGGAAGGCCTGGTGTGCTGCCACTCATGGGGTCGCAAAGAGTCAGACACGACTGAGCGACTGAACTGAACTGATGTGGAAGTTCCTAGGCAAGAATACTGGAGTGGGTTGCCATTGCTCCTTGGTGAAGTCTAATTAATTCTGATTAAGTGTCAAGGTGTAATGGCTGAAAAGAAATAGGAACCAAATCAACACTTGCTAAGTTCAGGCACTAAAATAGGACAGCAATATTCCACTTAATTATTGGGCAATTTGAAAACTAGGAAGAGGAAACGTTGAAATGTGTGCTTTGTTATGCTCTGGGCTCCAATACATGAATGTATGGCTGCCTTGAAACCATGGGCAGGGGAGGAGGTAGAAATGTACGTTCCTGGACGGATCCAGGATGCCAAATGAGAGGCTGGTGCTTCACCTAACTTAGTGGTTAAGAACAACCATTTGGCGATCAGACATTCGTAGGGTTGAATTCTGGCTCCATTATATATCACCACTGCCGCCTTGGGGAAATTGTTTAACTTCTGCAAGTTAAACCTTGCAAGTTAAATACCTTTCTTTAGGTATTTTTATTTAATTTCTTTTTTGTGGCTGTGCTGGGTCTCCATTGCTGTGAGGGCTTTCTCTAATTGCCACAAGCAGGGGCTACTCTCTAGTTGCAGTTCTTCAACTTCTCACTGCTGTGGCTTCTCTGGCAGAGACAGGCTCTAGGGCGGGGGCTTCCGTAGTTGTGCACATGGGCTCAGTAGCTCTGGTTCCCAGGCTCTAGAGCACAGGCTCAGTACTTGTGGAACATGGGCTTAGTTGCTCCGAGGAATAAGGGATCTTTCCAGAGCAGGTATCAAATCAGTGTCTCTTGCATTGACAGCTGGATTCTTTACTACTGAGCCACCAGGGAAGCCCCAAGTCTTTGTTTGCTTAATTTTAAAACAAGGATAATGGTACATATGATTTATAAGGAATAAATGAGATCATGTTGATAATACTTCTTTTGCCTTCTACATTCTGCTCCAACTTGCAAAAGGCAGAGACCACAGCTACCCTCTCCCCCACCCCCACCACATCACAAACTGGCCAAGTGGTAACAGAAATCGGAGCCGCCTCTGGAATTCCTGAGGCAAATGGGCAAAGGAAGCCTCTTTAGCTATATCTGTCACAGGAAGGGGGCCCCCTTCCAGAGCCTGACAGTGGGCTCTTGCCTAACACTCTGACATGAATTGTCCAAGGAGACACTGCTGCTGCTGCTAAGTCGCTTCAGTCGTGTCCAACTCTGTGCGACCCCAAAGACGGCAGCCCACCAGGCTCCCCCGTCCCTGGGATTCTCCAGGCAAGAACACTGGAGTGGGTTGTCATTTCCTTCTCCAATGCATGAAAGTGAAGTTGCTCAGTCGTATTTGACTCTTAGCGACCCCATGGACTGCAGCCTACTAGGCTCCTCCGTCCATGGGATTTTCCAGGCAAGAGTACTGGAGTGAGGTGCCATTGCCTTCTCCAAGGAGACACATGTACTGACAAATCGAAAGGCTTTGTTGGGAATGGGAACCCGGGTGGAAGGTAGGAGAGTTCTGCCACGTGGCTCGCAGTTTCAGGTTTTATGGTCATGGGATTAGCTTCCTGGTTGTCTCTGGCCAATCATTCTGACTCAGGGTCCTCCTTGAGTGTGTGTGCATTGCTCAGCCAAGATGGATTCCAGCAAGGAGGATTCTGGGAGGTTCATAGGACAGGGACTGGTGTCTCCTCTCTCCTCTTGACCCTTCCCGAATTCTTCAGTTTGGTGGTAGCTTGTGAGTTCTGCATTTCTTACCAGACCTCCTGTGTACAGTAACTCATACAAGTGGTTACCATCTTGTGTGGTCAGGGCAGACAGTTTTAGTCAGTGAGGCTCCCCTTGACCTATCTATCAAGACCCCTCAGATATTAATGTTAGACACTACTTTTAAATTTTTAATCAGCAATTTACTTAACCCTGCTGAATAAGTAGAGTAGTAGTGTGAAAAATCTTCAAGCTTATAAGGAATATCTGTGTCAACGGATTCAATCGTTCATTCTTTCATTCTAGCAAGTACCTATTAACTCCCTACCAAGGGTCCTATCAATGAGACCAATGTTATAATATATAATTGGGGTAGGGGTAAAGCTGAGGGGCAGAAAAGTGTTCAGCAAGTGGTCTAAACAGAAAGAACGTGCTGGAAGCCTTTGATGGGCTACCAAAGGCTACATTTAAAAATCCCATCTTCTTCCTGTCTCCCCTTCTATGCAAATGTTGGTTGAATAAGGATGAGTTCTGAAAAACCTCAATTAATTTTAAGGAAGGAAACAAAGTAAGTGTTTTTCTTCTCACCAGGGAAGGCAATTTTGATGTTAAACACTTCATTGATAGTGGTAATACCATGCAGTTAATTTTGAAGATGGGAACAAAAGAAGTGCTTTCATTCTCACTAGGCAAGGCAGTTTTAAACACCTCATTGAGGGTAGTACTGCTAGGCTCATCCGAGACTTGATTATAGCCCCTCTTGACATGACAATACCGAACGCAGGGTGAAACCTATCAGCATTTCGACGAGTTTTCACCCCCCAACTCCACCAGTAAAGCCACATTTTCTCTATTTCTTGAAAGGAGGATTGGAGAGCTGCGCAATCCAATTATTTTTACAGTGCTAAGTCCCATGGAAATAAATTCAGGAGCTTACTCCATTGATTTCAGTAGGGCTTGGTGTGGTGATATTGATTCCACAGGGCTTTGATAAAGAGTGAAGAGAGTGGGCCACTTTTTATTCCCATTTATTTATTTTTCCAAGCTGAAGCTTAAGAGGATCAGAATGCGCTTTTTATCATGCCTTATGACATTATGATACTAGAACTAGTGAGCAGGGAGGGGAAAGAACACAGTTCTATTACCTCCATAGCCGTGGATTTGCTCACTTTTTGTGCAGAAAATCTGAGTGCCCTTTTCAGTAAACATGTGACAGGACTCAGACATGAGGCTTCAGCTTGGAGTCACGGGAGGAGATTGAAGGGTTGGACTGTTCGGCAGCTCAGACTGGCCATATCATTGCCTGGGTGGCTCCGAACCTACTGTCCTCCTTTTTTTTTCCTTCTTTTTTTGAAAGACAAGGGTCATAGTTCTCTAGTTATTGGTTCCAAGAGAGGAGATGTAATATATCCGTTTGAACAAATTTGAAGAATTACTTTAATTCTCTTCTGACATGTAATTCTATTTCCGGCGGTTTCTATAGCTGATGCCCTTTCCTTGTTTTTCAGGACAAGGAGCTGTCAGGAGACAGGATGAGAGAGGCCCTTGAACAGTGCCTAGCACTTGATTCTAGGCCGGCATTCTTTCTACCAGCTCTAGTTTTTGAAAAGGGGTTAGCCTCTCATCTCGAGAGGTCCCTGAATCAGACAGAAAGAAACTATCACTTCCAGGGAACCCATCGATTTATAGTGAACCTCATGTGGGGACTTTACAGTGGCTGAAAAGGCAAGGAGAAGATGTAGACCCGCTCACACACAAAGCAAAAATGTCTGGAGCTACAGCTGCCACCTAAGGTGTGATTCCCTCTCTGGCTCAGAAAAAGCCTTCCCTTGGGAGATTCCGGAATGGGGCCCACATGGGCTCAGTGAGGAGAGCGCAGTGGCGCCTGGGAGCTGTGTTGTAATCCTTCCTTGGGGAGGGAGGGGAGCCTTTTCATTTAGCAGCTGACTTTCATTCTTGCCAAGCGTTCTTTCTTGAGTCTTTCCTGTAAGCAAGACATAGGTTTTTAAAAGTCTAAGGTTTTTTTTGTTTTTACAAAAGAAGCATGGTCAAGCAATAAGATAATGTTGGCTAGGTGTTTTGTTCTGAAATCGCCCCCAAAACAAAAGCATGACAGAAATATAAAGCATGCTATTCTATTTATTTTGTTCCAGAGTAATAAAATGGTACTGCATTCGCTTTGACCATATCAGGCCATTTTTCTCTGGGGACAGCGATCTCTCTCCCAATACATCTGAGAAGGAGTTTCAGTAACCCCAAGGGGGACTATTAAATATAACCTCAAGTGTGAAGTCTGTCCCTTTACGATCTATAGAATCCCACTCCCGGATCTTTTAGTTTCCCTCCCGGGCAGCCCGAGACTTTCAGCTCTTCTCGGTTCTTGCTGGGCTCTCAGGAATCCAGAGAAGTTGCTGAATGCTCCCGGCTTCAGTTCTTTCTGCGCTTCAGTCCGTCTGCTAAGCCACTCCGGTGCCGCCACCTCTGAAGCCTGATGGGTTCTGTCTGCGGCCAGTGCCAAGGCCCCCGCGTTGAAGGAGCAGGAACGCGGAGGAGTCGCGCCGCCCAGCGGAGAACCCGCCAAAGCACAGGCTGGGGCTCACCCCCTCTTTCCAGGTCTTTCTCACTATTCTGGATTAGCTGGTGAGAAGGAGCAGGAGAGGAGAGCTATGTATCCCCGCTGCTGCTGCTGCTCAGTCGCTTCAGTCGCGTCCGACTCTGTCCGACCCCAGAGACGGCAGCCCACCAGGCTCCCCCGTCCCTGGGATTCTCCAGGCAAGAACACTGGAGTGGGTTGCCATTTCCTTCTCCAATGCATGAAAGTGAAAAGTGAAAGTGAAGTCGCTCAGCCGTGTCCGACTCTTAGCGACCCCATGGACTGCAGCCTACCAGGTTCCTCCGTCCATGGGATTTGCCAGGCAAGAGTACTGGAGTGGGGTGCCATTGCCTTCTCCATGTATCCCTAGGGTGGGATATTTACAAGTAATGCTACTATGAACGTTAGGGTGCGTGTATCTTTTTGAATTAGTGTTTTTTTTTTTTTTTTTTCCAGACAGACGCCCAAGAGTGGAATTGCTGGGTTTGGGGGCAGCTCTATATTTAGCTTTTCCACAGTGACTGCACCAATTTGCATTTTCCAGCAACAATGTACAAAGGTTCCCTTTTCTCCAAACCCTCACCAACATTTGTTATTTGTGGTCTTTTTGGTAACAGCCTTCTGACAGATGGGAAGTGATATCTCATTGTGATTTTGATTTGCAATTCCCTAATGATCAGCAAGGTTGAGTCTTTTGTCCTGTGGCTGCTGGCCATCTGCATGTCCTCTTTGTAAAAATGTCTATTCAGGTCTTCCACCCATTTTAAAAAATCAGCTTGTTTTTTTTTCTTGATGTTGAGTTGTATGAGCTATTTATATATTTTGGATAGTCATGCCTTATCAGTTATATCATTTACAAACATTTTCTCAACTTATCATTTTCTTAAAGACTCTTTGTCACCATCATGAATATTGTTCATCACTCCTTGGCACATTGGTGGACTGTACAGGTGGCTCTAACGAGATGGCCTTCCAACCACTGTCTGCGCTGGGTGAGACCTTGTGTTGGCTGTAGGGGTCACAAAGACGGTTGAGGCACTGTCTGTGCTCTCAAGGAGCTTACTATACAACACAGAAGCAAGAATATACATTTTAAATATATATATATATATAATACTTTAAAATACCAGATGGATGCTGCAGGTGCCTTGGTGCTTCAAAGGTGACAGAGACACCAGGGTGCCTTGGGGAGAAGGGCTAGGTCTGGACCTTGAAGGAAAGCATGGTCTTGGCTCAGAGCAAGGGGAGATGGTGAGCAGAGGGCAGGGTGAGGAAGGTGCTGGAGATGTGATGGGAATGAAGAGTGGACCTAGCAGAAACCAGCTATTAGAACTTGGGTGAGTTACTTAACCTTCCCAAGTCCCGCCTGCCTCCTGTGTACCCCCTCCCAGGGTTGTGATGAGGATAAAATGAAATAATCCACGTGAATTTTGTGGCCTAGTACCTAGCACTTTGTGAATGTTCAATAAGCATGTCTACGGTTAATAATACAGACTCTGGGCCTTTTGAGCTGTTGTTTCATCTCTAAGTCGTGTCCGACTCTTTGTGACTGTAGCCCTCCAGGCTCCTCTGTCTGTGGAATTTCCCAGGCAAGAATACTGGAGTGAACTGCCATTTCCTCCTCCACAGGATCTTCCCAATCCAGGGACTGAGCCCATGTCTCCTACACTTGCAGGTGGGTTCTTTACTGCTGAGCCACCAAGGAAGCCCCTTTTGCAGGTGAAAACCATGTTTACCTGGCCTCTGTGATCTCAGAATTTCAAAAAATTNGCAAGAATACTGGAGTGAACTGCCATTTCCTCCTCCACAGGATCTTCCCAATCCAGGGACTGAGCCCATGTCTCCTACACTTGCAGGTGGGTGCTTTACTGCTGAGCCACCAAGGAAGCCCCTTTTGCAGGTGAAAACCATGTTTACCTGGCCTCTGTGATCTCAGAATTTCAAAAAATGTTAGACACGTACCTAATAGCAGATATGACTTTTCTCTATCTTCTACTTAAGACCTTGGAGGCTCAGTCAACAGGCAGTGGTAGAACTAGGACTACACCTGAGGTCACATGTTTAGAGCTGAGATGGGATGTCACAGATGCATTAATGAAGTGGTTTTCAGACTTTAGTGTTCATAAAACTTACACGAGAAAATTTCTCAAAATTTCCTGAGCCCCCCCCCAAAGAAGATTCTTATTTAGAAGGTCTGGGCCTGGCCTCTGGATTCTGAGTTTTAAACTAGGTTTTCAGGGACTTCCCTGGTGGTCGGGTGGCTAAGACCCCATACTCCCAATTCGGGGTGCTGAAAGGTTGTTGTTGAACGAAAAGATGCCGGGATTTTTGGCCTCCAGAGGAGAAGAATCCAATCTGGGGCCAGACACAAGGCTTGATCGCTTAGAGCTTTTGTATGATAAAGTTTTATTAAAGTATAAAGGAGATAGAGAAAGGTTTTGACATAGGCATCAGAAGAGGGCAGAAAGAGTGCCCCCCTGCTAGTCTTCAGCTGGATGGTATATAGTCACCAGCAAGTTGTTAATGATAGAAAGGAATGTCTCAAAACTCAGAATGGCACCAGGCCCCTCACCCATAAGATGCATTTTGGGATAATCTTGGTACCAAATGGTTCATCCTGGGCCATAAAATGATTAACTTGAGTCTTATAGAAGGACAGATTACCATACAAATAGTTTCATTTACATAGATTAGGGGNCGAAGTGACTTAGCAGCAGCAGCAGCACACACACACTGGTGGCTGAGCAGTAAAGAATCTGCCTGCAGTGCAGGAGCAAGGCAATAGACATAGGTTTGATCCCCGGGTTTGGAAGCTCCCCTAGAGAAGAAAATGGCAACTCACTCCAGGATTCTTTTTGTGTGAGTGTGTGTGTTTAATTTATTTATTTTTGATTGAAGGGTAATTGCTTTATGGTATTGTGTTGGTTTCTATCAAACACCAACATGAATCAGCCATAGGTTGACCTATGTCTCCTTCCACTTGAACATCTCTCCCACCTCCCTCCCCATCCCACCCCTCTAGGTTGTTACTGAGCCCTGCTTTGAGTTCTCTGAGTCATCACTCCAGTATTCCTGCCTGGAAAATTCCATGGACAGAGGAGCCTGGTGGGCTGCAGTTTGTGGGGTCACAGAGAGCCCGACACAACTGAGCAACTGAGCACACAGACAAACTTCAAGGAAAAAGCTGACACTAAGGACACTCCATAAATAGCTGCTATTAACTACCATGCCTTGCTTTTTATTACATGCTCATTGTAATTTCACATCCTCCGTGTTGCCAAAAGCCCTGGGCAGATTTAATATAATGCCATTGCTACTGAGAAGCACTTGGGAAATATTACTCAGTGTTGATGAAAATGGTGACTACTTTCACTGAGATGCAGGCTACTGAAAGGGACTAAATACTCTTGGCTCTTCACCTCCGTTGTGTTGGGAGAGACTGATTTATGCAGATTTCCAACTACTTGTCCTTCCCTGTCTGAAACTCGGACACACTTGTGTCACTGGGCAGGTGTGTAAGTGGATGAGCGGCTTTCTTGGGCTTAAGCCAGAGATCCAGGCTATTTGCCACAGATTTAGACTTTTAAGATATGGAAACTTGTTAATATGCCAACTAGGAGACAAGGATGAGATGGCTGGATGGCATCACTGACGAAATGGACATGATTTTGGGCAGACTCTGGGAGATGGTGAGGGTCAGGGAGGCCTGACGTGCTGCAGTCCATGGTGTTGCAAAGAGTCAGACCCAACTGGGTGACTGAACAAGGAGACAAGGAACCAGGTCACGTCAGGTCAGGTCCCTGCATAGGGCATCCAGAGAGGCTGGGAGGCCATGAGGGCGTGTGAGTGCAGAGACATCAGACAGTGGGAATCCCTTTGAGCAACAGAGGGCTTGGGGTAGCTTTGCGTCAGTGGGCTGTGTCTCTTTGCCTGTCTCCATTCATTCCTTCAAGCTGCATTTTCAGCTGAAAGTGCGATCACTATCTTGCTGAGTGCAGGCAAGATAAAATCTGGGAGGAGCTGCCAAGGTTCACATTTCCATCATTCTTAAGAAGTCAGAACCCAGAGTTCTCACTCCTTGCCCAGGGGTAAGTCGTGGTCAGTTTAGTTCCCAGGATGCTCACCTGGGAGTGTTGTGGGTAATACCGTACTCAGTGATTTCTATACAGAAGCTTGGGAAAAAAAGCCCTAGGTGGGACTGAAGCTTCGTAGAGAATTAACACCACTGTGAGTTTTAAAACTAAAACTAAATTGTTACTGTCACCAGCAGCCAATATCTAGGGACTTGGGTTCCTTTGCAGATTATACTTTTATTTTGTTCAACTTTTATACATGAGACAATAACATTTGTCAATGACTTAGGCTTACCTGGTCCAACTCTCCTCAAATATCCGGCAAAATGAAACCCAGTTTGTTCTAAAGAAAGAGTAGAGGGAGTGGAGGGTTGTGTTTAAACTGCCAGGTTGACTTAAAACACTGTCCCCTCCCATTCGACTTATTTTCCCTAAAGCCAAAGATTCCTTGTTCGTTAGCCAGGAGTGTTACATAATAAAAGCAAGCTGCTTTTATTTTATTTTTTATCTTTCCAGGCGATCAGGATTTGGATCAGTAAATTTTGGTCATTCCTCTTTCCTGGAGCTAGAATGACAAGGACCCCAGGCAGGATGTCTACATTGATTTTTGACTTTGCCAGAGGTCACTTGGGCTTCCCTGGTGGCTCATGGTAAAGAATCTGCCTGCAATGCAGCAGACTTGTGGCAGACGAGGCCTCAATGCCTGGGTTAGGAAGATCCCCTGAAGTAGAAAGTGACAACCCACTGCAGTATAGTCTTTCCTGAAGGATCCCATGGACAGAGGAGCGTGGTGGGCTTCAGTCCATGGGGTCTCAGAGTTAGACACAACTGAGTGAGTGAACAATAGTAAGGTCACTTTGAGGGGAAAGTTTCAAAGACAATCCACCCAGCAGTGAAGACTACACTCGTGGTCTGTGTGATTCCCCTGGGCATATGAATACGTGAGTATGTGTAACACTCAAATCCTGGCAAATGATACGTCAAGGCAAGCTCATCACCACGGTGAAGAATGCAGTTACCTACCTTCTCCTCTGACTGTCCCTCTCCTCTGACCCTGAAGTCAGCCCTTCCTCCAGCTCTCTTCCTGGGGCTGTCATCTAGGTGAAATAGTAGGAAGACTGCTCACATACTTGTAAAAGGAAAATCCATAATGTCTTTGATTCCGTTTAGATCTCTACTGATATCACAGACCATCCTAGGTTAAGGTTGGTCTGCTCAATTAAACAGACTTGGTTTCGAGTCTTGGCTCTGCAACTTCTTATTGTTTCTGTGCTGTGCTTAGTCGCTCAGTCATGTCAGACTCTTTGTGACCCCGTGGACTGTAGCCCACCAGGTTCCTCTCTCCTTGGGGATTCTCCAGGCAAGAATACTGGAGTGGGTTGCCATGCCCTCCTCCATGGGATCTTCCCAACCCAGGGATCGAACCCAGGTCTCCCACATTGCAGGCAGATTCTTTACTGTCTGAGCCACCAAGAAAGCCCTCTTAATGATGAGATATTGGGAAAGTTTGGAATCTCTCACATTCTTTTGGTGCTCATGCCTCCGTCATGGGCTTGGGTGAATATAAAGGATGATGTGCACAAAAGCATAGGGTCTTGGCACCTTGCAGAGACTCAGAGTTGGCAGGGAGGTTAGTTTTCTCTCCTGGTCACAGCCTCTCCCGGAGATGGTCCTGCTGTCTCCCAAGCAGCACAGGGACCTGCGGGAAAGAGAGGCGACCACCACCACGTGGGGATCGTGGGAAGTCCTTCTTGGGAACTAGCACAGAGTGGCTGCGTGGATGGGTACACCTTAGAGAGACAGGGCTTTCTGTTGCCTCACCGATCACAGAACCTGCAGATGCTGAAGGCAGGGTAGCTGGGCGAGGCAGTGAGTAACAGCCTGATCAGGAAACGGGTCACAGAGTAAATGAAGGAGGTGGGAGGGAATATCCTGCAACAACCCACACAACACCGTGTCCCTGACATTATAACTCATGACCCAACCCTTTCCCCGTGTGTCCCCACACCCCCAGGTTACATTCGGAGACTGTTTATTCACAACTGAATTTCCAGTGCTCACTCACTACCTGGCACTTAATTATAGGTGCCCTATCATAATTGATGACTAATTAACTGAATGAATGACACACTCCCAGTCTCCTGAGGACCCAGATTTCCTTTTTTCTCTGCCTCTGAGGAAAAAAAGTGGGCGCTTTATAGGGCACCGAGTTCCCAGAGTCTATTTTCCTGAATTACTATCTGAAATCCTTTTAGAATTCACTCAAGGTTCTCCTCTGGAGCCACAGGACAAAAGCAGAGGTGCCAAGGAGAGATTGTTTTTTAAAAAAGATTTTATTGCAGTATAATGGCAACCCACTCCAGTACTCTTGCCTGGAGAAGCCCGTGGACAGAGGAGCCTGGCAGGCCATGGTCCATGGGGCCGCAGGGAGTCGGACGTGACTGAGGTGACTGAGTGTTATTTTCTGCTGTATGGCAAAGTGAATCCGTTACACGTTTACACACATCAAGTCTTCTTTTGAATTTCCTGCCCGTTCGGGTCACCACGGAGCACCGGGTAGAGTCCCCTGCGCTATCCACCAGGGTCTCATTACTTATTTATTTTATACATGGTCGTGTATACACGGTCAATCCCACTCTCCCAGTTCATCCCACCTGCCCCCGTTTCCCTTCTTGGTGGAAACCACTAGTCCTGGTTTTCTGAGTGCCCTTTGTGACGGAAGTCCAGAATGAGGGAGGCTCTGCTGTGGATTTTGCCGGGAGGCCAGCAGAGAGCAGACCTGCCGAGTCTGAATTCACAGCGAAAGGACGGGCGTAAAGTGCAGTACCTTTACTAACAATCTTGGTCAAAGGTTCTATGTTTATTACCTTAAAAAAAGGGATTGAATGTTTAAAGGCTTGGCGTCTCCAGGCCGATAGCAATTACTGTCATTGTTCTCAAAGGATACATTCCCAGTGTTTTTGCTTTTATTTTCTATGGAGAAGGCACCTTTCCTTTGTTCCTTTGCAAACTAGGACACACCGGAAGCCAGCATTTTAAGGACCTCACAATCCAGGTGTTCCCTGAAGGATCCTTCGTACCTGGAGCTGGTGTTAAAAAGATCAGAGCATCCAGTCATTCCCTGGAGCTCCTGGTAATTTGTGTTTAAAGACCTAGACTCTAGCAGAGTTAATATTTACAGTGAGGTAATATATTGTTCACATGGACCCCAGACACCAAAGCAACTATAAATTCACACATAGTTAACCTCTTTCTGCTCCTTCCTTTCTTTACTTATTAAGTCAATTCGAGACCCTATCTATTATCAGAGATAATGTTCTTTCAATAATTTCACCCACAAGCCCTTTAAAAGGAAAATTTAAAAAAAAAATTAAGAACTTGCCAGATTCTCATTTAACACGAAGAACCTTTACAGACTTTGGAAGGAGTGGCTCTGGGTAAAGGAAATGATAGAAGCAAATTATTGCCATTTTGTCCTTTGGAGTTACATACACCTTGAAGAGTAGGAAATGGATTCTAAGGGGTGAAGTCTCTGTCCAGAACATAATAGGCTGTTCCTAAGGATTTCTAGGGATAAAAGAGTGTGCCTATGAATAAACTAATCCAAAGGAGAAATTGTGCTGCTTAACAGGATGTGCATTCATTAACACAAATCCACAAATTGTAGATTAGGGTTAGTCGCTCAGTCGGGTCCAACTCTTTGCGACCCCAGGCTCCTCTGGAGCACGCCAGGCTCCTCTGTCCATGGGATTTTCCAGGGAAGAATTCTGGAGTGAGGTGCCATTTCCTTCTCCATGGGATCTTCCCAACTCAGGGATCGAACCTGAGTCTTCTGCATTGGCAGGCAGGTGGGCTATCAGGGGAGCCGGCTCTCAGGGTCGTAGACCTTCTTTCTGGGAGTGGCTTCCAGAAGAGCTTGCTATCCAGTGAGTGGTAGATGGCGCGAGCTTCCTCTGATCTAGCCTTGGAACTCACTCAGTGCCCCTCAAGCTGCGTTCTGTTGGTTATAAGGAAGTCACAAGGCCAAACCAGATTCAAGAGGATGAACCGATACACAGGCATGGAGGTCAGGGGTTTTAGCCCATCAGTGACTCATCTTTGAAGCTTAGATACTACACTCTGGCTGTGTGTCTATCAAACACCATCCAAAGGACAACCTTATTAAGCTTATCGCTGCTGGTGGGGGCCAGATCCTCATTAGAAAGTGACGTGACAGTGATGTGACTCGAACCATCAATACAGTTGCGTACCATGCCAAACCTGATTCTGATCAGCACTTCTGCACACAGTGTATCATCTATGAGGACTTGTCTAATCATCGCCCAGAAAGGGTTCAGCAGGGCAAAGTCTGGATGGCTCCTTCCAGCTGGTTTATAGATTGTGTAATGTCCTTCGAGTTTCTCCCTCTTGACAACTGAACTCGCACAGTGTGATAACCTAGTGATTGCACTGTTTTCGTCAGTCACATTTTTACAAATAGGTAGACTCATTCATCAGAGAAGGTGATGGCATCCCACTTCAGTACTCTTGCCTGGAAAATCCCATGGACGGAGGAGCCTGGTAGGCTGCAATCCACAGGGTCGCGAAGAGTCAGACACGACTGAGCGACTTCCCTTTCCCTTTCCCTGGCTGTGTGTCTATGTCCAAGTGTTTAATGTAGTCACGTATTTATAAAGTGGGTTAGAGTTAAAGCTACTTATTTTGGTTGTGAGACTTCCCCGATGGCTCAGCGGATAAAGAATCTGTCTGCAGTACAGGAGACACAGGAGACTCGGGTTCCATCCCTGGGTTGGAAAGATCCCCTGGAGGAGGAAAATGGCAACCCACTCCAGTATTCTTCCTTAGGAAATCCTATGGACAGAGAAGCCTGGCAGGCTATATAGTCCACAGATCACAAGAGTTGGATACGACTGAGTGGCTGGGAACATAATGATAATAATATCTGCCATTCATGAAGCAATTGCACTATTGTGCAAAGAGTTGTGCAAAAATAAATAAAAAATTCCTGCTCTCACAGAGCTAGTAGGAGAGAAAGGCAATCAAGCAAAAAAGAAAATATGAAATATAGCAAATGGTGATAAACTCTCCAGGGAAAAGTGAAGCAGGAAGAGGATTAGGAAATATGTGTGTGGACAAAATTTTAAATAGGCTCTGGGAGGAGGCCCTTATGAGGGGACATCGTTCTGCCAATGGGATTGCAGGTTCGGGACCTGGGCACCCACGGTCCCCTCCTCTGTGCCTGCAGCGCTTTTCCTGCCGACCCTCCGGCCGCCCCATCCTGCCTGCAGGCATCAGCATGGAAGCTGTGCCCCCGGAGGCCTGTCCCGACCCCCAGTCAGTGCTGCGGTCTCGATCACTTGCATTTCTCCTACGTGATTGCCACACTATATCTGCTCATCCTCCGTATCACCAACATGACCAAGGAAGCAGAGCTTCGGTCTCCATCACTGACAGGTGTATCCACTGTGCTTACAATGAGTCCTGGCACGGATTTGGACCCAATACAAGTGCTGTGGATACCTGGCCAGTCATCCCCTGCCTCCCCAGTCTTTGTTTTGTTTTTCAGATTGCATAGCTGGGAGGTTCTGGACCCATTCCAGGGCCTGACTCCGCCACTGGCCTCCATTATTCTCTGGTTCCCTGGTGCAGGGAACCAGCTCTGACCCCCTCAACAGTCAACCAGCACCTCTTGGAGGAGGGCTTAGATCTCCGTGTTGCTGTCTTGTAGGCTCAGTTACAGCCCCAGGCTTCAGTGGTCCCGCCAGCCTCTCGTTTCTGATGTCATTCCTTGGAGACCGAGAGCAAAGAATCTGCATAGTTACTTTGGAGTAGATCCTTGAGGAAGAGACAGCGCAGTTGGTTTGGAACAATTTCAGGATCTGGCTCTCTCTTTTTGGCTGTTGTCAGCGTGCCAATTGTGTAACTTTATAGCCACCATCCATGTGCCCCGAGGGGCGAACAATGGGAAGACTTTAAAAGTCTAAAAATAAAAGTCAATAAACCGATAATGAGGATTGTCGAGCTGCCGTAACTCACACATGATTGAATTTTTCTTCCCCCCCAAATCCCCACCGTTTGTTTCCAACACTGACACCAGATTCTGTATCCGAGTTTGATTTGTCTCGGCTACTTACTCCCCGCACTGGTCCGATTGGCAGCAGGTGTTCTTCCCGTCTGGCGAACCACTGGTCCAAGGTTAGGTGTATCTTTGCATCGATTGGCTTCAGGCTCAGGCAAGGTTCCTGTGCAGACAAAGACCCAAATCTTTCCTGGTCAGGAGGGAGAGCACAAAAAAACCCCAATCATCCGTGAAAAATTCATTTCCAAAAACACAAGGGAAATACAATAACACAGGAACCGTATTGAAAGTAATTAAAAGCCGGAGACACTGCCTTTCAATGTTCTAGTTATCAGGGCCGCTCAGAACAGCCTCTGTATTTTCTCACTGGGCCCTATCGCAAAGGGTTTCTTGCACGGAAAGAACAAAGCTCCACTATAATTAAATCAAAGGGTGATATTATCCTCCCACTGAAGTGTAAAAATTCAGGAAGGGCTACGGTCAAATCAGTAATCCTGGCTCCCTTTCTGAACTGTCAGTGGGTGGTCTCCTTTGGTGGCAGCCCCTGGGGGCAAGGTCTGGCTTCTTGTCCTGCATCCTTTCTTGATGGGGGTCTCAAGAAGTCTGGCTGTTTCTCAGCTGGTCACTGAGCTGTGGGTTAGAAAGGGGTGGTGTGGGGTGGTGTTGAGTTGCTAAGTTGTACCTGACTCTTGGAGACCTCATGGACTATATCCCACCAGGCTCCTCTGTCCGTGGAATTCTCAAGGCAAGACTACTGGAGTGGGTTGTCATTTCTTCCTCCAGAGGATCTTTCTGACCCAGAGATAGAACCCATATCTCCTGCGTTGGCAGGCAGATTATTTACCACTGAGCCACCAGGGAAGTTAGAAAGGGATGTGAGGGAGGGGGGAGATCAAAAAAGAAGGAAAAGGCAGAAAAGAAGACGAGAAAGCAGCAGAAGAATATTTTTGTGCAGAGAAAGGAAAAAAAAAAAATCCCCTTGTGGTCATGTCATGTGACTTTGATTCTTCTGCTCATTCTTACTGTGCCCAGGGGTAAGCCCCTCCAACCTCCCAGAAGAAAAGGCCTCCCTGAGCACACACAGAAGTTCCCTTTCTTGTGACTCTTAGTACAAAGGAGATAAGTTGGCATTTTCCAAAGTGTGTTGACAAGGGACAGTGGGGAAGAAAAATGCTCCAGGATATATCAGTGGTATGCAAAAGTCAGATTTCTCAAAGACAGATTTCTTTTTTTAAACATATATTTTTTTTTTATTATGTGAACCATTTTTTAAAAAACCTTTATTAAATTTGTTACAACGTTGTATGTTTTGGTTTTTTGGCCATGAAGCATGCGGCCTCTTAGCTCCTGGAGAAGGAGTTTTAACCACTGATCCACCAGGGAAGTCTCATATCAGTGGTTTTTTTTTTTTTTTTTTTCTTTAATTTTTGGCTACACCCCAGGGCATGTGGGGCTTTAGTTCCCCAACCAGGGGTTGAACCCACGGTCCCTGTTTTGGAAGGTGGAGTCTTAACCATTGGGCCACCAGGGAAGTCCCCTTCTTCTGTTAAAAATTTATTATTATTATTTATTTTTGGCCACACTACATGGCATGGGGAATCTTAGTTCCCTGTCCAGGTGTCAAACCCATGCCCTCTGCGTTGGGAGTTTGGAATCTTAGCCATTGGACCGCCGATGAAATCCCCCAAAGACAGATTCTGATCCTGCCATGATGATAGACTTACTCCCTAGGATGGTGTGACTCCACAGCCACTGGGGCCATCCTCATGTTTTGGGTGCCACCTTAATCGGGTCACCCGGGAGCTGTGTCCTCCTTGATCCTGAGGAAGGCCCCGCTCCCCACATCCTCTGCCATTCAAGTCCAGTTTTCTACATGAGGGGTTCACCAGGTAGACCTTCAAGACCTGAACAATGAACTGTCCACCTTCTAGGGGAACCTGCCAACCCCGCCTGCTGGAAGATGACTTTCCAGGTCTTCAGGTCCACTCGTGTAACAATAGTTGAAACCCATGATGATCTGTGATGTTCATACAATCACATACACACATTCTATCCTCAGACTTGGAGGCCCTGCAGCCTCAGTAAAGGCTGAGTGAATGAATGAATGAATGAATGGTATTTGAGATTTCAGATTGATTTACAGAAGAGAAATGATGAGAAAGCCTGTAGCCCAGTGAATATTCTATATAAGCATATTGTGGGACTTGTGAACATCCCCAGGTTCTTCTAGACTGGATCGTTACTTAAAAATCTTTCATGTTTTTCGTTCCCTCTTTCCACCAACCCAAAGCCTTCTGCATGTCCTCCACATTTGTACAGAAAGAATCAAAAACAGGTATGTGTTAATGAGAAGTCCTCTGAGCTCTCCGAGGCAGTGGTGGGTATTATTCAGGAAAAATCGGGCTAGGGGCAGCCCCGTGTGGGTGGAAAGAAACACTGAGGGTTGCAGGCCTTGAAGCACAGGGGGTCAGGGAGGATGGGGACCAACTTCAGCTTCTGAGATTTGCCTGAGTACGAAAATTGAAGCATATCTTTGGGAAATTAAGCAATCAGCTTCTGAAACTGCACTTACACGAAGGCAGGGTTGCTAAGTGTCTTTTTAACAAATGGACAGGACAATAGAAAAGTAACCGGAGACCCATTATATAATGCCTGTACCATAAGCTCAGTCAAGAGAGCAACTTTGACCTTTGGGATGGGCCAAGACGAAAACGAATGTGGGTTCACAGGGTTGCCTATGGGAGTAAGGTGCTTGCAAACCTTCTAGGGGAGGGTATATTTACATAAGGTTGCTCAGGGAGCAATTAGCTGAGATGTAGCAAGAGCCTTTTAAAGTGCATTTCATTTGAGCCAGAATACTCTGTACTTTCCCCATGAAAACACTCATTGCACTTTACTTGAATTCCTTGTTTAATTAATACTTAAATTTTCTACCAGACTAACAACTCTGAAGGAGGGACCTTGCTGGTCTAGATTCTTGCTCTATTCTCAGTGCCAACAGAGATATGTGATAGTAGGTATTGAACACACGCATTAAAGAATTCATCACTACCTCATACTTCTAGGATGTATCCCCACCCAGGAAGCAGGTGGACAAGCGTGCAAAATGTTGGTAAAAGGCCATTTATCTCTTCATTGCTTCTAAACTGTCTGTAAATGAAAGACTGGCGAAATAAATGAAGGGACTCTCTCCAACAGAATACTCTACAGCTGCTTAAAACGATGCTCCACATCATTGACACAGATATTCACCATATAGAGCTAGAAAGAAGCAAAGCTAGCTGCACAACTGTGCACCATCTCTTGGGCTCAGTGGTAAATAATCTGCTTGCCAACGCAGGAGACGCGGGTTCAATTCCTGGGTGGGGAAGATCCCCTGGAGGAGGAAATGGCAACCCACTCTAGTGTTCTTGCCTGGGAAATCTCATGGACAGAGACCGGTGGGCTACAGTCCAGGGGGTCGCAAAGAGTTGGACAGGACTGAGCTCAGCACAGCAGCAGCACCATCTATTATGGAGTTTTTGCAAAAAAAAAAAAAAAANTGTTTTGGTTTTTTGGCCATGAAGCATGCGGCCTCTTAGCTCCTGGAGAAGGAGTTTTAACCACTGATCCACCAGGGAAGTCTCATATCAGTGGTTTTCTTTTTTTTTTTTTTCTTTAATTTTTGGCTACACCCCAGGGCATGTGGGGCTTTAGTTCCCCAACCAGGGGTTGAACCCACGGTCCCTGTTTTGGAAGGTGGAGTCTTAACCATTGGGCCACCAGGGAAGTCCCCTTCTTCTGTTAAAAATTTATTATTATTATTTATTTTTGGCCACACTACATGGCATGGGGAATCTTAGTTCCCTGTCCAGGTGTCAAACCCATGCCCTCTGCGTTGGGAGTTTGGAATCTTAGCCATTGGACCGCCGATGAAATCCCCCAAAGACAGATTCTGATCCTGCCATGATGATAGACTTACTCCCTAGGATGGTGTGACTCCACAGCCACTGGGGCCATCCTCATGTTTTGGGTGCCACCTTAATCGGGTCACCCGGGAGCTGTGTCCTCCTTGATCCTGAGGAAGGCCCCGCTCCCCACATCCTCTGCCATTCAAGTCCAGTTTTCTACATGAGGGGTTCACCAGGTAGACCTTCAAGACCTGAACAATGAACTGTCCACCTTCTAGGGGAACCTGCCAACCCCGCCTGCTGGAAGATGACTTTCCAGGTCTTCAGGTCCACTCGTGTAACAATAGTTGAAACCCATGATGATCTGTGATGTTCATACAATCACATACACACATTCTATCCTCAGACTTGGAGGCCCTGCAGCCTCAGTAAAGGCTGAGTGAATGAATGAATGAATGAATGGTATTTGAGATTTCAGATTGATTTACAGAAGAGAAATGATGAGAAAGCCTGTAGCCCAGTGAATATTCTATATAAGCATATTGTGGGACTTGTGAACATCCCCAGGTTCTTCTAGACTGGATCGTTACTTAAAAATCTTTCATGTTTTTCGTTCCCTCTTTCCACCAACCCAAAGCCTTCTGCATGTCCTCCACATTTGTACAGAAAGAATCAAAAACAGGTATGTGTTAATGAGAAGTCCTCTGAGCTCTCCGAGGCAGTGGTGGGTATTATTCAGGAAAAATCGGGCTAGGGGCAGCCCCGTGTGGGTGGAAAGAAACACTGAGGGTTGCAGGCCTTGAAGCACAGGGGGTCAGGGAGGATGGGGACCAACTTCAGCTTCTGAGGTTTGCCTGAGTACGAAAATTGAAGCATATCTTTGGGAAATTAAGCAATCAGCTTCTGAAACTGCACTTACACGAAGGCAGGGTTGCTAAGTGTCTTTTTAACAAATGGACAGGACAATAGAAAAGTAACCGGAGACCCATTATATAATGCCTGTACCATAAGCTCAGTCAAGAGAGCAACTTTGACCTTTGGGATGGGCCAAGACGAAAACGAATGTGGGTTCACAGGGTTGCCTATGGGAGTAAGGTGCTTGCAAACCTTCTAGGGGAGGGTATATTTACATAAGGTTGCTCAGGGAGCAATTAGCTGAGATGTAGCAAGAGCCTTTTAAAGTGCATTTCATTTGAGCCAGAATACTCTGTACTTTCCCCATGAAAACACTCATTGCACTTTACTTGAATTCCTTGTTTAATTAATACTTAAATTTTCTACCAGACTAACAACTCTGAAGGAGGGACCTTGCTGGTCTAGATTCTTGCTCTATTCTCAGTGCCAACAGAGATATGTGATAGTAGGTATTGAACACACGCATTAAAGAATTCATCACTACCTCATACTTCTAGGATGTATCCCCACCCAGGAAGCAGGTGGACAAGCGTGCAAAATGTTGGTAAAAGGCCATTTATCTCTTCATTGCTTCTAAACTGTCTGTAAATGAAAGACTGGCGAAATAAATGAAGGGACTCTCTCCAACAGAATACTCTACAGCTGCTTAAAACGATGCTCCACATCATTGACACAGATATTCACCATATAGAGCTAGAAAGAAGCAAAGCTAGCTGCACAACTGTGCACCATCTCTTGGGCTCAGTGGTAAATAATCTGCTTGCCAACGCAGGAGACGCGGGTTCAATTCCTGGGTGGGGAAGATCCCCTGGAGGAGGAAATGGCAACCCACTCTAGTGTTCTTGCCTGGGAAATCTCATGGACAGAGACCGGTGGGCTACAGTCCAGGGGGTCGCAAAGAGTTGGACAGGACTGAGCTCAGCACAGCAGCAGCACCATCTATTATGGAGTTTTTGCAAAAAAAAAAAAAAAAAAATAAGCTGTGTGGTAGGAAATCAGGTGTTTTTATTTTCCTCTTTAGTTTTCTGTATTGTCTGATTTTAAAAAAGCTTCTTTTTTAGAAAGTTCCTTTTATAGTGTGAAAAGCCGAGAAAATCACTTCCATTTTGAAAACAATGTAGTTGTCCGTTCCCATTTGGCCTTTCTTTATATACAGGGCAATTCTGCGCTGCGCTTGTGAAAGGAGGGAAAATGGCTTCAATTAGAGAACACGAGAAGGGAGCACATCATGAACTGAGGGAACTAAAAAGAAGGAATTGTGTCTGCTAGAGTCCCTCCCCTTTGTAGCAAACAAAAAACCAAACAAACAACACAACCACAACTCTGAAAGGCTTTTGGAAAAGCCATATAACGTGGCATCACGGACCGCAGGTTGAGTTGGTGCCCAATGAAGAAGTCAGAGCAGCAAACCTGGAAATGATGAGTCACCAGGGTTTCTTTGCTTTCGATCCATACTCGTAATTATGTGGAATTGTCATCAGTGTTAGCTGCCTGGATGCTTCTATGTTTTCCAGGCTTTTGCAGATCTCCCTTTTGCTTTCATATTCAGACAGACTCTACGGAGGCTCTATGCCAAGCTCTGGCTCTAGAACATTCACGGCTTTACTAAGATTTCTAAGGATGCCCCAGGACTGAGGGGAGGCAGTTTATGGGCTGTATTCCCACAGTCACCTGTTGGTACAAATTCCTGCTTTTATTGAATCTGGGTGATCGGTCCATCTTGTTGCTTCTTAAGGCTGCTCTGTCCACCCTAAAGACACCCCTCTCTCTTTCCTCAGAACACAAACAGCAGTAAAATCAGTTGAAAATTTAGGGCCTACGAAGACTCTTACATCACTGCTCAAACGGGCAAAGACTTGGCTGCTATACTCTGCCCTCTGTATCCATGGGTTCTTAGTTTGTGGATTCAACCAAATGCAGATGGAAATATATATATTTTTAAGTTCAGAAAGTTGCAAAAAAGCAAAGCTGGCAGTTGCCATGCCAGGAACATAATATTTGCAACTATTTAGGTGGAATCTACACTGTATTAGGTATTGGAAATAAACTAGAGACGATTGGGATCAACATGTACACACTGCTATATTTAAAATGGATCACCAACATGGACCCACTGTAGAGTGCAGGAACTCTGCTCAGTGTTATGAGGCAGCTTGGATGAGAGGGGAGTTTGGGGGAGAACGGATACATGTAGATGTATGACTGAGTCCTTTGCTGCCCATGTGAAACTATCACAACATTGTTAATCAGCTATAATCCAATATAAAATTTTTTAAAATTTAAAAATAAATGTGAAGGTGTGTATGCTGCTAAGTCACTTCAGTTGTGTCCGACTCTGTGCGACCCCATAGACGCAGCCCTTCAGACTCCCCGGTCCCTGGGATTCTCCAGGCAAGAATACTGGAGTGGGTTGCCATTTCCTTCTCCAATGCATGAAAGTGAAAGTGAAGTTGCTCAGTCATGTCCGACTCTTGGTGACCCCATGAACTGCAGCCTACCAGGCTCCTCCGTCCATGGGATTTTCCAGGCAAGAGTACTAGAAGAGTGGGTTGCCATAGTTAAATGCAAATAATGCAACATTTTATATGAGGGACTTGAGCATCCGTGGATTCTGCTATCCGTGGGTGGAGGGGGTCTGGAACCAGTTCTTCCTCCTTGGATGCTGAGGAACGACTAGGAATCAAGCCTCGCAGTCCGCTGGTCCCTTTGCACTCCCTGCCGCAAGTCTCCTCTGCTGTCCTGCTCATTGGTGTCTGCCAGCATGTCTTCTCAAGACGCCTCTTTGCTTCCCCATCAGCTCCTCCTTTGACCACCCAGGCCCTTAAAGCCATTTTCCTCCAGAATGGCCAGAGGACCGTGTCTGCTGCCCTTTCTTTATCAAGCAGAGTAATTTGGTTTTCTCTCACTCTCCGCCCTTCCCTGTCTAATCCCAACCCACAGAGAACGAGCAGGGGATGTCCCCTTTCCTGACCCAAAGGTCCCCTTTATTTTCTTGTGTGGCACTAGTGATAAAAAAAATCTGCTTGCCAATGCAGGAGACGTGAGACACGGGTTCGATTCCTGGGTCAGGAAGATCCCCTGGAGGAGGACATCGCAACCCACTCCAGTATTCTTGCCTGGAGAATCCCATGGACAGAGGCGCCTGGCGGGCTACAGTCCATGTGGTTGCACAGAGTCAGATGCGACTGAGTATACACATGTTTTCTTAAGCGTTTGTGCTGCCTACTAGGAGTACCGCTTTTCTTCCCCCTAGAATATAGAAATTCTGCAGTAATTTTATTCTGTAAGTAGTCATTTCCCTTTCTCATAAGAGATGCCCAGATCTCAGATGTTGGAGGCACCTAACTGCATGGATATTTGCCGCATTTCTGTATGTCTGTCCATCCCTGCTTATTTCTTTATGTACACAATTAGTTTGTTAAATAAATCAAAGCTGGTACATTCTTCCAGAATCTGTTCCCATTTCTGCTGGACAAACCTTAGAGGTGTGGAAGTCAAACAAGAACATATGGAAAAGGTATTTTGGGCCTTTGGCACAAACGTAAGAAGCAGCCGTGTGTCTTGCAGTGTACTTGCAGGGTGGGGTGACGAACCACAGAGGCCAACAGCTTCCATTCGGAGGGCGGTGCCCGCCTCTCAGGGGCTCAGTTTGAGAGGTGTCCACCTCTCGCTCCTGGCATATAGTCCCCTGGACGGTTCCCCCTCACCGGGGCTCCTTCTCCCTCACCTCCAGTGGCGAGGGCACTCCCAAGTCCAGAAGAAAGATGGTATTCTTTAAAGTGGCCCTTGGCTTGTAGAGCTACAATTTTTTTTTCTCGGCTTATTTCAAGCCATGAATAATTTTGGGTCACATTTCAACCTCTAGACTCCATTGAGTATTCAACAAATCTCTGCTTTTTTTCCCCTCTTTCTGCCTTTGATTGCTCTGGAAGCATTTAATAGAGGATTTTGCATTGAGTTTGTGCCTAAGTGTTCAAGAAACATGACCGAAATGACCCAAGCTCATGCGTGTGCATCGACTAGAACTGGCATAATTGTTGTCTCGAAGTCACGTCCGGGAAGCACGGTATCCACGTTCTGGAGGGACATTCATAGCAGCAGCGAAAAGGCCAGATAATGGCCCCATTTAGCCCAGCCATTTAGTACCATAAATGCGTCTCCTCAACTAAATCTGCCGTGATGCTCGGGCTGCCTCTGCCGCTTGGCCACGTGGTTTGCCTTAAATGCAGCACAAGGCCCCTCCAGGCCTCCAGCCCACATCAGGGACATGAGGAGAAACACAATCAGCGGGCCCTTTTTGGGAAGTGACTGCACAAAATGAGCAAAGAAATGGGGAAAAAAAAGTCTCACAGGAGCAAGCATTTATTATCTAGCTAGTCGTCCTTACGGAATCATAACTACTGCTGCAGGAAAAAAAACGGGCCACCCTTCAAGACCCAGACAAATGTTACTACAGCTATTTTTGAGATAACAAAAGAAAAACATAGGTTTTCTTGCAGATACACTATAAAGATCAGGGCAAACGGTAGCACACTGGTTTGTTAACCCTTTAGGGGGTGGGCTTGTTTAAATCCCCCAGGGCCTCCCCTTGGCTTTAAGGATAAAGCTCAGCCCCCGAGGATGGCAGAGATGCTCTTCCTGGCTCAGCTGTGTCTGCTCTGCCACCAGGCGTCCTTCGGGGCCTGCTCAAGCCTTCCAGAACCACCAGCACATGTCTCTTGCCCTCTGGGGTCTTCTCCTCTCTCCTGTCTGCTCCCCTCTTCACTGAGTGAACAGTTGCAGGGGTTCAGCACACGCGGCGTTCCCTCTGGCAGGTCTTCCTGGAGTCTCGCCCTCTGCCCCAGAGTGGCTTGGGATGGCGTCCTGCCTTGCTCCCCTGGCACCAGTGACTGCTCTGGCCATCTCGCGGAATTTTCTTGTCCATTTTCCATTGGGCTGAGACATGGGCCAGCTCTCTGGCTCTGAAACGCAATAGGTGTTTGATAAACATTTCTTGCCTCATAAGAGACAACATGTATGTGTTCCTACCGTGTACCAGGCATTGTTCTCAAACCTCTACACGTCTGACCTCCTTCAGTCCTTCAAACAGCCTTGTTTTTTTGGTCATATTCACTAGTTCATTGTATTTTTTAGATTCCACATACAGGTGATACCATACGGTATTTTTATGCCTGACTTATCTCCTTTGCATAATGCCCTCCAAGTCCATCTGTGTGCTAGGTTTTCCTTTTACATATATATATATATATATGGCTGTTCCTGGTCTTTGTTGGGGGCACAGAAGATCTTTAGTGGCAGCATGTGAAATCTAGTTCCCTGGTCAGGAATTGAACCCAGGTCCCCGGGCAGTGGAAATACAGTCTTAGCCTCTGGACCACTAGGGAAGTCCCACGTGGTGAGTTTTATTTTTAACTTTCATTTGAACATCTCCTCCCCACAGCTCAGTTTCTTTCAGGTCTTAAAGACATGTTAATTTTCCTATCTACAGAACTTAGGTTTTGTGGGTGAATAATTTGCTTCCTTGGGATTTTGAAGCCCTCCAAGGTCTCAAGGTAGCTCTAACACAGGGCTTTGTCACAGCTCTTTTCTGTATCCACTCAGCATCGCATGGTAGAGATTTGCTCCTCATTTCACTGGAAATACCAAATGACTTTACAACATGTGTATTTTAGTTCTAGGCAGAATTGGTTTTGGAATAGTCTCAGAGAGTTTCAGACTGGGTTATAGAACTAGGTCACCGTAATCCACTTGCCACCATCTCACAACACGGGCCTCCTAATGAGATAATATCTAAGCCTTACCCAGTTGCTCATTTATTATTTTCCCTGGGTCTGCCCAGATAGACGGCATTGACAAACCCGAACTCTGACTATCTTATCACTGTGAGGTCAGCTTAGTGAGAAATCTCATGGCTGAGACCCAGAAAATATCGGAACTCACATAAGATAAGCTCAATGTCACGGTGCAAGTCACAGTCTCTATAGTTAGAACAACCCTCCCCTCCATGCTGACGTCCGTTTTCAGACGTGTACTTAATCAGGTCTTTCAAACAATGTGTTCTTTATTGGACGGGTTTGCTGCTTTAATCTCAGACAATAATGGCCATTCACTTACTCAAGTGACCTTCTCTCCTCTGCTAAAATTCCTTAACTGGAATCACCCTCTCATTGACCTAAACCATTCATTGCAAACTATTTCAGACAAGCTCCTGATAACCTGAAGCAGAGGTGCCACTTGTTCTGCTCTCGTCTGAGATGCTTTTCCATCTGTGAGGCTCTAGTCACTGCTCAGAAAGCTAATTTATTTTGTCCTCACATGCTCAATGAACAGCTTGGCGTGTATGTAGCAGCAAAATCTGAGACAACTGGATCTTTAGGTTTCTTTAATTATCCAACAAGGTTGATGAGTGCTGATGTGAGAAAATAGGTCTTCTATGTTCCTGTAAGCTGATATAACAGTTTCGGAGGGCACTTTTGGGCTATGTATCAAGAATTTTGGATTAAATCATTAACAGAGAATAATATATATTAAACTGTTAGTTAATAATTTAAAATTGTTTGATCAAGTGAGTGTATTTCTAGAAATTTTTCTTAAATAATCAAGGCTCTATCAAACTATTTGATTCCAAAGATGCTCACTGATTAAATAAAACCTGAGGGTGTGATGTAGAGGATAGTGACTTTAGTTAACCATACTGTATCATGTTTGAAAGCTGCTAAGAGTTGACTCATTGGAAAAGACTCTGACGCTGGGAGGGATTGGGGACAGGAAGAGAAGGGAACAGAGGATGAGATGGCTGGATGGCATCACTGACTCAGTTGATGGGCGTGAGTCTGAGTGAACTCCGGGAGTTGGTGATGGACAGGGAGGCCTGGCATGCTGCGATTCATGGGGTCGCAAAGAGTCGGACATGACTGAGCAACTGAACTGAACGGAACTGAACTGAAGGAAAAAAAAAGAAGAACATTGCTAAGAGAGTAGATCTTTAAAGTTCTCATCACAAGAAAAAAAATTGTAAATAGATGTAAACACGCAGAAGGTGGAACGTCTCTGAACAGGAGGAAAGAAAAGGATGAAGTTTTGGCTCTGGGTGGGAATTTGAAGTTCTCTATGATCTATTTTATCTACGTGACAGCCTGCAAATGTCCACATCCCACCAGTAGGAATCCACCTCTCCCAAGGCTTCTTTTACACATATGATGAGAAATTATTTAAAAAATTAGCCTTAATAGAGAAAAGCATTTAATTACCCATTAGAAAAGGAAGGCTATTATCTTTTTAAAATTTTAATTTTTCTGCTGCACTGTGTAACACCAGAAAGCAAACGCTTTTGAGAGTCATCTGTTTCAGCAGAAATTCCATTTATCTTGCAACTGGCAAGTCCTTGGTTAGAAGGATGAACAGTGATCTCCCACAAAATGTCCATGCCAATCCTGTGAATGTGGCCTTATTTGGAAAATCTACTTGGCAGATGTAATTAAGGCTCTCAAGAGATCATCCTGCATTATCTGGTGAGCCCTGAATCCAAAAACAAGAGTCTTTACAAAGAGGGAGACACAGGCTGGAGAGAAAAACACACAGAGAAGGCCCTGTGGAGTCAGAGCCGGAGCGGAGTGACGCCAACAGCCACTAGGAGCTGGAAGAGGCCAGGAAAGCAATGCTGCACCACCACCCACAGCCTCCAGAGGGAGCTCAGCCAGCCGACACCGTGATTTCAGGCTTCCTGCCCCAGAACTGAAGGGGGATAACTTTCTATTGTTCTAAGTGTTAATGATTTTTTGTGACCCCACGGAAGGAAGCCCGCCAGGCTCCTCTGTCCATGGAATTCTCTAGGCAAGAACATTGGAGTGTGTTGCCATGCCTTCCTCCAGGGGATCTTCCTTATGGAGGGATCAAATTGGGGTCTCCTGCATTGCAGGCGGATTCTTTACCAGCTGAGCCACGAGGGAAGCCCCCTATTGTTCTGAGCCATCTGTAATGTCTTACAGAAGCCAGAGGAAAGCAATACACCCCATCTCGGCATATTATCCATCCCTGTTACTGCGCTGGTCACCAGGTGGCCCTGGAGGGGTTTATATGATTCCTGTCTATCATTCTAAAGAGCAGTTTTCCATTAAAAAGTTGTAGCTGTTTTGTTTGGAACACAGGCCTGCAAATGCATTTCAACTTTGCCTCTTGAATGTTTTTCCGAGTCTCAGCTTCTTTCTCTCATTTCCTGTCTGAGTTCTTCCCATTTGGGGGTGCCCCTTGATTTCTGGAGGCCTTCTCAGACAGCAGAGAGGATCTGAGAGGCTCCACTGTGCGTGAGGTCCAGCCTTGGTCCCCAGGAGCCCTGTCCCTGTGATCCATGATGGACCTCCTCTTCACCTTTTGCCCTTGACCTGAGTGAATATTGGATTATTGGATTACTTTCTTGTACACTCTCATCTCTGCAGGGAGGTTGGGTCATCTCATAAGAAGCTGGGTAGAACTCTTTCACTGTAGATTTCCGTGGATTTAGAGGAAACTCCTTTAGTTTCACAATGTGGGTGGATTCCCTGTCAGGCTCACTTGGTTTGGCAGGGCTGTGTGGGTCTATTGCCAATACATAGCAGAAAAAGAAGAAGAAGGTCATTCAGCTTGGGCCTGATGGCTGGAAGGCAATGCAGGTGAGACCAAGGCAGACGAAGGCAGGAGAACCAGAGACAGGAGACAGGAGGGAGAGAGAGGCTTGACCCCAGGCCAAGGTCACTGAGTCTAGCCCACCCTGCGGGCAAGGCCCATCCAGACCTTCCCAGTTATGTGTGCTCATAAATTTCCTTTTTTGAGGGAGATAGTTCATGGGAAGTTTCTGTGATCTACCATTGAATGAGAACAAACTCTTAAGCAAAGATTGCCAATGATATTCTGATTGTTAAAGTTTTTTTTGCCTCATAACAGGAAAGCAATAAAGCATTGGCATCTTCAAACTTTTAGTCCTGTGTTCTTACATTTAAAAGGGAGCATATTTAAATTTGTCTCATGTGCCAAATGCAAGTCACGTGGAAGGTATAATCAAAAAGCTCAGTAAATGATAATTTAAAATTTCACAAAATTCAGTTAAGAATGGACACAAGATTAGTGTCTCCCATTTGCTTCCCTGTTATACTAACACACTGATGTCCCCATGTGCTTGTCTTGTAGGCACAGGAAACTGAAACTCCAATCAGAAGGACTATCAGGGTGGATCTGGCGGTTTTGATGGTGGTCAATCCATTTCTATGGTTGGTCTCAATTTAAAGATTAGTCCAAAAGTTACAAATTGATTTTTTGGTGTATACATTTTCACTTGCCTCAAATCACAAGATGGCAAGTGATGTTCACAAGTTACATGCTGCTTAAAATTTGACATTTTCAAAGAAACTTGCTAGTAAGCTACTAGGTGAAACTCACTGGACACTCAGTATAAGACCTGCCCTGCCCAGAGGTCATCAAGCAAACGTTTTGATCACATCGTCCATTAGCCTGACTAATTGACGTTTTCTGGTCCCCTGGAGTTCATGGATGGATGCCACCGTAGGCAGCAGGCTTTCAGCCCGCAGGCTGTTCTAAGCAATTGACTCTCACCGGTTGAGTGGTATCATTGCCTTAAATTAGTGACATTTGTTTCCTAACTGGTTTATGCCATTTTTTTCTTGGTATTGATTTGTATTTTAGTTAAATATCACATGAACTAATTCAATTTGAGTGAAAATAAACTTCATTCATATGAAAACTAGTTTGAAAACTTTGGAAAAACCAATCAAGGTGAGTAACTCAAAACTGCTCTTCAGTGTTGGTGAGACAGTTATAACAGATGAGGGGCAAGTCAGAAGAATCCTGACATCCGCACTGGAAATGCTCAAGAGCTGTAAGTTTTTACTCTGTTTTAAAGAAACCAAGAGCAGATTCAGTGGAGGCTGCGTTCAAGTGTGTTTTCTGCACAAAAGTCAGAAATTTCCTAGTCCATTGACCCGTTCTCCTGAAACGGCCTGGCCTGATGTGGCGAGATGAGTATTGACAGGCAGAATGTTTATTTCTGTCTTTGCAAGTAAAGTGATATGATTCAGGTGAACACGTCATTATTCCTAAATACTTACTCACGTGGCTGCATTGGGTTTAGTCGTGGCCCGCAGGATCTTTGTTGAGTCATGTGGAATCTTTCACTGGGGCACGGGGTCAGTAACTCCAAGACATGTGGAATCTTAGTCCCCCAACCAGGGATTGAACCCATGCTTTGCAAGGCGGATTCTTAACTGTTGGACCACCGGGAAGTCTCTGTGTCATTGTTCCTGATTCCCCACATTAAGAGACTGTTTTTCCATTTGATGACTTACTCCCCACGCTGATCTCATCTGATAAACGGGCTTCTGCCCCTCTCAGCTCTTGTCTCCCTCCTGAACAGGAATCTGCAGAAATCAGCAGCGGCTGGAGGCTCACATGCCTCCTTCTTCCCCTCTCTCGGCTGTCATTTGCCTCTGGGTCAAGCTTCCACATTTTTAAAAACTGAAATACAGAAGATTTACAATATGGAGCTAGTTTCAGGTGTACAGCAAAGTGATTCAGTCATATATATATATATAT
>SJYA01003270.1:1470122-1483016 GCA_006410615.1 Neotragus moschatus
GACAGGCAGAATGTTTATTTCTGTCTTTGCAAGTAAAGTGATATGATTCAGGTGAACACGTCATTATTCCTAAATACTTACTCACGTGGCTGCATTGGGTTTAGTCGTGGCCCACAAGATCTTTGTTGAGTCATGTGGAATCTTTCACTGGGGCACGGGGTCAGTAACTCCAAGACATGTGGAATCTTAGTCCCCCAACCAGGGATTGAACCCATGCTTTGCAAGGCGGATTCTTAACTGTTGGACCACCGGGAAGTCTCTGTGTCATTGTTCCTGATTCCCCACATTAAGAGACTGTTTTTCCATTTGATGACTTACTCCCCACGCTGATCTCATCTGATAAACGGGCTTCTGCCCCTCTCAGCTCTTGTCTCCCTCCTGAACAGGAATCTGCAGAAATCAGCAGCGGCTGGAGGCTCATATGCCTCCTTCTTCCCCTCTCTCGGCTGTCATTTGCCTCTGGGTCAAGCTTCCACATTTTTAAAAACTGAAATACAGATGATTTACAATATGGAGCTAGTTTCAGGTGTACAGCAAAGTGATTCAGTCATATATATATATATATTTTTTTTTCAGGCTATTTTCCATTAGAGGTCATTACAAGATATTCAGTATAGTTCCCCATTGTTGTTCTAGTTGCTTCAGACCTGTCTGACTCTTTCGCAGCCCCATGGACTATACCCTGCCAGGCTCGTCTGTCTATGGGATTTCCCAGGCAAGAATACTTGAGTGGGTTGCCATTTCCTTCTTCAGGGAATCTTTCTGACACAGGGGTAAAACCTGCATCTCCTATGTTGGCAGGCAGATTCTTTACCACTGAGCCAGCAGGGGAGCCCCAGAGTTCACTGTCCGACACACTAGATCCTCGTTGCTTATCTATTTTATATGTGGTAGTGGGTATCTGTTAATCCCATACTCCTGATTTATCCCTCCCCCTGCCTTTCCCTTTTGGTAACCTTAAATTTGTGAGTCTGTTTAAGCCTATGCATTTTTTTTTTGGTCAATGAGGTAATACACTTAGTATTCACAGGGGCCAGGCAGGTAACATAAGGGAGTGAAATTGTCAACTGTAAGAACAATAGATACACTCTGCTTTCATTTTAAAAGGGCAGGGATACTCTTTACACCTACAAATAATGATACCTTTTTGTTTTGCTGTTTTTAAATTGAAACGTGTGATTCTCCCACTATCTTTTTATTTTTACCTTTACTCAAGACTCGGGTAACTAATAGGGGCAGATCCAAGTTTTCAAGAGAAGCAGATACAATTTGGAAGGTCTACGTTAAGGAAGAAAGTGTAGGGACATCCCTGGTGGTCCAGTGGTTCAGACTGCCTTCCAATGCAGGGGGTGTGGGTTCAGTTCCTGGTCGGGGAGCTAAGATCTCACATGCTTGCTGCCAAAACCCAAAACATAAAAAACAGAAGCAATATCGTAACAAATTCAATAAAGACTTTAAAAATGGTCCACATCTATTCATCTATATATAAACAAACAAGTGTAATAGGAAACACCATTATGAGCCATGCAAATACATTTTAAACGTTCTTTGTTCTGTTGAGCTGCACAAATGTGATGTCAAATAACTGTGAGATGAAATACCTTGACTCACTGATGACTATGTGCCATTTTGTAACTGGAAGTGCTTATCTCTTGGGTGATCTCACTCTGCTGGTAGAATTGTGTGTGCTGTTTTGTCTGCAGCTGCGAGACTTCGAGGCAAAAGTCGTGTCAGATACGCCAACGCTTGATAGAACACTTTGGATACATAATGCATGCAACTTCAAGTACAAGTAGTTTTTCTGTTTGAAGTACTGCTAGAGATGTGTGCCCTCAAACACAGGAATTTTGATAAATTCTGTTTCACACAGTTTTACAGTCACTCAATCATGTCTGACTCTTTGTGACCCCATGAACTATACAGTCCATGAAATTCTCCAGGCCAGAATACTGGAGTGGGTAGCCATTCCCTTCTCTAGGGGATTTTCCCAACCCAAGGATTGAACCCAGGTCTCCTGCATTGCAGGTGGATTCTTTAACAGCTGAGCTACCAGGGAAGTCCAAGAATACTGGAGTGGGCAGCCTAACCCTTCTCCAATGGATCTTCCCAACTCAGGAATCGAACCAGGGTCTCCTGCATTGCAGGCAGATTCTTTGCCATCTGAGCTATCAGGGAAGCCCAGAAAGCCAAACATGCACTCCTAATGGATGACAAAGGATGCCCAGCTTCGAGTGGCCCACTTACAGCTTCCTGGGGTCAGCAGCTTCCATTTAGGGCCGACTGGAAGCCTTCCCTTTCTTCCCCTACAAAGCTCTCCCACCCCCTGCCTGCCTTTGCATCTCTGTCGAAGTTCCAGTCATGACAGTTGACCCCTTTACTTGTTCTCATTTGATTGTTTCTGTTTACCTTCGTAGGCCTGAGGGGTTAAGATGGCTGGTTTGAAATTAATCCCATCCAATAAAAAGATAGAATCTAAAAATTATTAAGAAATTTCTTGATTGGAAACAAAACCTCTGTTCCTCTTCCACCCACTCTTCCATGTATATAATCAGTATTGCTGGGCAGACAAATCATTTTCCCTTGTTATAAGTTCTAAGGTCAGGCCTTCCCATTAACCACCCCATGTCAGCCAGGATGCGTTAAACCGCCAGAAACTAAAACCTTGGCTTAAACAACAAGCAAAGTGTGGAGGTGGGGCGGCCCTGGGTCACTGGCTCCCGGTGTTACAGTTTCACCAAGGGCTGAGGGTCCTTCCATCGTTCCATCATCATCCTCAGCGTTGACTTCCTCCTCAGGCTGGAAGCAAGCAGTCGGGGCATTTCCATGAATTGCAGCCGGATGAAGAAAAGAGACCCTGTCTTCCCGTGAGATTGCTCTAGGGCAGACGAAACTTTCCCCAGAAGCCCCTGGTTGGTTTGCCACTTTCTGTTGGGCAGCCTCGCGTCCTAAGCCCGTTCTAGGACGATCGCCAGGAGGAGCAGGATTACACTTGGTCCAGGCGGGCCCACCCTGATGGGGTGAGGTTGGTCGGCAACCCCCACCCCCCCACCTCCAGGATGCCCAGCTGCCTTTGGGGAGGAGTGGCTAGCTGAACCGAGCTGGGGGTGGGGAGTAGATGTTGGGAAGGAGGAGGGGGCGATGTGCCCTGGGTGGGCAGGCATCACCCCACCCGCACCTGGTTGTACACTTTGGTTCTGTGGTGATGAGTAATGAGAATCTTTCATATTCTGCGGGGATGACGAGGGATTAGGAGGTGATGGCTAAAGGGCACGCAGGGGTTTTGAATTTGATCATGGTGATGACTGCAGAACTGTGACCACACGAGAAGCCATTGAATGGTGCACTCTAAACGCGTGAATTGCATGGTATGTAATCACATCTTAATGAAACTCTTACCAAAACAAAACTCTTTGGATTGGAATCAAATAGAGGTAACACAATGAAGAAAAGAGAATTGATTGCAGCTATTTCCTGGAGCCCCTATTTGCACCAGGATTGGTGCCTATAAGCTTCAGTTTTCATTCCAATCCCAAAGAAAGGAAATGCCAAAGAATGCTCAAACTACCACACAGTTGCACTCATCTCACATACTAGAAAAAGAATGCTCAAAATTCTCCAAGCCAGGCTTTGGCAATACATGAACCGTGAACTTCCAGATGTTCAGGCTGGTTTTAGAAAAGNTTATTACTAAGGATTCAAGTAGGAGTTGCATGAATGTCACAAGCCAGCTGAAATATCTTTGTCTTTTCCATGTAAGGATCATGGAACTGCTTGAAAGCTTCACCTTCACAAAAATAAGTTTAAATTATGCAGGAGTCCTGATGGCTTTAAAAGTCAGTCCAATTGAACACTGAGGGCATGTGAAGTAAAATTCAGATGAGGAAGGTTTACCTGCAGTATCTGATGGTTTGAACTGGATCTTTACTAAGGAAACATCAAGGAGACGGATGAAGACTTCCAATCTGTGATCACTCTCTACTGGCAAGGAATAAACCACGTGTAGTGAATTTTATTCAAGTCCTGCCCGATCTCCTGGGCTGAACTCAAATGCCACTTTCTCCTTGATACCATCCCAAGTCAGTCTATTTCTTCCTTTCCTTGGNTGGATCTTTACTAAGGAAACATCAAGGAGACGGATGAAGACTTCCAATCTGTGATCACTCTCTACTGGCAAGGAATAAACCACGTGTAGTGAATTTTATTCAAGTCCTGCCCGATCTCCTGGGCTGAACTCAAATGCCACTTTCTCCTTGATACCATCCCAAGTCAGTCTATTTCTTCCTTTCCTTGGCTGGCCCTCCTCTTTCCCCTTAATACATCTCCTTTAATAAGTCCCAGGTCTGTGGCTGGCCCCATCTTTACCTGTGTTATTTGTCTATGGCCCGCTGCCCCATCTTTACCTGTGTTTGCTATACTGGGGCATGTCTTGTCTTCCCTGTAAGACTGTACATCGTCTTTTGAAGAGGGGCCACATCCATCTGCCCAGCGCATTCACAGCGTTATATATGTATCCAGTCAGTCAGCCAGTAAAGTCTTGAATGTGATATGTTGCGGGGGTGGGGAGGGGGGAGACATGCTCCCAACTCACGGGGACTGTATCTATCCATTTTTGTGTGAGTCAGAGAGCCTACTGCAATGCCCTTCATCTGTCAGTTCTTGGTAACTCTTGGCTGAGTGAATGGAAGACAGGAATGGCAAGGTCATCACACAACCTTCGAAAGCAGCAGAGTCACTCTGCACCCATCCTGACTCCTCATCTGAGCCAGAATAAGTGGAAGAGCATTGGTAATACCTCACTGTTTGTTTTTTTGTTTTTTCCCATTCTGCTTGAAATCCACAAGTACATCTCATGATACCATTGCAACCCCCGACCCCCATCCCTTTCCAAACTCTAAAATCCTCAGGGTGGCATAACTCATTCACTCATTCAACATTTACAAAGCACCTAATACATGCAGAGACTTGCCTCTGATAGGCTCCAGGGATACAAGGGTGAAAAGACAGATGGATTCAGGTGTGTAGGGAGCTCACGTTTTAGTAAAGACAGAAGGACAATGACCAGGGACAAATACATCAGAATCCAGAGTGGCTGGAGGGGGCGGGGCTGGAGGAGGTAATCAAGTTGGACTAGGTGTTTGGAGGCTCAGAGTAAATGAAGTCCAAGAAAGGGGCTCTTCCAAATGGGAAAAATTACATTTTTATTAGCTTAGCTTTAGTATAGGAACACAACCAGAAATACTTAGTGCAGGAGGGAACAAGCTGATGGATGGGTGGGTGGATGGATGAAAAAATTCAAGGCAGATGCAAAGTAGTTCACATTTACAATGTCTTTAAATCAATTCTTCTCTTAGAAGTACAATTTTCCTCCCAGCTAAGGCTGATGGAAATCTTTGTGCTGATAGTATCGACAGCCCTATTCTCTAAACAGGATCCTAGGGAGACTTGGCAAGAAACGCTGACTCTGGATTCAACCTCCCAGGCTTGGCCACGAGTTCAGCAGGTGGGCTGGTGGCCACAGGAATCACAGTTGATGACCAGGCCATCTGATTCTGCTAATCCGAGGGCAAGGGAGACAGTCACCCAAAACCACCCTGGACGGAGCAGTGTCAGAGGAGCAATCCGATGAGAGAGCCATTCACTCTCGGCTAAAGGGAAAGAGTGGGTTTCACCAGCAGGCCAGTGGAGCCAAGCCCGTCTGCCAAGGCTTTTCCGATGGCACGAACCTCAGTTTTAGAAGACTCCAGGTGTATGAGGACTTTGGAAAGGGGGACTTGTTTCGGCCAGTGTACAATAACCATCTGGCTGCTGAAGGGACGCAATTTCCCATCGTCCTGCGAACGTGTGTTTGAGAGACAAAATGCAAAGTGAAAATAGTAGCTCTGTTGGTTGAGGGCCTCCTGTGGTTTTGCACTTTCCACAGTTCTCCCCAGCCTCTCTGTCAGCTGGTGAATGCTGGTGAATTGTTACTATTACCCCCATCTTACAAATCAAGGCACTGAGGCACAGAGAAGTGAAAGAAGTGGTCTCCACTGCAGAAGTGTACATAGCTGAGTTAAGGGTTTCAATCAGGTCTTTCTGATGCCGGAGCCCAAGCTCTCCTATTTCCTTTAAGTTAAGTCTTTGATTTATGGAGAAATCTCATTCTCTTCGGCAGGGGTAGGGAAGCCATGTAACAATTCTGAAGTAAGACCATTTTATGAGTGTTAGGTGGGGATTTCCTAAGCCCCTTTATATTGACTGGGTAAATACTATGGGTTCCTGGGAACTGCTCACAGGTAGAGGTCAAGTGGCTGCCGCCACCCCCTCCCTTGGAGCCAGGGAGGGGACCACTTGAAATCCACTGCTGAATCTCATCACGCCACTCCAACTCCCAACCCCAATTCCCTTCCAAACTCTAAAACCCTGAGCAGGAACAGGTGTGTTAACGAAGAGTTTATGAAAGAGAGGTCAAGACAAAAACCTTCACGAGGACAGAGAGATTTCCTTTGCAAGGGGATTTATGAGGGAGACTGCCTTCAGACCCCCTGAACATGCTGCCTTGGGGAAACCTGAAGGAAACAAGCTGTTGAGAGAACAGAGGGGCTTGTGTTCGGGGAGCTGTGTGCCTGGCAGTGGCAGGTGCGCTGGGATGGGGAGGGCCAACGTGCCCACCCCTCCATGGACTCTCTCCCTCCCCCTGCTCCCGGACTGGGCAGCGCCTGCCTGGCTCTGGGTTGGAGTGATGTATCCCTCCCAGCTCTGAAGGCCCTGGGGCACAGCCGGCTGCTCAGATGGGCCATCTCGTCTGGATTTTTAAATTCCCTCCGAAGGCCGTTGACTCCCAGCGTAGGTCTCTCTGCTGGGATCTCTGAGCGCCGGGTGCCTTTATCCAGCCACCTACTTGGCATCACACTGTGGATAACTAATAGGATCTTGAATATGAAACAACCCCAAAGGGCTCTTGAGCCTTCTACCCCCTGTCGTCTCCTCTGGTCTGTCTCATTTCAGGACACGTTGTCACCAGCCACCCAGAGCTCAAGTCGGGACCCTGGTATCCCTGTCGACTTCTCTGTGCCTTCTCCCCCACCCCCGGTCCAGTCCTCAGTAGGTCCCCTCCGGGGGACCCACCAGAATCCCTCTGTCCCCGCTAGTCCCTCCCCAGGCTGAGCCGCGTCACCTCCACCCTGAAGCTGCCTTGTCTGCTCCTCCTGACCTCTGGCCTGCACTTGGTCCCTCCTGGTTCTGCCTCACCTTGCTCACAGGTCTCCTGCCACTCTACACTTCCTTTTTGGCTCCTCGCCGCACCAGGCGAGTACCCTCTTGGCTCCTTCAGCCTGGAACAGTGCCCCCGGGTCTCAGCTCAGTTGACCTTGCATTGGTTAGTTCTCGGCTCATGCTTCATATTCTCAGAGAGACCAAACCACCCAGCATGCATCTCAGAGCTTCCCAGTCACTTGGCTTCTCCTTCCACTCCTGCACCGTCTGTCCCCCTCGCCGATGGGCGAGGGCCGTGCATCTCTCCATCACCCTTCCTGACCCCAGGGCCTGGCGCTTGGCCTCGCGTCTGGTAGCTGCTCTGGAGCTGAATGACTGTGACCCCAGCCTGTCTGCTCAGTGTCACCCCTGTTGCCCCACTGTCCATCTCATCCTCCCGCTGGCCAGAATCTGGGAAGAGGGGCTACTGCGGCCCCAGACTGGCTGCCTGTGGCCTTGACTTTGCCCCATCCCTTCCACCTGGAGTCACACCTCCCTCCTGGCTTCTCCCCTCCCCTAGCTCCTAGCACTCTCCCCTGTGGGGCAGGTGCGAGATTACTGTTCCATGGAATTTGGTCTCTCTCCTGCAGAAATGGCAAATAAATGGGTGGCCAGGGCACCATCGGGGGCTGTGGATTCCTTCCAGAGCCCGGCAGCTTGGGAGTGTTTCAGAAAGAGCCCCGCAGACCCAGCCTGGAGGCCAGGCCTTCATCTTGACACTGGTCCTAATCAGGTGCCTGGTTTCTTTAGGCCTCAGCGTCCCATGGAATGAAGCCATCGTGTGTCTGAGATGTGGGCTGACCCTGACTCCAGGCCTCTCCTGACATTCACCTCCCCAAGAGGGAGGCGCCGAGGCTGCCGCTGATGGGCAATGTATTTCCCATCTGTTAACTGGAAATTAACTTAGCCCCGAGGGTGGTGAGCCTAGATTAATATTTAGAAAGGATTTACAAAGAAAAGGACCCAGTTAATCCTGAGATAGAGGGCTTTTCATTTATATTTGTGAAGTGGGTGGGGACAGAGTCCCTGACTAAGAGTCCCTACTTCACTTTGCTCCCTGAAAAGGTCCTTTGCTGACACAGTTTCTAGCTTTGCAGCCACGAAGCCGGCCCCAGCTTCTGTGGCTTCAGCCCTTCTGCTGTCGGACGCACTCAGCGCCCGACTCTCGTCCAAGGAGGAGACACCGGGCCAAGTGGATGCTGACGGTGAGCGCGTAAAACTTCCTGACAGGATGAAGAGGTGGTGGTACGGCCAAAGATGACTTTTTACACCAGAAAATGATTAAGACCTGGACTGCTGCTGCTGCTAAGTCGCTTCAGTCGTGTCCGACTCTGTGCGACCCCATAGATGGCAGCTCACTAGGNACTCTAGAAGGAATCAATAGCAGAATACCTGAAGCAGAACGAATCAGTAAGCTGGAAGATAAAACGGTGGAAATAACTTCTGAAGAGCAGAATAAAGTAAAAGGATGGAAACAACTGAGGATAGTCTCAGAGACCTCTAGGACAACTTCAAATGCACCAACATTTGAATTACAAGGGTCCCAGAAGAAGAGAAAAAGAAAAGGTTTGAGAAAATATTTGAAGAGATTATAGTTGAAATTTTGCCCAACTAGAAAAAGGAAATAACCAATCAAATTCAAGAGCTGCAAACAGTCCCATACAGGATAAACCCAAGGAGAAACACGCCGAGACACATACTAATCAAACTAACAAAGACTAAACACAAAGACTAAAACACAAATATTAAAACCAGCATGGGAAAAGTAACATACAAGAGAAACCCCATACATTTAAAAGCTGATATTTCAGCAAAAATTCTAAAGGCCAGAAGGGAATGGTAGGATATATTTAAAGTACTGAAAGGGAAATATCTGCAACCAAAATTATTGTACTTGGCAAGGATCTGATTCAAAATTGATGGAAAAATAAAAAACTTTTCAGACAAGCAAAAGTTAAGAGAATTCAGTACCACCAAACTAGCTTTAAAACAAATGTTAACAGGACGTGTATAGTCAAGAAATACAAGAGAAGAAAAAGGTCTACAAAATCAACCCCAATTAAGAAAATGGCAATAGGAACATATATATCAATAATTACTTTAAATGTAAATGGATCAAATGCTCCAACCAAAAGACACAGATTGGCTGAATGGATACAAAAACAAGACCCATATATATGCTGTCAATAAGAAATCTACTTCAGACCTAAAGACACATATAGACTGAAAGTGAGAGGATGGGAAAATATATTCCATACAAGTGGGAAGCAAAAGAAAGTTGGAATATCAATTCTCATATCAGACAAAATAGACCTTAAAATAAAGAAGATTATAAGAGATAAGGAAGGACACTACATAATGATCAAGGGATCAATCCAAGAGGAAGACATAACAATTGTAAATATCTATGCACCAAACATAGGAGCACCTCAATACATAAGACAAACACTAACAGACATAAAAGGAGAAATTGACAGTAACACAATAATAATAAGGGATTTTAACACCCCACTCACCCCAATGGACAGATCATCAAAACAGAAAATTAATAAGGAAACACAAGTCTTAAATGATACATTAGATGAGATGGATCTCACTGATATCTTCAGGACATTCCATCCAAATGCAGAAGAATACACCTTCTTCTCAAGTGTGCATGGAACATTCTCTAGGATAGATCACATCTTGGGTCACAAATCAAACCTCAGTAAGTTTAAGAAAATTGAAATCATATCAAGCATCTTCTCTGACCACAACACTATGAGACTAGATATCAATTACAAGAAAAATACTGTAAAAAACACAAACACGTGGAGATTAAACAATACATTTCTAAATATTGAACAGGTTACTGAAGAAATCAAAGGGAAATAAAAAATTTTCCAGGAACAAATGACAATGAAAATACAACCCAAAACCTATGGGATGCAGCAAAAGCAGTTCTAAGAGGGAAGTTTATAGCAATACAATCCTACCTCAAGAAAAAAAGACATTGAGTAGACAACCTAACTTTACATCTAAAACAACTGGAAAAAGAAGAACACCGCGCCCCCAACCCAAATTAGTAGAAGAAACGAAATCATACAGATCAGAGCAGAAATAAATGAAAAAGAAATGAAAGAAACAGTAGTAAAGATTAATAAAATAAAAATTGGTTCTTTGAGAAGATAAACAAAATTGACAGACCTTCAACCAGACTCATCAAGAAAAAGAGAGAAGAATCAAATCAACAAAATTAAAAATGAAAAAGGAGAGGTTACAACAGATATTGCAGAAATACAAAGGACTTTAAGAGACTATTATGAACAACTATATGGCAATAAAATGGATAACTTGGAAGAAATGGACAGATTCTTAGAAAAGTTCAATTTTCTTTTTTTTTCTATTTTATTTCTTTTTCTTTTTTTTATTTTAAAAAATAAATTGAAAGGTTCAATTTTCAAAGACTGAACCAGGAAGAAACAGAAATTTTAAACAACCCAATTACAAGCACTGAAATTGAAGCTGTGATCAAAAATCTCCCAAAAAACAAAAGCCCAGGACCAAATGGCTTCACAGGAGAATTCTATCAAACATTTAGAGAAGAGCTAATGCCTGTCCTTTTAAAACTCTTTCAAAAAATTGCAGAGGAAGGAACACTTCCAAACTCATTCTACAAAGCCACCACCACCCTGATAGCAAAACCAGACAAAGACAACACACAAAAAAGAAAACTACAGGCCAATATCACTGATGAACACAGATGCAAAAGTCCTCAACAAAATTTTAGCAAACAGAATTCATCAGCATATTAAAAAGCTCATACACTGAGATCAAGTTGGGTTTATTCCAGGGATGCAAGGATTCCTTAATACATGCAAATCAATGTGATGCACTATATTAACAAATTGAAAGATAAAAACCATGTGATAATCTCAATAGATGCAGAAAAAGCCTTTGACAAAATTCAGCACTCATTTATGATTAAAACTCTTCAAAAAATGGGCATAGAAAGAACCTACCTCAACATAGTAAAGGCCATATATGATAAGCCTACAGCAAACATTATTCTCAATGGTGAAAAACTATAAGCATTCCCCCTAAGATCAGGAACAAGACAAGGGTGTCCACTTTCCTCACCATTATTCAACATAGTTCTGGAAGTCCTAGCTAGAGCAATCAGAGAAGAAAAAGAGATAAAAGGAATCCAGCTCAGAAAAGAAGTAAAGCTCTCACTGTTTGCAGATGACTTGATATTGTACATAGAAAACCCTAAATACAGTATCAGAAAATTACTAGAGCTAATCAGTGAATTTAGCAAAGTTGCAGGATAGAAAATCAAAACACAGAAATCACTTACATTTCTATACATTAACAAGGAAAAATCAGAAAAAGAAATTAAGGAATCAATCCTATTCACCACTGCAACAAAAAGAATTAAATATCTAGGAATAAATTTACCTAAGGAGACAAAAAGAACTGTACACAGAAAATTATAAGACACTAATGAAAGAAATCAAAGAGGACACAAACAGATGGGAGATATTCCATGTTCCTGGGTAGGAAGTATCAATATTGTGAAAATGACTAAACTATCAAATACAATCTATAGATTCAATGTGATCCCTATCAAATTACCAATGGCATTTTTCATAGAACTAGAACAAAAAATTTCACAGTTCATATGGAAACACAAAAGACCCCCAAATAGCCAAAATAGTCTTGAGAAAGAAGAATGGAGCTGGAGGAATCAACCTTTCTGACTTCAGATTACACTACAAAGCTATAGCCATGGTACAGCCAAGACAGTATGGTACTGGCACAAAAACAGAAATAGAGACCAATTGAACAAGACAGAAAGCCCAGAAATAAACTCATGCACTTATGAGTGCCTTACTTTTGACAAAGGAGGCAAGAATATAAAATGGGGGCAAAGACAGCCTTTTCAATAAATGGTGCTGGGAAAACTGGACAGCTACATGTAAAAGAATGAAATTAGAACACTTCCCAACATCATACACAAAAATAAACTCAAAATGGATTAAATATAAGACCTAAATGTAAGACCAGAAACTATAAACTCTTGGAGGAAAACATAGGCAGAACACTCATGACATAAATCAAAGCTAGATCCTCTATGACCCACCTCCTAGAATAACAGAAATAAAAAGTGTGACCTNTCATACACAAAAATAAACTCAAAATGGATTAAATATAAGACCTAAATGTAAGACCAGAAACTATAAACTCTTGGAGGAAAACATAGGCAGAACACTCATGACATAAATCAAAGCTAGATCCTCTATGACCCACCTCCTAGAATAACAGAAATAAAAAGTGTGACCTGATTAAACTTAAAAGCTTTTGCACAGCAAAGGAAACTATCAGTTCAGTTCAGTTCAGTCGCTCAGTCGTGTCCAACTCTTTGCGACCCCATGAATCGCAGCACGCCAGGCTTCCCTGTCCATCAACAACTCCCGGAGTTCACTCAGACTCACGTCCATCGAGTCAGTGATGCCATCCAGCCATCTCATCCTCGGTCGTCCCCTTCTCCTCCTGCCCCCAATCCCTCCCAGCATCAGAGTCTTTTCCAATGAGTTAACTCTTCCCACGAGGTGGCCAAAGTACTGGAGTTTCAGCTTTAGCATCATGCCTTCCAAAGAAATCCCAGGGCTGATCTCC
>SJYA01003270.1:1484144-1496102 GCA_006410615.1 Neotragus moschatus
CATACACAAAAATAAACTCAAAATGGATTAAATATAAGACCTAAATGTAAGACCAGAAACTATAAACTCTTGGAGGAAAACATAGGCAGAACACTCATGACATAAATCAAAGCTAGATCCTCTATGACCCACCTCCTAGAATAACAGAAATAAAAAGTGTGACCTGATTAAACTTAAAAGCTTTTGCACAGCAAAGGAAACTATCAGTTCAGTTCAGTTCAGTCGCTCAGTCGTGTCCAACTCTTTGCGACCCCATGAATCGCAGCACGCCAGGCTTCCCTGTCCATCAACAACTCCCGGAGTTCACTCAGACTCACGTCCATCGAGTCAGTGATGCCATCCAGCCATCTCATCCTCGGTCGTCCCCTTCTCCTCCTGCCCCCAATCCCTCCCAGCATCAGAGTCTTTTCCAATGAGTTAACTCTTCCCACGAGGTGGCCAAAGTACTGGAGTTTCAGCTTTAGCATCATGCCTTCCAAAGAAATCCCAGGGCTGATCTCCATTAGAATGGACTGGTTGGATCTCCTTGCAGTCCAAGGGACTCTCAAGAGTCTTCTCCAACACCAAAGTTCAAAAGCGTCGACTTTTCGGCTCTCAGCCTTCTTCACAGTCCAGCTCTCACATCCATACATGACTACTGGAAAAACCATAGCCTTGACTAGATGGACCTTTGTTGGCAAAGTAATATCTCTGCTTTTGAATATGCTATCTAGGTTGGTCATAACTTTTTTTCCAAAGAAACTATAAGTAAGGTGAAAAGACAACCATCAGAATGAGAGAAAATAATAGCAAATGAAAAAATAGACAAAGGATTAATTTCCAAAATATACAAGTAGCTCCTTGGTGGCTCAGATGGTAAAGCATCTGCCCGCAATGCAGGAGACCTGGGTTCGATCCCTGGGTCGGGAAGATCCCCTGGAGAAGGAAATGGCAACCCACTCCAGTACTCTTGCTTGGAAAATTCCATGGACAGAGGAGCCTTGTAAACTACAGTCCATGGGGTGACAAAGAGTCGGGCACTACTGAGCAACGTCACTTCACTTCACTTCATGCAACTCAATACCAGAAAAACAAATCAATCAAAAAATGGGAAAAAGACCTAAACAGACATTTCTCAAAAGAAGACATACAGATGGCTAACAAACACATGAAAAGATGATCAACATCACTTATTATTAGAGACATGCAAATCAAAACTACAATGAGACATCACCTCACACCAGTCAGAATGGCCATCATCAAAAAGTGTACAAACAATAAATGCTGGAGAGGGTGTGGAGGAAAGAGAACGCTCTTGCACTGTTGGTGAGAATGTAAACTGATACAGCCACTATGTAAGACTGTATGGAGATTCCTTTAAAAACTAAGAATAAAGCCACCATATGACCCAGAAATCCCACTCCTAGGCATATACCCTGAGGAAACCAAAATTGAAAAAGGTACATGTATACCATTGTTCACTGCAGCACTATTTGTAATAGTTAGAACCTGGAAGGAACCTAGATGTCCACTGACAGATGAATGGATAAAGAAGTTGTGGTACATACACACAATGGAATATNTCCCACTCCTAGGCATATACCCTGAGGAAACCAAAATTGAAAAAGGTACATGTATACCATTGTTCACTGCAGCACTATTTGTAATAGTTAGAACCTGGAAGGAACCTAGATGTCCACTGACAGATGAATGGATAAAGAAGTTGTGGTACATACACACAATGGAATATTACTTAGCCATAACATATTTGAGTCAGTTCTAATGAAGTGGATGAACCTAGAACCTATTATACAGAGTGAAGTGAGTCAGAAAGAGAAAGATAAATACTGTATTCTAACACATATATACGGAATCTAGAAAAATGGTACTGAAAGAATTTACTTACAGGGCAGCAATGGAGAAGCAGACATAGAGAATAGACTTATGGACATGGGAAGGGGGAGGAGAGGGTGAGATATACGGAAAGAGTAACATGGAAACTTACATTACCATATGTAACATAGATAGCCAACAGGAATTTGCTGTACGGCTCAGGAAACTCAAACAGGGGCTCTGTATCAAACTAGAGGGGTGGGATGGGCAGGGAGATGGGAGGGAGTTTCAAAAGGGAGGGGATATATGTGTACCTATGGCTGATTAATGTTGAGGTTTGACAGAAAACAATGAAATTCTGTAAAGCAATTATCCTTCAGTTAATAAATTAAAACGTAGTGAGAAAACACACAGACACACACACACACACACACACACACACACAGACAAGATGAAGCCTCAAAGCTCAGCCCCAGGGAGGCTGTTTTGTCTTGGAACTGGTAGGAGTTCCCTTGCCTGGTGCTGCTTTGTCTTTGTGGCTTAAATGGTAGTGAAGACAGCTTGATTCCAGACAAAAAATACCACCTGTTGGATACTAAGAAATCAGGTTCTATCTCAGGTCCTTACAAAGGATGGAGAAAATCTCAGAATGGAATCCAGAGATGTCCCCTTCCTCAGTTGGTACCTCTGGGCACGGCCTTGTGTCTTTCATTTTAATTAATCCAGTGAACCCGCCTCTACCTTTCAAAGGAATCTGAGGGAAACGTTCTCTGCCAAGTCCCAGCCGAGTCCCTGGGACTCTCAAGAACGTGGGCCAGGTTCTCGTGTAGGTTAAGGAAGCCTGAGAAGAGTAAAGATTATAGACAAACAGTCTACCTTTCTTTACAAGGTCTTGTTTTGCATCTCTGAAATCTCAGATTCAGCTATTACAATGAGGTCCTGTTGTAGAAAGAACTGGCCTTTTATCACCACTTAAAATCTAATTAATCCATATTGAAGCACAAAGATTTCTGTTGTATTTTAGGGTGAGGGGTCATAGAGCCCTCTTTGTTCATCCTTAGACTTATACTCATCAAGCTTAGGGGATATAATTTTACCAAGCAAATTGGAAGGTAACAGATCAAATCCTTATCGGAAAGCGTAACTCATAGTTTTAACAGAGCCCTTCGTCCTTTACATGAAACCCTATATTTGAGAAGAACAAAAACGCATTTCAGAGTGCGCAAAGAGTTAACGACCAAAGCTTATATTCCCTGAGCAGCATTGAACCGAGATTGTCACGCTACTGCCCACCTCGAGACGGCAGCTCCTATAGGGGTGGCAAGGGTCTTAAGGTCTGTTGCAATGGCTTTAGTTTTGAGAGTAGCAATGCAATTCGTGGGGATTTCCCTCTCATTGCTGGGATGGGTTTTATCCGTTATTACGACTTACTTGCCACACTGGAAAAACCTCAACCTGGACTTAAATGAAATGGAAAACTGGACCATGGGGCTCTGGCGAGCCTGTGTCATCCAGGAGGAAGTGGGGGTGCAGTGCAAGGACTTCGAGTCTTTCCTGGGTTTGCCTGCTGAGCTCAGGATCTCCAGGGTTTTAATGTTCCTCTCGAACGGGCTGGGGCTCCTGGGCCTGCTGGTGTCGGGCTTTGGCCTGGACTGCTTGAGGATTGGAGAGACACAGCGGGACGTCAAGAAGCGGCTGTTGATCCTGGGAGGAATTCTGTTCTGGACAGCGGGCGTCACAGCCCTCGTTCCCGTCTCTTGGGTGGCCCACGTGACAGTGCAGGAGTTCTGGGACGAGCGCATCCCCGAGATTGTGCCCAGGTGGGAGTTTGGAGAGGCCCTCTTTATCGGCTGGTTTGCTGGATTTTCTCTCCTGCTAGGGGGGTGTCTGCTGAACTGGGCTGCCTGCGGGGCCCAGGCTCCCCTGGCTTCCGGCAGCTATGCAGTGGCAGAAATGCAAACTCAGTGTGCATACCTGGAAAATGGAAGTGCCAACCCTTCAATATAAGGCACTGGGGAGAAGAGAGAGGTATATTTTCCTTCATCAACTGGGATGGAGTGTCTGCAGGAAAAAGGGGTCTTCGTTATGCAACTAATTCTGTGATGCTCACATCTTCTCATCAGACAATTACTTTTCTATCCTAGATAGCTCATCCTCCCCAAACCTGGAGAAGTAAGAAAGAGGCCAATTTTATATGTAAAAGAAAACTGTTGTGGTAAGCATTACATAGGTATGAACAAAAGAAATTTCATTGATCTGGTTATTTCAATTAAAACGTAGTGGTGATTGTCAAAGAGAGTCAGCATTAAGCTTAATGTGTTAATTTGGTATTAGAAATTGTTTTTGGTTTTGTTGGTAGCTGAAATTGATAACCTGTTTCCTCAAGGGGAAAAAAAAAAAAAAAACTAAACTAACAATTTGAAATCCTTTAAGCATTCTGTACTAGCAAAACCACATGCTAAGCCTCTCCAAAGTACCATTTCCACAACAATGACTTGGTCTTTCTTGAACAGAGGTGGTTTGTGTTTAGGAAATTACTAGGAACCCTGCTATGCAGGACTTTATGAGGCTGAAGGTTTTCAGTACATTGTGATACTCTTGAGATTTAAAATCCAGCCAATCTCGTCTCTTGTCTCTTCCCTCAAAAGCTACAGACTTAAAAGAAAAATTCCAAAAATATTTTGCTTGCTCTTCAGCTCATCGGCTGTAATAAAAACATTCCTTTGTTCAATTAAAAGTTATGAGCATGGGGATGAACTGAAACGGAGGTGGATTCTAACCTACATAGTACTACTGCTTAACCATTCGGCTGCATAATTATTCAGGAAAAGAAACAAAAAATAGCAAGTGTTTATGCCCACATGAGTGTAGCTGTCAGGAAGGCACTGGGGTTAAACAGACCTGATACTTAGTTCAGAANTTCAGCTCATCGGCTGTAATAAAAACATTCCTTTGTTCAATTAAAAGTTATGAGCATGGGGATGAACTGAAACGGAGGTGGATTCTAACCTACACAGTACTACTGCTTAACCATTCGGCTGCATAATTATTCAGGAAAAGAAACAAAAAATAGCAAGTGTTTATGCCCACATGAGTGTAGCTGTCAGGAAGGCACTGGGGTTAAACAGACATGATACTTAGTTCAGAATGGTTTGATGTGTTATAGGGTATATGTAGCCTAAGAGATTAAAAAACAAAATCCTGATTTAAAGCCTATAGAAGAAATTTCTGTGTTTGATTTGGTTAAGAAATACTTGTGTTGAACCTATTTTTAAAGCTGATAACACTTACCACAATAGGCATACTGAAATATGAGACCTCTGAAAAGAAGAAAGTCTGACAGGTGCAATTAGATAAAAAAAGCAGCAGGAGATGAACCAAACTGTCAATTAAACATTTTGCCTGGAGACTTCTTAATTCTTTGACTTATCAGAAAGTTTGGGAACATGAGAACCACTTATACATTCACAATGAGAGGATTATTACCAGTTCATCTTATTCTGGGGACAAACTGTGTACTACGAAATGCAGTCTATAGGACGTGAACATGATCTTGGCCACACCTTGGCATGACTGGTTTGCAGAATTATTTCCCTATCCTTTTTCTGAAATCTATTCAACACAGAATCGAACAATAGCAACTCTGGCAAGAATCCTCCTATATACACAATGAAAAAATCGTTTTGAGCTCTGCAAGTGATAATATTAATACAAGTGTCACACTTCTTTTCACAGCCACTGAAAGACAGGGTGAGCCTGGCTAAGGTCGCAGGATTTTATGATGGCTTTAGTGTTTAGAGCGGTGGCACAATTAGTTGGAATTTCATTATCCTTGCTGGGATGGGTTTTATCCTGTCTTACAAACTACCTGCCGCAATGGAAGAATTTCAACCTGGACTTAAATGAAATGGAAAACTGGACCATGGGGCTCTGGCGAGCCTGTGTCATCCAGGAGGAAGTGGGGGTGCAGTGCAAGGACTTTGAGTCTTTCCTGGGTTTGCCTGCTGAGCTCAGGATCTCCAGGGTTTTAATGTTCCTCTCGAACGGGCTGGGGCTCCTGGGCCTGCTGGTGTCGGGCTTTGGCCTGGACTGCTTGAGGATTGGAGAGACACAGCGGGACGTCAAGAAGCGGCTGTTGATCCTGGGAGGAATTCTGTTCTGGACAGCGGGCGTCACAGCCCTCGTTCCCGTCTCTTGGGTGGCCCACGTGACAGTGCAGGAGTTCTGGGACGAGCGCATCCCCGAGATTGTGCCCAGGTGGGAGTTTGGAGAGGCCCTCTTTATCGGCTGGTTTGCTGGATTTTCTCTCTTGCTAGGAGGGTGTCTGCTGAACTGGGCTGCCTGTGGGACCCAGGCTCCCCTGGCTTCCGGCCACTATGCAGTGGCAGAAACGCAGCCTCACCGTCTACATCTGGAGATGAAAACCACTCACCTGAAACTCTAAGCCAGAAGGGGTCCGCGGTGTCTCCTCCTCGGATGATTTGGTAGGATTTCCTGGTTACACGGTCACCCATTCATTATGCTTTCCATTTTCTAAAATGCATTTTCCTCTGTTGTTTCTGAAACTGTCATTTCTTTCTAAGGTGGTAAATTATTTTCTTCTACTCTGAGACCAAAACCATTCAAGACTTAATAGTTATCATACTCATTACTGGGGATGGGTTTTCTCAATTTAAAAATAGATTCAGTGACTGCACAGAAATGGTCAATAAAACATTATATTAGCATCTACACATCTTTTGAAGGTGTTATTCACAGAGATAAAATCAGTTGGCAAATGAAAATGTTACTGATAAACATTGACTTCTTTTAAGTGTTTAAAATCATGTTATACTGAGACTAAAAGTCTGGTTTCCCTGGTGGCTCAGTGGTAAAGAATCGCATGGGTTTGATCCTTGGGTTGGGAAGATCCCCTGGAGGAGGAAAGGGCAACCCAGTCCAGGTATCTTGCCTGGGAAATCCCATGGACAGAGGAGCCTGCCAGGCTACAGTCAATGGGGTGGCAGAGTCAGATGCAACTTAGCAACTAAACAACAAAAGTCTGGCTGTTTGATTATACTAAAAGAATCGCTGGTTGTCTGAAAGCACGAGAGATGCCTATGGGGGATACACCATCTCCTTTTTAATTGCAGAGCTCAGTGCCTTTTTGGAGACCGTCTGAAGCAGAGGGCAGCCTGGGGTTTTAAAGATTCATGTAAAAATCTACCGCAGAGGTGTGCTTTTGCTTCTGTGCCCTGTGTTCTGGGGTAGATGGAGCAGCCATAGGGGCGCTGTGGGCCAGGACCGGGGGGTGTGGGCAGAGCACCGCCCCTCCCCAGGCCCCTTTTACAAGAATCAGTGATATATATGGTCCAGCCAATAGCTATTCACAGCAAGTGTGGGCTTGAGGAATTCTTCCTGAAAGATCTTATATTTGTTTGTTACATAGTTTGAGTAAAGTTTTGTGTTTGTGCCAGTCAGGAAAATTAAATGAACAATAAAGACACTGAAATAAAGTATTAGGCAATATGTATCTTTGTTTAAAAAAAAAAAAAACACTGAATTTTTTTCCCATCCATGAACACATGACAAGTGCAGAAACCAGAGTTAATCTATGTGATGTATTTGCATACTTTTACAAACAAGACAAATTAAAACAGAAACATATTCAGAATTTAACCTGATTAAATATTTAGTTTCAGTCCTGAGCTTTTGATATTTAATACAATATAAAGTAATACCAAAAAAGATTTTAAATTTATTTGATTTGCATGCTACAGAGATTCAGCTAAACTTTGTTCATTTGGCTAGCAATATTCTTTTTGTACCTGTAACACTTAGATTCTGATATACAAAATTGTAATAACATACTGATAATTCAAATTGAGAACTAAATATTACATTCTTTTTACCCTGTGAAGAATAAATTCTACCTTTAAAAAATAGTATTTATAATATTAAAATTCATGTTGTCCAGATGGTTTTGTGATCAAGTTATTAAAATGTTTTGTCACTGTGAATCATTTGGGTTAGTACAAATACAACAGGATTGTTAAAAGCTGCCTATAAATACATAACACTATTGCTGATTTTTAAAGTGTGAAAAAGGATTATATTAAAATAAGTTTGTCTTTCATGTTAGAAATGAGCAAATGCTGTAAAATAAAACCAAAGCATCTTGCATACAACTGCTAACTACCAGCCTGAGACAGATTTTATTCTTTTATGCTTGTCTGAAACTCTTGTGTAGTACAAAAAGTTAACAGCTAATCTGATGGAATTTATAAAGCTGTAAATATTCCAATATAGCCTCTTCTATGTCAAACATTTAAGATGGCCAGAACCGAACTATATATTAAACAGAACATAAATAAGACCGTAAATAAATAAATGAAGAAAATAAAACCGTACGGTACAACCACACATAATCCTATAAACATTTTCATGGTCAAACTGAGAAGCTGAAGACAGCTGACCTTCATTTAACTCTACATTAAATAAACTTCTGTTTTCACATTTGACCTTGACAAGGAGGACCGGTGCTCTTTTTCCAGTTCTCCTCGGTCACCTAACAGGATGAACTGGGCCGCCTGCGAGGACTGTGCTCAGTCAATTCACGAGGCTGGTTTTTGTTCAAAGTACTGTCACGTCCAGTTATCACTTCAGAGACTTTTGTACATAAACGGTGGGGACACTTAGGAAAAGTCATTACAGTTCTAGGCTCAGAAATGGCTTGATTTGAATTCTGATTCTGAAAAAATGAACTTTCCAAAACCTGTACTTTCTTTCAAATATAAATTCTTACCAATGAGGATTCTAGCTTAGGAATAGAACTCATGTTTCTTTTTTTTATGTGACCCATTCCTTTAAGATAATTTTTTCATCTCTTAAAAAAAAAATTGATTTCACTTGCTACCTAAGGTGGCTCACCAAACCCTGCCTCTTCCAGTATTATAGACAGGGTAGCAAGTATGGCTTAACTTGCACAAAAACTGTTTAGTTTAAAAGCCTTGTATGCAGGCAGGACTACACTGGGGATTTGTTTAAGAAGTGCTTGTGTTGGGTAAGCTAACATTCCCTACCGGAGGGAAGTTTAGTTGGTTTCCATTTTGTTTGTCTGGAATATACTTTTTTTTTTTTTTTTTTAACAAGTGACTCAGCTTTACTTCAATTTAATCATCTCCCCAGGCACTCTCTTCTCTTTGCATCCTAACTGCTTATGACAATTTATAGACAGGATTCCCTAAAAATGACGGCTGCAAAGTAACTTCTAGTAAATGTTTGACGAAATCTGTTTACTGAAGTATTTGGCAACCCCGATTCAGTCAAGACACCCCTTCCTCTGCTCCTAGTTGCCCCCTATGCGGCTGACGCGTCTCCCTTCGGATCGCTGGCACCACCGTTCCTCCGAGCCCCGGGCCTCCACCTTCCTCTACCGGGTACCACCCTCACGCCTCGCACCCAATCCGCCTGGTGCCTGCCTAACACTCGGGTGTGAACACTTAGGCTCACGCCCACTGAGAAGCAGCGGCTGCTCACTGATGTGCTGATTCTGTTGTGTTGGAGCTGAACTGGCCTTCCTCCCCTTGCATTTCCCTGCCTTTAAAGTCACACGTCATGAGATGTGAAGTGTCGCCAGGAGAATGGCTCCTTTGCTCCTTTTCAGTACTTTCTTGTACTCAGCGTTTTGTTTTTATTTTCTTTAGACACATAGGAAAGGACAAAAAGGAAGCTGTTCTCAGGACATGGTGTTCCGACAGAAGTGATGGAAATGAACGTGCCCTCTGTACCACGTGCACCTGGGACCCCACACTGAGGCTCCTGCTCCCGTGGAAGGGGCCGCCCTCAGGCACCCAGGGTCACCAGCTGCCAGCCTCACGGTGGCTCAGAGGAGGGCAAAGGAAATGCGAAACCGCCTTCTGGTAAACCGTTATTTCTCAGCAGTCAGTCCAATGGGATACATGTGGGGTCCTGCCTCTATTCCATTTCTACAAAATAAAGCCCACTGGCAATACTACACATTTGGGTACTGGGTGGTCCCGTTTTGGCTATTTGATGTTTTTTCTCTTTTTTTAAACAAATAAGAATTATATTCAAGGTACTTTACAAATTAACATGTTTGAAAATCTGATGTGAAATAAAAGCTCTTTAAGAGTTGACGGTTATATTACAAAACAAAATCCCGAACAAGATACATGTTCAGTCTTTTGCCCTCCCTAAGAAATGAAGAGGTGGAAAACACAAGCTTGTTGGTGATGTGGTCACACGTCATCAGCAGGCAGGGATGGGATGGTTATCTTCGCTCTGGTGAAGTAGGCAATCTTCTCCCTGGAACCAGGGGTGAGAGACACACCAGCTTAAACAGGGTGCTGAAAACACTCTGGGCCCGAGAGAAACAGTCCCAGGGACGCCAGTAGTCTCCACAGGCCTGGATGGGAGCTTTAGTCTTTAGCTAGAACTCCATTTAAAATCAAGATTGCCTTCTCCTTTGTCCAAAGGACCTGAGGGACAGCAGCAACTCTGTGGACAGAGGCAGTAAGGTCCTTCCAGCATTTCCAACCTCAGCTTTTAAATCATCAGGGGGGCGGGGTGTCAGTCTAGGCCTGCGTGTTTCTCGACCAGGTGGCAGAGAATTCCAGAGCCCAGAATCCTTACAGAAAACACAGATGCTCCTGGGAAAATTCTTCAAACTCAATACCACGCTAAGGTCGGGGGCAAGTTAATAAGTGATGGGTACCGGAACGAGATGGGAGAAGAGACGGGGCCCGACCATCGTAAAGGCAGATCTGCCCGAATCCCGACTTGGGCAGGGGCGAGTATGGTGGAAACAACCTCAGAGGCACAAAGTGACTAACAAGGGGGTGGGATGGTCTTCAGAGGTCAGCAGAGTGTTAAAGAAATAATGTTTCAGGGTTGCAGCGCCACCCAAGGCAGGAGCAATATGTCTATCCTCTACAAAGTCTTCACGTGGAAGACAGTCTGCTGAGGGGGTACCCACGCGGGGCACGCTGGCTGCTGTAAGGAGGGATACAGATTAGGTGGTTGAGGATGAGGGTGAAGATGCAAGGACTGAGGAGAGAAGCTCCAAGTCTAAGGAGAGAGAAAGAGAAGGAAGGAAGCATGAAAACCCCCAGGAAACTGGAAGGAGAGCTATTTTTGTGGTGCAGAGTCCTGTCCATTTGTTCAATTCCATGGGATAAAATGAAGAATTGAAGAGGCAGGTGAAAGTGGTCATGATGTCACTGAAGACAGACCTCAGTACTGGGACCTCTGCTTTGACAAATGTCTTTGGCTTACATGGTGCTTTTTAAACACCCGAATTAGTTGTCAGGGTTTCTACTTGAGATAGGTCACATCAAATTCCTGATTTCTATCTTTGATTCCAGGTGAGGCAGCAGCTCAGGCAGTGTCCCCGGGGCCGTGGAGGGGGATGCCTCAGGCAGATGCCTTATCCTGGCCCACCTCTCTTGTCTGCGTCACCTGCCTGGTGATGTGCTTGGGTCTGGATGCTAAAGGACTCGGGAATGTTTACAATTTATTTTGGGGTTAGTAATGGCTGGGGTTGGATGACTTCCCTACTGGACTGTGTTTCTTACTCTCCAAGTGACCACAGCACCAAAGGGATGAGAAGGTTCCTCTTGCCACCCTGCAGTTCCACAACCCCTCTGCCACCCCAAGCAGCATCCTCTGCAAGTTCCAGGAGTGATTCTGGAGCTGAATGGAGACAGGAAAACGCTGACTCTTCAGGCCAGCATACAAAGAAGAGTCTGAGCCCACAATGCAACCGTCCCCTCTCGCCCCCCTGGACTCATTCAGGCGACTCTAACCTCCTACTTCACCCTCTGGCACCAAACCCCATCCGTTCCTGTCCAGCCCCTCCACGTCACCCTGCCTCTGCCATCAAACACGCTCCTCGGGTCTCTCCCCTTCTGCCAGGAGCTTCCTATAGTCTCCTCTACAGCACACACACACGCACCCCCCCCCCATATGCACACACCGCCCCCTCCCCAACCAGTGAAGCCACACCTCTTCTGTGTCCCGGCCCCACTCCACTGAGTCCCCTTGGATGGCCACATGGCCCTCTGTTCAGGGAACGTCAGTCCTCTTCTTGTTGTCGTGTCTGACAACATCCTTCACCTCGCCCCCAGACCAGGACCATGCCCCCCC
>SJYA01003270.1:1496138-1722838 GCA_006410615.1 Neotragus moschatus
ATGATTTACAGTCCCGGCTCCTCGCTCTGCCTCCTACGGGGCTTGTACAGCGCACGAGGACACTGACTCTGATTCCCTTTTTATTCTGAGCTGCAAAACAGACTTCTCGCCATAAAGGAGGAAGGTAACGCCTGTGACCTGCAGGCCTGGTGGCTTTCCGGACAAGGAAGGCCAGCCTGGGCTCTGCCACTGGCTTCTGTTCACAGCTTCCCCGGGAGCCGTATCTTTTATGACAACTGGCAGCCTCTTCGCTCACCGCTAGGCACTTTATGGCCACAGTGCCGAAAACCCCACAAACCCCCAATTGCAGGGGACAGGTGGACGTGAAGGGGTAGGGTGTGTGCGCACGTGCGAGTGTGCACTGGGATGTCCCCGTGTGTGTAAGGAGTGGATGTGGGGCTGCAGAGCAAGCAGGAGAGAAGCCAGTGGTTCTCACCGACCTCCGTGGCCAGAATGCGAGGCACACAGTGGACACAGTCTCTAGCCAGGGACAGCAAACTTCAGAGACGGGAAAGAAAAGCTCACGACTCAGGTGACCTGCCTGTACACAGAGCTGAAAAAACACCTGTGCTCAGGGGAGGGCACTGAGGCATCGTGTGCCATGGCTCCTTCCTCTCTACGGTCTGATGCCACGGCTGCCACTGGGCAGGAGAAACATGATGGGGACGGACACGCTGGGTGTGAAGCCCTGAGTGGGGTGGGGGTGCAGGCTGGCACCCTCCACCGGGAAGAGGCTTTCAGGTGCCGCGTACCTGCTTCCCCGCCTGTCTCAGGAGCTTCTGGAAGCGCTCGTCATCCAGCACGCCCGGCGGCAGGTCCGTCTCGCCCTGGGCCTTCAGTTCCTCGAGCCTCTGTCTCAGGCCCCTGAGGGCCTGCAGCTCGTCGTTGAGGCGGCTCTGCCGGGTCAGGGAGGCCTGCAGGTCCAACTCCAGGTCCAGGGAGGTCCGCACGGGGCACTCGGGCGCTGCCCTCCGGAGGACGGGCTGGCACACCGCCTGCGGGGTTAGAGCACGACACAACAGCCCCGCTGCAGTGGTGGTCCCCAGACAGGAGGGCTCCCGGGCTCCTGCGTTTGCCGCTGAGGGCCGAGGGGTGGCGGCCTGGTCCCCAAGGAGACAGGAACCAGGCACCGCCCACCTTGGAGCATGCGAGGCCAAGGGGAACAAGCTGGTACTGCCCTGAACCGCAGAGTCTCTGGAGCTGTTACCAGGGTGCAGCCTAGTTCAGCCTGACCAGCTGACTGCCCAGAGCTGCCCTCTGCAGACCGCAGATACATCGTCAGGAACTGACTCTGAGTCAGGCCTGCACCTGTATACCCGCAGTGCACGCCTTTGCCCATCACTTCTGTACGCGCGCTTCAGCGGAGCTGGGGTCTGGACACCCTCCTCTAACCATCGTCCTTCAACTCTGGCTCCTTCCTTACTTCCCATCGTCTGACACCCACTCTCGCCCCTGAATCACTGTGTTCCTTCTGGGGCCAACCTTATCCACTTATCAAGAAATAATCATTGACTGTGTATGAGTAAGACCCCCGCTGGGGGTCTGTAGGCAAAACGAACACTAGGAGGAGAAGACATGATTTCTGACCTAGAGGAACTGGTTTAGAGGATGATGTTGAGAGAGTCAGTTCCTAGGCAGGTTGATAAGAAGTCCGGGGCTCGAGGAGAAAAGGGTCTGGGGCTCTCAAAGTGGAGATAGGGGTCTGGAATTCTCCTGGAGGAGGAAAGGACAAGCATCTTTTTGTTTCCCCTACATTCCTTAGTCTAAGTCACATAAAACGTTTTTTTTTTCTTTCTTTAAGTCCCCAGCTGATGATCACACAACAAACAACCCAGTTTAAACTCTGTACTAAGGATTATATAACAACAGTGTATCCTGCTGGAGGACAGTTTCTCCTTCCCGAAAACCTTTTGGCTAACCCTGTTATCTTAAAATGTAAATTATGGGAGTGGGTCTAGTAAGATCTTTACAACCTTGAGACATTCTTTTGATTTATCGTAATAACTAATTTAAAAAGTACATAACTCCCTTGCTAACACTAGCTAGGGGGCACTCTCCGTTCCCCTTCTGATGTCTGTGTCAGAAGCTTTCTCTGCCGCTTTTTATACTTTAATAAAACTCTGCTATGCAAAAACTCTTGAGTGATCAAGCCTAGTTCCTGGTCCTGTAGCTAAATCTTCAGAGATCACGAATCCTACATTGTTCGGCTATCACCTTGGGGGCTCGTCCGGGATCTAGCCTCTGTGCTTTCTCAGTATGCACGTTTTCCACTTTACTAACTACGGTGTGCTTGTGTGAATGAATGCCACGCCCTGCGAGACGCAAGTGATGAGCCCTGCTCTGCGGTTTCGCGGTGCCTCGTAATGACTGAAGGCAGCCCCTAAAGGGGAACCTTGTCGGGGTTTATACCGATTTGCCAATGCCAAGAGACACCCAAGGTCCCTGCTAGGAGAGCGGCCAGAGATGGGCAAAGTGTGTGCACCGAACTTCCCTTCCTCGGTCACCTTTTCCCGGTCTCTTGGACCGTTTCGTAATTGCGTGGGGAATTAGAACTACTAACATGATGTACTGGATCACAGACTTTCGGTGGATTGTGATTCATGCCATTACTATGTACTTTTACTTAGACCCTAAGCTTGGTAGTCATGGAAGCGCCTAGCCTTGCTTGGAGCCGAAAGTTACAGGAGCACGTTCGGGAGTGAGGCGGAACTCCAGCTCCAGGAACGTCTCTCAGGCTAGAGGTCACTCTCCTGGCTACTGGCCTCGGGAGCCAGCGACCCGAAAGTGAGCCTTTGTCACGGCTGTGTCTCCTACCTATGTGGACAGAAGCACTGCTGTGATCGTGAGGTTTTTGAGGACACAGACCGGGAACTGCAGGATCTGGTCAGATTGGAAGTGCAATGGGCTTCTTCCTTTGGTAGCACTAGCTATTAGCAGACCAGAGGAGGTTCTCTGGTGGCTTTTGTCTCAACTCCCTAGATACTCCTTTTGTGGAATCTGTGGAAATGAACTGGAAGGGCTGGTCCTAATAGCTCAAGGACAAAAATCACTTTTTCCCCGCTGGCCAGCCCTCCACCACCTCTTTGGCTATCACATATCTGGGCGTGGAGACACTCAGAATGGACATCCCGGTTGTCGTTCATCCCTTTATGACTCTCTGCTTCTACTGCGGTCAGGACTACACTCAGGAATGTGCAGAGGCACAGAAACACGGATGCTTCCCCTAGGAGTCCCAGCTTGGCAGACATTCTGGGGAAACTACTCTGCTCCACCCCGGATGGCATCAGGGAAGAGAGCAAACCACACCAAGGTCTTGGTGGTAGGGAACTAAGTCAGTCTGGGATGCCATCAGGTCTACCCCTGGCGCATCTCCACCCCCTCGGTGGTAGAAGCGGGAGGGAAAAGTAAGACGCCTGCGTCGGTAAGGGACAGACCAAGTCTGACCAGGCAGGGAAAGCTTCGGTGGAGAGTCTGTCTGCACCCCCATCTAGAGCAGGGAAGGATGCTTCTGGTTGAAAAAAGGCATGGCTGAGGGTGCTGCTTTTTTCTCTCTCACAGATGGGAGCCACCAGTGCCAGAACCACTCCTTTAAAAAAAATTTTTTTTTTTTAAGCTGGGACAAGTTTGATCTCCAGTGTTTAAAAAGACATGCCTGATCTTCTTCCGTGATACTGAATGGCCAGGTATCCTTTGAAAGATGGGGAACACTGGCCAGTTGAAGGGTTTCTTCACGATGCTGTTTCACAGCTAGACCAGTTCCATGGAAAACGAGAGAAATGGGTAGACGTGCCATATGTGTTGCCCTTTCTCTCTCTGCGAGACATGCCGGACTTGTGTCCTAAGGGTGCAGATTTGAGTGTGAAACCTTCAGCTCCCTCCTGTCCTCTTACTTTGCCCCTGTATCTGAGGCTCCCAACTGAACAGGCTGAGAGTCAGGGCACCCTTCCAGGAGGGCTTGCCTCAGTCTAGAAATTCAATCATTACCAATGCGGTCCAGACTATCCAGAGGATCCAAAAAGTACACAGAAGGCTTTACAGGACTAACTTTACTTTATGAGCTTACTTGAAGAGATACAATGTATGTCTTGGGACAGACATTGACTCCAGACTCGAGAGCTTGAGTTTTGCGGGAAGCTTTTGGAGACCCCTGGCCTTCCTGCCTGTTACCCGCTCAATATGAGACAGTAAACAACAGAAAACCATAGAAATAGGGCTTCCCTGATAGCTCGGTTGATAAAGAATCCGCCTGCAATGCAGGAGGGCCCGGTTTGATTCCTGGGTTGGGAAGATCCACTGGAGAAGGGATAGGCTACCCACTCCAGTATTCTTGGGCTTCCCTTGTGGCTCAGCTGGTAAAGAATCCACCTGCGATGTGGGAGACCTGGGTTTGATCCCTGGGTTGGGAAGATCCCCTGGAGAAAGGAACGGCTACCCACTCCAGTATTCTGGCTTGGAGAATTCCATGGATGTATAGTCCATGGGGGTCACAAAAAGTTGAAATCAACTGAGCGACTTTCACAAAGACAGTAAACAATAGATAATCGTGAGACAGTGTCACAGGAAGGAAGGCAGGGAGGGATGTGCGGGGCTGGGTCACACCCGCATGCGGACAGGTGTTCAGACACGGTGGGCGGGACTGCTGGGGCGGAGGGAGATGAGATGGGTGTTTCCTGCCTAGAGTGTTGCAGTGGGGATGGAAAAAAAGGGATTACTGCTCATGAAAACGGGTACTGCCTGATACGAGAGAGAAGGACTCAGGCTTGACAGGTATCCCAGCTGGGAGGGCTGGCATGATGACAGGAGCAGAGGTCTGTACGTCCTTCTTCTTGTTCAGAGCCGTCGCCCAGACCTGAATCGTGCTCACTGTCTCCTCCGATTCCCCTTCTCCGCCCAGTGTATCTGCTGGAACGTTCTCTGCTGCTCCTACTACTGTTGCTGTTCAGCTGCTCAGTCGTGTCTGACTCTGTGGCCCATGGACTGCAGCACGCCAGGCTTCCTTGTCCTTCACTATCTCTCAGCGTTTGCTCAGACTCATGTCCATTGATTTGGTGATGCTATCCAATGATCTCATCCTCTCTCACCCCCTTCTCCTCCTGCCCTCAATCTTTCCCAGCATCAGGGTCATTTCTAATAAGTCTGGTCTTCGCATCAGGTGGCCAGAGTACTGGAGCGTCAGCATCTTGTTAGCTTTCCCTTTATTCAACCTCTACTCTAACAAATAGCAGAATCATCTGGACAAACACCTTCTCTGACTGTTTCAAGACCAGAAACCTTTCCCAGCTGTTGGGCACACAGAGGCTTTGTAAAGAATCCTGTGTGCACAGCCTGCTGGTGAGTGTGTAACCAAAGGCGTGCTTGTGTGTAAGCTCTGCCCATCTCCCTGGTGTCGCTGAGCTGGGAAGGGGTGTGTGGACGGGCCCCCCAACCCTGTGCCTCACGTGGGGTCCCCGCCTCCCCAGCCAGGACGCCCGCCCTGCTCCCTTCAGCTCCCTTCACATCTCGGACTGTAACTCCTACATCAGAATACTCTTCCTCATTCGTGTCTACTAGACTCTACCTGCTCACTTTAAAAGCCATCAACAATGATCTCCTAAATGACGTTTCAGGATTAACATTTATCTGGTTCAAGAAGTTCTAGGAACTAAGGTTTATCAGTAATCTCCCTGTTTTTCAGCTTCACTCAATTCATAAAACACTTCTGGTTAAAAGTTCTCTGAAGAGTGTTATCACTCTCTAAAAGTACGTTTTTAAAAGTGCAGGGGCCTTGCAACCCCACTCCTGGGCATGCATCTGGAGAAAAACATGATCTGAAAGGACAGACCCATCCTAATGCTCACTGCAGTGCTGTTTACAGTAGACAAGACAGGGGGGCAACCGAAATGTCCACTGGCAGAGGAATGGCCGCAGAAGACGTGGTACATTTATTACCATGGAACATTACTCAGCCATTAAAAAGAATGAAACAATGCCATTTGAAGCAACATGGATGGACCCAGATTGTCATACTGAGTGAAGTAAGTCAGACAGAGAAGATAGATCCTATTGACATCCCTTATATGTGAGTTCTAAAAAAAAAAAAAAAAGATACAAATGAACTTATAAACAAAAAGAGGCTCACAGACTTAGAGAATGAACTTACAGTTGCCTGTTATATTTTAAATGGAAAACCAACAAGGACCTACTGTTTAGCAAAAGGGACTCTGCTCAGTGTTAGGTGGCAGCCTGAATGGGAGGGGAGTTTGGGGGAGAATGGATACATGTGTATGTACGACTGAGTCCCTTCACAGTTCACCCGAAACTCCCACAACGTTGTTAACTGGCTACTCCCCAATACAAAATAAAAAAGCTTTTTAAGAAAAGTGCAGGGGACGTAGGAAGGAGTGGAAAAGAATTTTCATTCTAATTGATGGAAACTGAGGTGCTTTTAAAGCACAAAGTTTGGTAATCTGAAACAGCTATACTCGAAAATGTCCTGAAAATGCTGAGGTTAAATCAATGCTTGCATATTTACCTTTGGAAAAAAGAAATGTGCTTATGACCATCAAGTAACTAGGAAGCTAAGTCAGGAAGCTCGGTGTTAACCAGTCACTGCACTTTGCCCAGAGGCATTAAACTGGGGTCGCTGGTGAAGACAAATGATTCACCATGCCCTCTAGGCTTCACTCTAGCCACTGGACCCAAGCTCTGGCTGAGCAGGGTCCCTCCTTCTCTGAATGTGTTTCTGGGCCCTGTACCATGTCAGGCCACCTACAGACAGTGCCCAGCATCCTGCTCCGTTACCCCAACATGGCTACCACCTTCTTTTGAGATTGTTGTCCGAGGGCCAGAGACCTTCCCCATGAAGGGTTTCTGATTCTCCGGACAAGGTGAGCTCACTGCACAGCTTAGCTCACACAGGGCTGCGTTCCCACTGAGCAAGACACTCTAAGCTGATACAAAGCAGCTTCAAAAATCAGCACAAAACAAAAGATTAGCAAATGAAAACTTTCCATTAGCACTTCAGCTGCTGGTAGGTGAACAGGAATTTCTGAACACTCCAACCATATTATTTAAATATTCGCCCAGAGTGGGCCTTGCACTCTTATCCAGAGATCTTTGGCTCCCAGGAAAACCTGACTTCAGCTTTTCCATCAACACTGATCTTAGTCTTCTGAAAAGATCTGTCTTCTAAGCAAGCTGCTCAAACCAGGATGTCCCCTTTACGTACTCCTTTACCAGGACATCTGCCCTTCACACGAGGTACCAGGTGTTATTCTCTTCCCATAGCTGCTCCAGAGCTGGCCTCCCCCAACCCCCAGTGGCCAAGACGCCCCCAATTCCCAGCAGCCTTTTCTCCGTCCACGCTTCATACCGAATCTATCCTTCGCTATCACAGGTTCCATCCCAGCGAAGAATGAGCGGTCTCTAACTCATCCTTCTCCGGAACAGACAGTGTGTTTGTGTCTCCAGGATTACAGTGGCTTCAACCCACAGCCCAGGAGCGCGGAGCAAGGATACCCCGAGGCCCTAGGGTTCTGCGTCTGACACGCCCGACTCGGGGTGGTCCGCGGCCTCGGGATGCTGCCGATGGACTACATACCCTCTTGACTCTCAGACTTCGCCGTCCGGTGGAGTTCCTCACAAACAGGGATTTTTTAGCCAGTGTTGAACTGTCGCTGTCACTTCGATTTAACTGGCAACAAAGGATTAAAAAAAAAAAAAGGAAGAAAGAAATCAGTGCATCACTCTGTGCTAGAGGAAGTCTGGAACTGAGAGCTTGATCAGAGAGAGAACGCAGTTACTAGTTTGTCTTTTTTTTCTTCTTAACAGAGGGTTATGCCCTTGCAACTCAGAAGTGTGTTCTGAGGATCAGTGACATCACCTGTGTGTGCGTGCTAAGTTGCTTCAGTCGTGTCCGACTCTTTGCGACCCTATGGACTGTAGCTCGCGAGGCTCCTCTGTCCATGGGATTCTCCAGGCAAGAATACTGGAGTGGGCTGCTATTTCCTTCTCCACTGTTTCTTTAAGAAAGTCCTCCTCAAACGAGTTTTTCCCTGTTTGATGCTTTTCTAATTTTTTAAAATAATTACCTTTTGATTTTAGTTAAAGTTATGTTAAGATAATTACATACATTTTGAAATAAAATTATCCTTTGAATCATTAGCTAATATGCATTATCCATTCTTTAGAAGAAACGTTTGTGTGAGGCACAGAGCTCAGGAGCAGAGTGAAGTCACAGCATCAAGGACACTCTCACCTGGTTGGGCCATCCCCACTGCCTCAGCTGCTTCAGGTCTTTGCTGAAACGTCACCTTCCAGGGACATCTGTTCTCAACCCTACTTTAATTTGCGACCCTCATCCTCAACATCCTAAGCCTTCTTAACTTGCTCTACAGTTTTCCATAGCACTGGGCCTCACCCAGAGACGTCAGAGGTTATTCACCATGTTAATTGTTTGGCTCAACTCACAAGAATGAAAGCCTTGCAAGGGCAGAGCTCCGGGCCTTTGGTTCATGGATGAATCCCAAATATCTGAAGTTATGCTTAATAAATAGCAGGTGCTTAATAAAAATGTTTGTGGAACTGAATGGATAAATTTAGAATTTTGTAAGTATTTTCTAACCCACTTTGTAACGTCAAAACTAAATTACTATAAATTACAAATACTTATGGAACTAGAATGTGATAAACTGATATATATCACACAATACTTTCCACAGAACTACAAATCTGTTTGGAGGCATCAGTGAAGGCGATTTTTGTTCTGAAACGCAATTCACTATTTTTAATTCGGCAGGACCAACATGGCTTGAAGCAGGCGTGATACACTGCCGAAATACACCAGCTACCGTAATTCTTGCGTCACTGAAGGTTTTGAATACACACTGGGGTCCAGACAGACTGAGCGGCCAGGCCCTTAAGGTCAGTTATTTGCCAGATCAAAGGCAGTAGAAACGAAGAGATGGTAAATGTGGGAAAAGAAAGGAAAGGAAACAAGTCCACAACCCACACTAAAAAGACCGACTGGGAGTGTGATATTTCATGTATGCTTTCTGGCATTTCTAGTCATTAGTATTTGCTAATTCGAATTTGAAGATGCTCATGGCCCAGTCTATTGTCACTGATGGGCCACCCCTGGAGGCAGGGGCTGGAGGTAGCAGCTCCCCAGAAACAACCTGCACCTGACCCTGCTGACCTGTCACTCTGCAGACCCCTGACCCCACGGACCCCTGACCCTGCAGAGCCTTACCCTGCAGATCCCTGACCCCGTGGACCCCTGACCCTGCAGACCTCTGACCCCACAGAGCCTTATCCTGCAGACCCCTGACCCCATAGGCCCCTGACCTCAAAGACGCCTGACCCTGCAGACCCCTGAGCTCGCAGACCCCTGACTCCTTAGGCCCCTGACTCCCTAGGCCCCTGACCTCAAAGACCCTTGACCCCACAGACTTCTGACCCCTAGGCCCCTGACCCCACAGAGCCTTACCCTGCACACGTACTGGCTCCTCTCCCCGGGGGAGAAGGTTTGCGAGCGCACGATCATGCTGCTCCTCACGAAGGGGCGCTGGCGCGCACTCAGGCTGCTGCGGTCTTTAGGGCGTACGGCCACGCTGGCACTGCCGGCCTCGTCGGTGTTTGTCTCTTTATCAACCTGGAAGAGAGGTCGGCGATCTGTCAGGGGTGGTGAGACAGGAGCATGGGGTGCTCTTCTCCCGAGTGTGGAAGGGACAGCTTATAAGAGACCCAGGGAGCACCAGAGCCTTTCTCTAGACACAAAAGCAGTTTTCTATTAGTTTCTGGGAAGTCACCCTCAGTGGGTAGACTTGTCCAACAAGGTCCCCCATAAATGGAATGGCGGGGCCCCCTCTAATAGGTCAGGCCTAAAGCAATGAAGCCTTGGTTTACAGAGGGGTAAATGTGCTTCTACAAAGAGTCTGATTTGAGAATGGTTCATCATTAAACATTATTCAACCTTATGGTTAGTTTTTTTGCTGAATAAATGATCAAAGTAGTTAAACACAGGGAGATGGAAATACACTAGTTAAACCTCTGGTTTGCACAGAATACAAATCTATATATATAGCCATCATGGGTCTCCATGGGTTGGGGTTCCAGCACACTGAGCTCTGTGGACGCTCAGGTCCCACGGCTGGCCTCCCCATCTGGGGTTCCCTATCACAGCGGTCAGCCACTCGTGGACCACGGCTACTATCTGCGGGTTGCTAAGTCAGATCCATGGTTGGTTGAATCCATGGATGCAGAAACCATGGACACTGAGGGCCGAATGTACTCATACACATGAAGTTTTCAGTCAAGGTATAGCACTGTTTTTAATCAGAAATAAATGGAATTTTTAAAACTCCCACATTTGTTGGCATTCTCAAACCGTGAAAATGGTTTCCCCCCTTTGGAGAGGGCAGTCTGGTAGTCTCAACATGTCTCTTTGTTCAGTCACTAAGTTGTGTTTGACTCTTGGTGACCCCATGGACTATAGTCTGCGAGGCTCCTCTGTCCATGGGATGACCCAGGCAAGAATCCTGGAGTGGGTTGCCATTTCTTTCTCCTGGGGCCCTCCCTGACCCAGGATCGAACCCTCGTCTCCTGCGTTGCAGGCGGACTTTTTACCACTGCACCACCAGGCAAGCCCCCACATCTCTCACTACCAGCAAAACCACCTGGTTAACGGGCCTGGCAACCGCACAGAATCAGGTCACCTGCCCCTTCTGGGACTGGTTTCAGTGAGAACCCCATCTAACCAAAACAGGCTTCACACGCTCACCTCACATTTGAGACTGAAACAGACTCGTAACATTTATGAAACGTAAAATAATTAAGCAGGGATCCTGGAGTTTTCCAGGAAATCCTGAAAATACTTTCAGTAAATACTCACAGAACACTCACAGAGAGCTAAACAGCACTGTTTTATCTTCTTTTATGAAACTTAAGCAGAGAATGAATATTTGGGGCCCACTTGAAAATGTTCATGCGAAGAGTTGACTCATTGGAAAAGACTCTGATGCTGGGAGGGATCGGGGGCAGGAGGAGAAGGGGACGACAGAGAATGAGATAGCATCACCGATTGGATGGACCTGAGTCTGAGTGAACTCTGGGAGATGGTGATGGACAGGGAGGCCTGGCGTGCTGTGATTCATGGGGTCGCAAAGAGTTGGACATGACTGGGCAACTGAACTGAATTGAAAATGTTAAGGCATTTATAATGCTTCTTGTGGTCTGTTCCCACAAACACTCATCTTGATCAGCTTTGGCACAAAACTCCTAACATAAACTATGCAGAGACAAGCTTGGACTCTGTGGTGCCTCTAGGAGACTGCTTTAGGAGGGTATGGTCAGCCACGCTCACCAGGGCCAGTGTTCCTGCGCGGGGCTGACTCCCAAGGTCACTGGCACAGCTGTTTTCTTTCCTACTTGTGTCCTCATTCATCTCGGGCACACTTGGGCATGAGCTTTCGTCTTCCACACAGCAACTGCCCTCTGCCAATTTCACCTCGGCCCCTTCCTCAGCCACAATTTCATCTGAGGCCTCTCTCAGCATGGCCAACCTATGGGTGAAACAGAACACAACCGCGTTCAGGGCCAACCAGACGTGCTCTGTGATCAGTGCTACCTGGGCACGTTAACCCATCGTCTGGGTCATGAACAGACTCACACATCACGATACAAGCCAGTGTTCTGGCTGGAACTTTTACTAAAATGCTCATGGAAAATAAAGGCAACATCTTACTCTCCAGCAATCTGTAGTAAAATCACCATAATTTCATACCAAAAAGTGAAATTCATGAAACTTGATATAATTCCTGCTGCTGCTACTGCTAAGTCGCTTCAGTCCTAAATTATGCTAAATTTGCTAAAACATCACATATGCAGTTTAACCCACCATTTAAAAATATTGACACTCGCGACACTATAACTTGGTGTCAGTTGTTCATTTATTACACAATTCATCAAACCACAGGATAGAGCAACTCTGCTAAGAGTGAATGAAAATGTCTATTATCAGCTGTGGTCACAGTGTAGCAAAGGTGGTACCCTGGATAGAAGAGTCCTAGCACTCGGATAACACAAGACTCTGAACGGTCTGTGATCTTGTCTTTAACAAAAGCCACTCCCTGGGCTTGGGCGGCACTACAAGTCAGGCTCCAGGAAATAAATACGGCTCACGTTCTGTATCAACTGATCTGACAGGAGAGCAAAGAGTCTCCGGATGGGGAAGAATATCTCGTTCTTTGTGGAGTTTCATGCTCTTGGTATGGGAACACTGTTTCCACTGATAACTAAAGGTCAAGCTTTAACTGCGATCAGTGACATCTGACAAATTGGAACAGACTAGTTGTTAAACACCTGGGCATGAAACGAACGTGGGGGAGCTAGCAACGAGGACTGCAAGCCATCGATCCCCATAGGTTACAGTCTCAGTGTATTTTTAAAAATATTTACTTTTCTGGCTGCGCCGGGCTCCAGTTGCGGCACGTGGGGTTTTCGGTCTTCGTCGCGGTGTGCAGGACCTTCAGCAGCAGTGTGTGGGACCTAGCTCTCTGACCAGGGGTCGAACCTAAGCTCCCTGCATTGGGAGCATGGAGTCTCAGCCACTGGACCACCAGGGAAGACCCTCTAAGTGTATTTTTTTTGAAATCTGTGTGAAACAGATTGTACTTTATGCAAGCAAGGTATTTAAAGATACAATGAACCTCATAATCACTCTTATACTTACTTTTTTTTTTTGCAGTGCTCTGATTTTTATTCACTATAAAGGACTTTTGATAAGAACAAGGTATCTCTTTCCTTTTTTACGTCGCTGTAGTAAGCTGCTTCTTCCAAATATCCACAATTTTGTTATTTACACCTTGTTACTCCAAGTTTGTAAAAACTCTTATATACACACACACATACACACAAATGCTACAATATATGTATGTAAATGCAAATATATGCTGATGTAGTTCAAACATAACAGTGCAACAATACACATAAAATTAGTCCAAATGAATTCACATATGTAATAAAAAAAAACTGACACCGTCACTAAAATATGTTTTTTAGAGAAAACAGTGCAAACTCGGAAATACAGTTCTTTATACGTATGTGTATCTAGACAAACGCTGTAATAACCTTTTTTTCTTTAAAAAAATAAAAAAAATCGAGGTATGAAAAATGAGAAGGGAATAGTAAGAGAAGGTGAATAGTGGCACAAACAGAAAAGTAACCACTCAGAAGCTGTTTTCTAAAAATCTGTCTTGAACTACCAGCACCTAAATGGCGCCTCCAATAGTTTACAGAAAAAGAGTCTGCGTTTAAATTTATCTATGATTCTGTAATAGACTATCATGTTTTTCAAAATAGTTTAGACTTTAAACAAACGAACAAGAAAAGCTCAGCAAGTTGTGTCAAAATTACTGAGGTAAGAACAAAGAATCTTGCTCACATGTTAGTAACTTTGCCCACGGTCTCACCATTACTTTTTCAATTCTCTAACACCAAGGAACAGCTTTTCCTGGGGCCACTTCCTAAAGTTGCGTTACTTTCTATTAATTCCAGAACAAGATCTAAACCCATGAAGGTGTCCCTCAAAGTGTCTTCTGAGAAACTAAATATACCCTCTTTGAGATCCCGGGAGCAGAATGAAATAACTCTTATTTACCAGTCTCCATCTGGACCTCTGTGCTCTTCCTCCTGCCCTGGTTCCTCTTCTTGTGCTAATTCTTGTTCCACGGCCAACAGCTCAGCTGATGTTCTTGCAAGTAAGGCTGACACCGCATCCTGGAGAAGGTACAACGTAGGGCAATTAATACCATAAACTTCAGAAACGATTTAAAAACTTGTCAGATGGTGACTTAGGCTTCTAGTTGTGGAGGAGAAGGAAGTATGAGACTCACTTCTCTTGCTGAGAACAAACATGAAAGCTGAATATAATAAAAGGAAAAGCAAAAAACTCCAGTTGTTTCAAAGCAACGAAGAGCAACATAGGCAGTTAGGACTCAAGGGTGAAGATCCCAGGGAGGAGGGGATCTTCTTGGGGGGGGTGTCTCGATGCCGTGGCGAGGCACACAGGTGACGGGCTATGGTCGCCCGGACTGTGGCAGTGAGGGGAGGATGCAGAGATGAGACACAGCTGAGGACAAGGCACTCCACCTATGAGGGGTCTGGGAAGATAAACTGTGAAGTGGGCCCAATATTCTGTACAATATTCCTATCGAGACCTTTGCCCCCACTAAGCCACATACATGCAGAGTGAGAAGCTGAGAAAGTAAAACCAGCTGCTAGGAGGCTGAACGGTAAGCAGATATTTCAGTTGCCTCATGGTCCTAAGAAGAGAATAACTGGAATTCAGGACCCTCAAGTGATCCAGGTGAGCTGCCCATGCTGTCATCTGCTTTCCAGAAGGATACTGGATCATCTCTGGAGGAAGCTACCAGCCAGATCCTCTGCACTCCATATATAACATCCAGCACCCTGCTGGAAACAGAACCCCACGACTGAAAGCCAAGAAGAATGACCGGCAAAAGATGCGGACCCATAGGTGATCCACATACCTAGTTACTCACAGAAGAAAGTAAACGTTTTATAATTAACATGTTCAAGAAAACGGATGAAACAATGGAGAACTGAATTAGAATAAACAGAAAAACACATGAGCACATCTGAGTGAAACTGCTGAAAGCCAAAGAAAAAGAGGAAATTTTACAAGCAGGGGAAGAAAAAAGGTGTACTACTTTTTAAGAATCAACAATTAGCCTGTCCTCCAGCAGCTGAACAGAATCAATGGAAGCCAGATGACAACAAAACATTGTTTTCAATGTGTCCAGAGAAATAATCGCTCACTTAGAACTCTGAATATGCAGGAAAGAGAGTCCTTCACAAATGAAATTGCAAGAATATGCCAACATACCTGTACTAAAAAAACCACTAAAGGAAATTCTCCAGGCAGAAGGAGAATGACCCGAACTGGAAGTGCAATAATGCAGAAAGGAAAAGAAAGGCTAAAGGGTATAGGGGAAACCTGAATAAATGCTGACTGTCAATAAAACAACGATAATAATGTGTTGCGGGATTTAAAATAAATGTAACTAAAATACATCAGGTAGTTGCGCAAGAGGAGGAAAGAGAATCATGAAGTAAAAGAAAAGTCTTTAAAAATCTTTGTACCATCTGCAAAAAAAGCAAAAAGCATTAATTTAACAGTTTCTAATAAGTCAAGGATGCATGCTGTAATCATCAGGGAAACAGCAAAAAAGAAAAGACTGTACTATTAATTAATGATCTGATAGAAATAAAAATCTAGTTTAAAAATACTTGGTTAATCCAAAAGAAGGGGAAAAAAAGGACTAAAAGGGAACAAAGAGTAAGATGAAAGGTTCAAAGCCAAATATAACAATAATAGCATTAAGTGGAAACAAATATTTCAATTAAAAGAAGATTTTAAAACTGGATAAGACATCAAAACCAACTAAGTACTGCTTACAAGTGAAACACTTTAAATATAGGAACCCAGAAAGGTTGAAAGTAAAAGAAAGAGATAAACCATGTAAATGCTAACCAAAAAAACCCTGATATGATTATTAATATCAGACAGTGTTATTAGCAATAGAGGGATATTTTATAATAATAAAAGGGTCAGTTGAACAGAAAGATACAATATGATGCTAAATTTATTTTCATTTAATAACCTAGATGCAAAATAGATAAAGCAAAGACTAAAAGAACTAAAAGAAGAAACAGTCATCTATAATCATAAGCTGGAGATTTTACTGTACCTTTAAACAGTGATAAAATAAGCAAACTGAAAAATCAGTAAATGCAGAAGATGTGAAAAGCAAAACTAACAAAGGCGATCTGCAGAAAATACATCCTTTTCAAGAGTACAGGGAACTTATATTAAAACTGAACACCTGCTAAGCCATAAAGCAAGTCTCAATATTCTTTATGATAGAATGTATGTAAAAACATGTACTAGATATACCACAATTCAGTCTGCTTTATTCCAGGAATCTGAAACAGATTTAGTATTCAAAAGTCAATCAATGTATAATCCACTGCATTGAGAGAATAAAAGAAAACAGCCATGTAATCATCTTAGGAGATACAGTAAAAATGCTTGATAAAATCCAATAGCCATGCATAATAAAACCCTTAGCAAACTAGAAAGAGAAAGAAACTTCCTTAATCTGATAGCAATTATCTATAAACGGCCTCAGAAAAAATCATTCTAAATGATGAATTCTTAAAAGCCTTCATTTTGAAAAAGCCTAGTATTGTCAACAGAGATAGACAACTAAGCCCACAGAACAGAATAGAAAGTTCAGGGACAGGCTAACACGCAGAAGTCATCTGACTTAGGATAAAAGTTGGCACTGCGGTGCAGTTAAGGAAAGAGGTATTTTCAACAAATAATCCTGGGTCAATCGGCTATCGCATGGATTAAAAAAAAAGAAATGACCCTCAAAGCCTACACAAAGATTAATTTCAGACGGACTGCAGATCTAAGTGTCTCAGTAAGACCTGACTCACCAAGTCTACGGAATCCACAAGTGGCTGGCTTGGTGGAAATACCGAGTCCTCTGTCTCCTCTTCGCTCTTCTTGCAGGGCATTTGCTTTGAAGGAAGCAAGTTATACCACAGAGTGAAAATCTCACTGGAAAAAGGTAGGTCTGCCAGGCTGATCTGAGTTCCGGCCTGTGTGAAAGGAAAGGAAAAAAAAAAGAGAGAAAGAGAGAAAATGAAATGTTTCAATCCATATTTGCTCCCTCTAATATAATGAAGATTATTGGACAAGCTTGTTTTAGGGTGGAAAAAAAAAGATGCAATACTCATGGTACAAAGCATTGGTGGATTTCTTTTTTCAAACCTGGAGATGTCTTATATTTTCAGGTGTGACTAAGTAAGAAATGTTAAAACAAAAAAATGCAGTTGACTTGAACACCATGAGGGTTCGAGGGGCCGACAGCATTCCCCACTCTGCAGCTGAAAATCCCTGTATTCAAGGTTTCACAGCTTCAGATTCAACCAACCACGGATTATGTAGTATTATGGCACAAATTTAGTAGGAAAAAAAAAAAGCCTGTGTGTAAGTGGACCTTGAAAGAATCGCAGGGTTGATTTTTTGATTGGCGTTACAGCTGACCCTTGAACTACATGCGTTTCAGCTGGAGAATGCATGGCTCCCTGATCACCTGGGCACACCTCTAGACACCTGTACCTGAACACCCTGTGCAACTCTGCTGTGACATAATGATGTACACAACGGTGGGCTGAACCCGCTATCCGTGACGTATGAGGTCTTCCGTGTTGGCGTGCAAGTGTCCTATTGCTCTTAACAGTCACATTGAGGTCTTCCTACCAGCTCTACCCCCATCGCTGGGAGAACGTGCTGAAGTAGGGAACTTTACCCAGTGTCCTGCTTAAATTAAATCTGAACAGTGAACTGGGGGTGGGATGTCCTTTTGATATCTATCCATATTCACAAGCTGCGTGACCTTGAACACATGACCCCTCTAAGGAGTTCCTCATCTGCAAATGTCATCATACCCTTTTCCTAAGACTGCCGAGGGGATGAGTGAGATAATGTATGTAAAGCACCGAGCACGGGGCTCATATTGGGAATAAATACGCATACTCTACAGTGATGGTCGTAACAGAGGCCAAAGTTCTTTATCCAAAGGTTAGAAATAAAGAACTCAATTTTTACAGAGGATCATAATTGCTAAGCAAAATCAGAAAGCTCTGAAATAAAGAGAATGGAAAGCAGAAATTAAGACTTCAGACAAAAAAACGAAGCCACCGCTGGACTATGTCGGAGACACTGGGCAGACAGGCAGTAGTTTCGGGGCTGGCGGAATGGCCGCTGGAAAGGGACTCTCAGCATGCCCAGTGGTGTCACCTGAGGGTTGAAACGAGAGGTCCTACCAGGCACTCCTCCCTGCGGTGTTTCCCGACGGAGCACAGGTCCACCCTCAGGGTCTTCTGCTGCAGGGCCGTCTGGGAGACGGCCACTCTGAACACGTCACCGAACAGCAGGGACTCCGCAGCTGGGTGCACTTTCGTTCGAAATAGACAGCTGACGTCACTTGAGGAGGGAAGCAGAGCAACCCGGAAATATCTGCAAAGAACAAGGATGAAATGGATTCACCGGTTCAACGATCCTGGCTTCGCAGCTGGTGTCTGGAACGATCCTCCCAGGGGAGGAGCACCGGGGGACAATGACTTCATCGCCAACCGCAGGCTCGTGGCCGCCACGGTCATCGTCATCATACCCAGGGGCTCGGAGGCTCTGTTCCTAACACCCCGGTGCCTGCAGCATCCTGGATCACGCCAGGCCGAGCCTGCCCCCCGGCCCTGGGGCTGCAGCAAAGGCCCTCAGTAGGGAGGTGAGGGGAGCGAAGACCTAGGAGCGGATGGATTTAAATCCTGCCTGCCTGCGTCCGGCCGGTTCCACAGTGACCACCATCTGGGCCTGGGAAAGTAGGGACACCACGCAGACACGGGTGACTGTGTCCCAAAGAACACTCATCCTGTGCATTAGACAAGAAATGCTGATGGTCACTCCCTAGGGACGTCTTGTCCTTCCAGAGGAAAAGAAACACGAAGGAGCGTACAGTTATGACAATTTAAGAGAAATGAATTTTTAACAGTTCAAAAAGTCNGGAAAGTGGGGACACCACGCAGACACGGGTGACTGTGTCCCAAAGAACACTCATCCTGTGCATTAGACAAGAAATGCTGATGGTCACTCCCTAGGGACGTCTTGTCCTTCCAGAGGAAAAGAAACACGAAGGAGCGTACAGTTATGACAATTTAAGAGAAATGAATTTTTAACAGTTCAAAAAGTCACTGCCTAGCATCTCAGAAGTCTCAGATATGATAAACGGTTTTATGCTTTGTCAAATGCAGAGGAAGAGTCTGACACAACAGTACCTTCTACCACCACTTTCAATGAGTTTTCTGAGCGCATATTACACGAGGACCCACAGTCCCTGTAAACAGCATGAGGCATCTTCTGTTAAAATCCCAGAAACAGAATACCCCTTAAATCCCTCCCCACGGCCCCATTTCCAGGCTTTCTAGTTCATATTCTAAAGAGCTTCCTTCTCCTATCATAAAAAGCATAAGTTCAGGTGAAGAACTGAGGAAGGCCACGTTATTTCTGTGTTTTGTAACGACACTGATTACGGGGACTCGGCATGAAAAGCCTAGTGGACCCTGGGCCGCAGCCGTTAAGGCTGGAGGTGCAGCGGGAGAAATCGTCTTTCTCTGCCTTCCTGTGGCTGTCCTTCAGCCGCTGAGTCGTGTCCGACTCCTTGTGATCCCATGGACTGCAGCACGCCAGGCTCCGCTGTCCTCCACTATCTCCCGGAGTTTGCTCAAACTCATATCCATTGAGTCGGTGATGCCATCCAACCACCTCATCCTCTGTCTCCCCCTTCTCCTTTTGCCTTCAATTAGGAGGGAGAAGTCACCAAGAGAATCATCAGCCAGTCATCCCTGAACACTACTGATGGGGACCCCCAACCTCAGCGCTGGGAGGCAGGCTCGTGGGGTGTTGGAACCACCCCCTTAAGCCCCCACCTCGCTGCCCTGTTCTTAAAACCAAAGGAGGGGGTGGGCCCGCCTCCCCCCTTCTCCGTCTCTATCTAGAGCTCATGAAGGCGTGACCAGCCCTGTTGTATCTTTCCCCGTGTCTTCACCTGGATGAACTGCTAGGTGTAAAATTCTCACTTGGGAATCTGAAGTTCTTCAATTTGTTCTCCACCGATTTTACTTACACTTTTGAAGAGTGAGGTATCAGGAAGGCATGCAGACTTCGGAGTTGTGCTACAATCACCATGAAACTCGACCTTTTTGCATCGTATCTGTTCAGACAGAAGCGGATGAGATGAGGCAGGGCACAGGCCACTGGCTGGCGCACGGAGGCGAGAAGCCGCCCTTCCCGAGCCGTCCTCACCTCAGCCCGATCTGCACCTGGGCCGTCTCCATGACCGCGGCGTCCTCCTCGCTGTAGGGCACATCCTCGGCCTCACTGGGCCTGCGGGCGGGGCAACGGCAGGCCGGGTGAACGTTTGCGAACAGGGAAATGCGGAGCTGTGATTGCTGTCTGCCTGCGTGCCTGCTAAGTCGCTTCAGTGGTGTCTGACTCTCTGCGACCCCGTGGACTGCAGCCCGCCAGGCTGCTCTGCCCATGGGATTCTCCAGGCAAGAACACTGCAGGGGTTGCTGTGCCCTCCTCCAGGGGATCTTCCCAATCCAGGGATCGAGCCCAAGTCTCTTACGTCTGTCTCCCTGCATCGGCAGGCGGGTTCTTCACCACTAGTGCCACCTGGGGACGGTTTGCCCCTCACCAATTCTGAACAAAAACCTGAACTAATGGCACTCCTGGACTGGCCCGTGGGCCTGACCCCAGTGCAAGCTTGCACTTTCAAATCTGGCTTCCCCTCGTGGGGAGGACTCTGCACCTAGGCTCCGAGGGGGAGGCCTGCCTGGTGGCTGGCTTTCCCACGGCTCCCCGGGACGTGCCACACCCCAGACTGGGCTGCCAGAGACCTGCCCACATGAGACGCTCCGTGCGCCGAACGGGCACTGGGCAGCCACTGTCGCGTGCCCAGCAAATCAAGCTTGTGGGATTTCCCTGGTGGTCCATTGTGCAGGGGACACGGGTGTGACCCCTGGTCTGAGAACTCAGATCAACACGCCTCGGGGAAACTACGCCCTTGCACCACAGCTACATGGAAGTCTGGGCGCCGAAGCTAGAGAAGCCCCCAAACCACAGTGGAGATGCCCCGTGCTGCCACCTAGACCTGACACAAACAAATAAACAGATTTTTAAAAGTTGCGTTTATGTCTCTAAGAGGTTCAGCTGATGAGCACATCAACCTGTTCCTCACCTCCCTGCCAGTGGGATGCTGCCAGCACCCTTGACCTCCTCAGGCCTGCCCCTGCTTTAATGCCCACAGCCCTTCCCGCTGCAGCGAATGGACGGAGGGCAAGGCCCTCCCAGCCAGTCACCCACACGCATGCAGCAGCCATTCAGGCTGGGCCCTTACTGTTTCACAAACGCTTCGTAGACCCCGCTGTCCCCAGCCACCGACTCATCCGAGACAGCAGCCGACACGCAGGCGGTCTTCTCCCCCAGCAAGTGGATTCCTCTTCTTTTTGGTAACGATTTTTCAACATCTAGGGAGGGGAGAGTGACAGTAACCATTAGGAGTTCTTCTTAGGAAAAGTTAAGTCTAACACACCCACAAACACACACGCACGCACACACATGGTTTGGTTCTGAGAAACTCAAAATTTCCACTGAGAATCAAGGATGTTACTATTCAGATCAATAGAGGTGGATGATTCCAGGCGCTATGACTTACAAAATCCTGGGATGCTTGTTATTTTGGTCATTATTTGGGAAAGAATCTGGTGTTCCCCTGTCCCGGGATGTTTTAAGGGGAGGGATCAGTGGCACACACTCTCCTGGGTCCCCTGCCTCCCTCGTCTCGGTGATCACTACAGATGCCACGGTCGGGGGTAAGAAGCTGTCTGCCTCCCTCAAGTGTTGGAGAAGTTTCTATAACAGCTTCTGGCACTCGATGGAAGAAACGTCTCTCCAGTCTTCATCTCCCCAGCTGCTGCTCTAATAGAAGTTAAAGGGGAAACGTCTTTGACTTACAGAATTCCTCACTGGCTAAATACCATTAAAAACTGTAAGTTACTGAATCCTCACCGACTCCTACTTAACTTTTATCTCTGACTCATATTCATGGCTGGGCGTCCTGCGGAGAGCCGGCAGCCTCGTCTGAAGCTGCGCTCCCGTGTAATAAGCTGCAAGCCTATGGTGCGCTTTCATCCTCGGCCAGTGGAGAGCCTGGCAGAGAGCAGGGATCCACACTGGTATGCATTTCGCCCCCCTTCTGAGTCGTGACTTTACATCTTGTTAAGATGTTTAAGTCTCGAGGCTCTAGATTCTGGGTTGATTGCTGCCTTTCCCCTTTTATTTCTGGCAGGGGGAATGCTTCTTCCTTGATGATGGAGTGCCTTCTCTCCGCCCACCCCTCCTTCACGAGTGGTGAAGGTGACGACATGATTTATTGATCACCCCCAGGAATAACCACAGCAGCCTGACAGAGACTGACTGCGGAAGGACTTCGGAGGTATTCTTGATTTCCGCCATCCAGCAGGGACAGGACGAGATGCTCGGGAACTGTAAGGTCCTTCAGGCCCAGAGCACCGGAGAAAGGCACAAAAGCCACTCTTCTTTCCTCCCTCGCTCTTGCTGTATCTTCCTTTCGTATATGTCAGTGGTTTGCGGTAGGAACTGGGTTTGGCGGAGTTTGCACTGCTCCGTGTCACAGGGGTGATATTAACCCCCGTGAGCTGCACACCGAGCGCCAGGCATGGCTGATGCTCCTGATGCATTATGAGAGCATCAACCTTCCCAGCACCCCACGAGGTGGATACCGTGTTGCCCCCACCTTGCAGGTGAGGAACTAACAAGCCTGAGAGTTGGGGCAATGTGCTCGCTGGAACTGAGGGGCCCCTGAGGTTCGAGTGCTGGCTCCGGGGGCGGCAGGCCCCAGTGCCACGCACCACATGTCTTCCCGGGGGCAGACGCGAGGCCCCGCAGCGGGTCTCTGCTTTGCTGGAGCCATTCTGTAAACACTGCTTCGGTGCTCCTTTTCTTTGTGGCTAGTTATTTCAGTCAACACGTCACTTGCAGCTTTGGCACCTGCCGGGCGAGCGGCACACGAACCACCCAGCATCTCTGTCTGCACCCCAGGCGCTGGAGTCTCTTTCTTGTGTTTGGGGCGGGCTCCTCGGACCACAGCTGTGACCACCTGCCAACCAAGGTGCACGCCATCCTGGGATCTTTACAACCACATTTGCTGTATTAAAAGCTCCGGCCTCGCAACGGCAAGCAATTAAAGCATAGTAGATTCCCCCTCTGCTTCTGCCTCTCTGAGCTCAGAGGCAGGAGTGGGAACTCAACCCCACGGCAACTAGCTCGACAGCCAGAAGGTGGCAGGGCGATACCGCAGGCTGGGACCGCTTTCTCCAAATTAACTCTCCGCGGAAAGGGAGAGTCTGGCATGAAACAGAAACTGTATTTATAGAGAATTCCCATAGCAATCTAAACATTGAACCTTGGTACTAATTAGCTGCTATGCTAATTGCCTTGGTTTGAATCTGGTTTAGGCCGACTTTGAAAAAAAAAAAAAAGTCCTCTTCCCCACCTCACTGTTTCAGAAACAGACCCTTATCTGGAAGCCTGAAGAATGTTCACAAAGTATGTCCCCAGGCAGCTGCAGGACACAGCAGGGTTCCAGACGACAAAACGGACATCTAACAGTTAAATCTATTAAATACGGAAGGCGACTTGTATTTGATGAGAAAAAAAAAAAATTGTGCAAGTTATAGGGCTGAACTTTCTTTCCCAAAAGAAGCCAAAGTGAAAAAAGAGCAGCAGAAAGAGAAGGGGGATGTGTACCAACACTTGCTCCCACAGAACAAGTAACCTCCCCTCGTCCCGGAAGATGGTTTAGGGGGGCAGCTTAGAGCGGGGTCTCCATGTACCTGCGGGCCCCTCGTATGGTGGCTCCTGGGCACACTCGCCAAGCTCCTTGTTCTCGTCCAGCAGAGACGGGGGCGCTCCTCCCGGGTCTGGGTCCAGCAGCAGCTGATGCTCTCTGAGGCTGATGTCTGCAAAGTGGCTGCTCAGCTCGCAGTCCTCAAAGTCAGCAGAGAACTGGTGGAGGGGGCCGTCGTGGGGAGACATGGGGAACGTGCCTTCCAAGACCAAGGGGGAGCCGGGAGGGGACAGGGAAGACAGGGAGGACCTCGACGACAGGGACGTCACGGACTTGGGGGCCTCGGCCAGGGGGGCGGGGTGGCCTGGGGCTGCGGCCACCGCCCCCCCGGGGCCGCTTTGGCCAGGCTGGCTGGGGGACTTGGCCACCTCGTGTTCGTGGATGGTGGTGATGGGGCCGGAAGGCATGTAGCCGCCTTTCTCCTGCAGGAGGAAGTCCAGTTTGTACTGATAATCCGTGTCCAGCTGGTCGCCCTGGCTGGTGTAGTAGAGCTCGCTGGAGCTGAGGGAGTTGAGCGACCCTCTGCTGGACGTGTTCAGGGACCCCCGGCTGGAGGCCAGGGAGCCCAGGCTGCTCCCGGAGGACACGGACAGCGTGCTGGCGGAGAGGCTGGGAGAGGAAGGCGCACAGTGAGAGCCTGGACGCGGGCTTCCCTGGTGGCTCAGCGGCAGAGACCTCGCACGCTGAGCAGCCACACAGCCTGCGCACCACACCTACTGAGCCTGGGAGCTGCGGCTACAGCGCCTGAGCACCCTGGAGCCTGTGCTCAGCGACAAGAGACACCACTGCCACGAGCAGCCCAAGCACAGCAGCTAAAGAGGGGCCCCTGCTCGCCACAGCTAGAGAAAAGCCCATACAGCGATGGAAAACCAGCACAGCCAAAATACATAAGTAAATAAAACTTAAAAACCAAAAACAAAACAAGCAGCTTCGATGGTGTGGTTGGAAGCCCCTGCTGGCTCCTTCGGCAGAGAGGGAAGGAACCCAGTGATGCCAAAGAACAAGGTCAACGACCGGGGAAAGGGCACCTGCAGCCACACCACGTTTCCATGCCCAGTCTCGAACGTTCCCAGCCCGGCTCTCCAAAGACTCTTTAAGGAGCAATCCTACTCTTACCAAAAATCATCCTCCTCGTGTAAAAGTTTATAAAAAATTTAAAAAGGGATCAAACATCTATTGATAAATCTATCTTCATAAATATCCAGAAGCAACTGTGCAACTAAAAATATATAAAAGTGTGTGTGTGGAGGTAAACAGTATGAAGGGTTAAAGCTGTGACTTTACTTAAAGAACGAAATCTTTTATTGTGAGAGAGGAAAAAGCCAGCTTCTAAAGACAAAGGCCGCTAGGCTCTCTCCCCTTCTTTCTCTTTCTGTGTATATTTTGGAAGTGAATGTGCGGCTATTTTAGGGCAAATCTCCCTTTTCAAAAGAAGGGATGATGTGGAGAAATGTGTTATTTTCCTAAGTATGTCCTGATCATTCAAATATATCTTCTTCCCAACACATTGCAAACAGCTTTCAAATGGGACCCTGGGGTTCATGAAAGCAAACAAACAAATCTCTCCAACTTTAAATCTGGTCATCCAGGTTTTAACTGTACTAGTGTAACTATTTTCTTACTTTTAAGTCATCAAAAATAAAGAGGAGGTAATTGAAGCAAAATTGCAACATGCCTGAAGGTAGCCAAGAAAAATTTTCCCTTCAAGAAGCAAACAGACTTACTTTTTAAGTTGTGAATGCAAATATGTAGTTAATTTAGTAGTTTCTTCAAGTTTCTGTAGCAGCTCTTTCCTTCGCTCTTCCAATTTCAATCTAGACCAAAAAAAAAGAGAGAAATAAATTTATTTTCAACATAACTATGATAAGCATAGAAACTGAAGGGAAAATAAAAAGATTCTTATTATTTTCCCTCGTGAAATCCAAATGAACTCAATACAGAGAAAACAGAACCACCCATTTGAAGGAAAGTGGTCAGAGCCATCCGCAGCTGCTGAGTGAAGGCGGAGAGATGTCCACATGGCCAGTGTTACTAGAACTTGTAGAATTCTGGTATTCTAAAATTTTCTTAAATGAGTAAAAAAACCTCACACTCACAGATTGGGGAAAGACAGTGGGGAGGAGAAGAAAACAAAGGAGATGAGCAAAGATTAAGGATCCTTCTGCAGGCTTGTGACTTCCGCTTCTGTTACTAAAACATCTGACAACAATAACAGGAACTAGGAAATAACAGGAATTAGGAAAGATCATCTGAGCGTGGAACTTGGTAAGGACTGTTCCGAAATCATATTCAGTGACAAGAATTCCAATCTCATTTTGATGAGAATTCTGGCAATTAAGAAACAAATTAGTCCAGTGTCCATATTGCCAATGTGAGCTCATCTTGGCCAACCCTTTGAGCAAGCAAAAGACATACAAGTGACTTCCATTGACAGCACCTCTCATCACCTGCGACTGGATTTTCATGAATTTTAATCCACATTCAGCTGAACAAGTTTTTATGAGATTGAAAAAAAAAATCCAAGTATTATGCAATTGTGTACTTGAGTAAGCCATTTAAAAAATACATCAAGCATACTGTCTACATCAGGGTCTTCAGACATCATTGAAAAGAGCAGAAGACCCAGGAAACCACCACAATTTCAGTTCTAGGGTGGGCTGCTTACTGGCGTGTCCTTATGGTAAGTCACCTAACCGTGGCTCCTGACTTCCTCATCTGTAAAATGGTGATTATAATCCTGCTGTGTCCACCTGCTAAGGCTGTGCAAGGGATCAAACGGAGCCAGCCACGTGCGTGAAAGAACTCTGCAGACATCAAAACCAATCTCCCGTGTTCAGAGCCTCAGCACACCCTGCAAGGTGCCGATACAAAAATTAGCTACTTTTCTTTGCAGAGAAAGAAAAATTCCCTAATTTTTCAACCTCTTTGAAATCCTATGTACATTTTAGGCAGCGAGGAAACATGCCCATATTTTATTTATAGATATCTATTCTTTGATGTGCCACCAACACAATTTCACTGTGTTAAAATTAAAAAAAAAAAAAAGTAACTCTTGTCATTTTGTTTAGTACTTCAAAGGGTGATAAATTTTTAATTCATAGCTTGCACAGGTGTATTTTGAAAAGGAGTACGGTCCCTTTTTTTTTTTTTAATCTCTTAAATATAAACAAAAGCAAGGAAAAATATTAATTCAAAGTAGATGAACTGAATTAGAAGGTACACAAAGGTCTGGAGAAAGTCCTTCAATCTACCTGATACAGAAGCAGTACTTTTGAGGTAAGTTTTAAAACTGTCACACATACACGAAGGTTTTCTGGTGTGTTAAAAAGAGAGGCATTACTTTCCCAACAAAGGTCCATCTAGGCAAAGCTATGGTTTTTCCAGTAGTCATATCTGGATGTGAGTTGCACTATAAAGAAAGCTGAGCACCAAAGAATTGATGCTTTTGAACTGTGGTGTTGGAAAAGATTCTTGAGAGTCCCTCGGACTGCAAGGAGATCCAGCCAGTCTATCCTAAAGGAAATCAGTCCTGAATATTCATTGGAAGGACTGATGTTGAAGCTAAAACTCCAATACTTTGGCCACCTGATGTGAAGAGCTGATTCATTTGAAAAGACCCTGATGCTGGCAAAGGCTGAAGGCGGGAGAAGGGGACCACAAAGAATGAGATGGTCGGATGGCATCACTGACTCAATGGACATGAGTTTGGGTAAACTCCAGGAGCTGGTGATGGACAGGGAGGCCTGGCATGCTGCAGTCCATGGGGTCACAGAGTCGGATACAACTGGGTGACTGAATTGAACTGAGAGGCTTCAATGTGAAGGTGTGTTTCAATGCTGCAATTTAAATTTGAAGCTTTCTGTCCTAGTCAGTCATACTTGAAGGTCCCCGTTTCCTCCCGATGACAGCTCAGGTGCTGTTCTTCTGGACCCTTTCTGGTTCCCTTGAATCACTGAGGCCTGGCCCGTGTCCCGCCACTGGACCTCTCGGAGGGCAGGTCCTAGCTCTTTCTCCCCATTCCATCTAGGGTGCCTGGAGAGCCCGGGACCCCCTCCCCGGGCCCCGTCCAGCAGGTGTCTAGGTAACAGGTCACTGGGAGAAGCTTAACGAAGGCCCCAGGAGTCACAGAAGCCCCGCCAGGTGGGTGCGGCTGTCACTGTCCTTGGTCAAGCGCTCCACCTCCTTCTTTGATGGGATCAGAGCCTCTCCTGGTGGGAGCTGGTTCCCAGTCTCCTTCCTGGAAAATGACCTCTCCCCCTTCCTCTGTGGTAGGGCCCAAGTTGCTGCTCAGACATCAGCCCTGTCTCCCCTCACCCTTCTCAAGCCTTGGCTGGTGGTCCTCCTGAGCGAGAAGGATCTCTTCCATCTGGCCCTGAAGGAGCCCTCCCATGGTCCCACGGCTGCACACCACAGCTCGTCATACCCCTCATCTCTGCCCCAGTGTCCCCAGGGGAAAGGTGCACGTTATCTACAGAAGGAGCAAATTCCTTTTCCATTAAAAACAACAAAAAATAAAAATACATTCATGCCCCCTCCCACTTACTACAATTTTTTTTTTTTTCAGTGAGTGAAGTGAAAGTCGCTCAGTCGGAGGACTGACTCTTTGTGACTCCATGGATTGTAGAGTCCATGGAATTCTCCAGGCCAGAATACTGGAGTGGGTAGCCATTCCCTTCTTCAGGGGATCTTTCCGACCCAGGGATCAAACTCAGGTCTCCCACATTGCAGGTGGATTCTGTACCAGCTGAGCCATAAGGGAAGCCCCTTTTTTTAGAACCAGTGGCAAAAATATTTATATAATTAAGAGAGACTGAAGACATCTTGGCAAGACGTAAGGCAAAACCTCTAAAGAGTTACGAAAAAAGAAGGAGCAATGTTAAGATCTTATCAGCTGTAGGAAAGCGCAGGGTTTAAATAACTTCAGTAACTGTAAGGAAAGGACAGGCAGATGCGTAGGAAGGCTTTTTTCATTTGAGAGCAGTTTCTCTTTGCGGGAGATGGGTCACACGGAGCATTACTCCGCTGGTTGCGCTTTACGACCACTAGGGGGAGAGCTTAATCTCCTTGGTCCTGAGAGTCAGTGACCAGTCAAGGACTGGGGCTAGGGGATTCTGGGGGCTCACCCACCGGCTGAAAATTCATGTGAGTTCTGTGGGCTCCTGCAGAGACCACAAGTCAGTAACGACCCAGAATCTCACCTGAGAATCTCTTAAATCTTGAAATTTAAGAGACACAGACACAGACACTCAAGAGCATCAAGGTAACTCAGGGAAACAACTGAAGTCTGCCTTCTGACCCTTATATTTTGTTCCTTTGGGTCTTGCTCAGACGGATCCCTACCTGGCCAGCCCGGCTCACACCTGCCTGCGGGCTGAGCCTGCAGTTCACAAGACTAGAGATGTCAGTGCAGGAGGGGAGGAGACGCAGGGGAGTGACGAGGAGTATTTAAGACGGTGAAAGGCCCTCATCTGTAAAGGGTTCCCTGGGATACTTTCTCACGCTCCCGAAAGCTGTGACGCTGCAGCCACGAGTCATCTTAACTCACGGAGGCCAACGCTCCCCACATGGTCACAGTTAAACAGGTGCCCACGCTGATGCGTGACTAGGAATGTCAGAGGTGCTTTTCTCTGCCCACCACCCCCACCTTCTCCACCACTCTACTTCTCAAACGCTTTGGTATTATGTCAACACACAACCTTAAACATGTATAGAGGACGAGGCATGCAAGAAGCCAAGAGGTTTAAAAAAAGAGAGANCTCCAATACTTTGGCCACCTGATGTGAAGAGCTGATTCATTTGAAAAGACCCTGATGCTGGCAAAGGCTGAAGGCGGGAGAAGGGGACCACAAAGAATGAGATGGTCGGATGGCATCACTGACTCAATGGACATGAGTTTGGGTAAACTCCAGGAGCTGGTGATGGACAGGGAGGCCTGGCATGCTGCAGTCCATGGGGTCACAGAGTCGGATACAACTGGGTGACTGAATTGAACTGAGAGGCTTCAATGTGACAGTGTGTTTCAATGCTGCAATTTAAATTTGAAGCTTTCTGTCCTAGTCAGTCATACTTGAAGGTCCCCGTTTCCTCCCGATGACAGCTCAGGTGCTGTTCTTCTGGACCCTTTCTGGTTCCCTTGAATCACTGAGGCCTGGCCCGTGTCCCGCCACTGGACCTCTCGGAGGGCAGGTCCTAGCTCTTTCTCCCCATTCCATCTAGGGTGCCTGGAGAGCCCGGGACCCCCTCCCCGGGCCCCGTCCAGCAGGTGTCTAGGTAACAGGTCACTGGGAGAAGCTTAACGAAGGCCCCAGGAGTCACAGAAGCCCCGCCAGGTGGGTGCGGCTGTCACTGTCCTTGGTCAAGCGCTCCACCTCCTTCTTTGATGGGATCAGAGCCTCTCCTGGTGGGAGCTGGTTCCCAGTCTCCTTCCTGGAAAATGACCTCTCCCCCTTCCTCTGTGGTAGGGCCCAAGTTGCTGCTCAGACATCAGCCCTGTCTCCCCTCACCCTTCTCAAGCCTTGGCTGGTGGTCCTCCTGAGCGAGAAGGATCTCTTCCATCTGGCCCTGAAGGAGCCCTCCCATGGTCCCACGGCTGCACACCACAGCTCGTCATACCCCTCATCTCTGCCCCAGTGTCCCCAGGGGAAAGGTGCACGTTATCTACAGAAGGAGCAAATTCCTTTTCCATTAAAAACAACAAAAAATAAAAATACATTCATGCCCCCTCCCACTTACTACAATTTTTTTTTTTTTCAGTGAGTGAAGTGAAAGTCGCTCAGTCGGAGGACTGACTCTTTGTGACTCCATGGATTGTAGAGTCCATGGAATTCTCCAGGCCAGAATACTGGAGTGGGTAGCCATTCCCTTCTTCAGGGGATCTTTCCGACCCAGGGATCAAACTCAGGTCTCCCACATTGCAGGTGGATTCTGTACCAGCTGAGCCATAAGGGAAGCCCCTTTTTTTAGAACCAGTGGCAAAAATATTTATATAATTAAGAGAGACTGAAGACATCTTGGCAAGACGTAAGGCAAAACCTCTAAAGAGTTACGAAAAAAGAAGGAGCAATGTTAAGATCTTATCAGCTGTAGGAAAGCGCAGGGTTTAAATAACTTCAGTAACTGTAAGGAAAGGACAGGCAGATGCGTAGGAAGGCTTTTTTCATTTGAGAGCAGTTTCTCTTTGCGGGAGATGGGTCACACGGAGCATTACTCCGCTGGTTGCGCTTTACGACCACTAGGGGGAGAGCTTAATCTCCTTGGTCCTGAGAGTCAGTGACCAGTCAAGGACTGGGGCTAGGGGATTCTGGGGGCTCACCCACCGGCTGAAAATTCATGTGAGTTCTGTGGGCTCCTGCAGAGACCACAAGTCAGTAACGACCCAGAATCTCACCTGAGAATCTCTTAAATCTTGAAATTTAAGAGACACAGACACAGACACTCAAGAGCATCAAGGTAACTCAGGGAAACAACTGAAGTCTGCCTTCTGACCCTTATATTTTGTTCCTTTGGGTCTTGCTCAGACGGATCCCTACCTGGCCAGCCCGGCTCACACCTGCCTGCGGGCTGAGCCTGCAGTTCACAAGACTAGAGATGTCAGTGCAGGAGGGGAGGAGACGCAGGGGAGTGACGAGGAGTATTTAAGACGGTGAAAGGCCCTCATCTGTAAAGGGTTCCCTGGGATACTTTCTCACGCTCCCGAAAGCTGTGACGCTGCAGCCACGAGTCATCTTAACTCACGGAGGCCAACGCTCCCCACATGGTCACAGTTAAACAGGTGCCCACGCTGATGCGTGACTAGGAATGTCAGAGGTGCTTTTCTCTGCCCACCACCCCCACCTTCTCCACCACTCTACTTCTCAAACGCTTTGGTATTATGTCAACACACAACCTTAAACATGTATAGAGGACGAGGCATGCAAGAAGCCAAGAGGTTTAAAAAAAGAGAGAAAAACAAAAGTGACTGGATGATGGCTGGGGATTTTAAACTTACTTCCAGGTCACCTGAAAATTTGCAAATGTGAGTTTCTTGCCCTTCATTCTGCTCCTTACCTGAGGGCCTAAATGATGGGTGTGGGGTGGGGCTCTAAACGGCTACTTGGCCTATGGTTGAGACAGGGAAACGGGTCTGGGCATCTGTCAGAGCGGCCTGGACCCCGGGGGGCGATGGCCTCATGGCAAACCTGCACACACGGGTCCCCCGGCCTGAGAGTGCAGCTGATCTGTTTACAGAACTGCATTTTTTTTTTTTTAGATCAAATGATCAATTTACACCTTCCCACAGGAAGATCTAAAAATGGCTTATTTTCCTTTCTATTTTCCACCTGCTTCAGATGAGGGTTTCAACTGACAAAGTCCAAGCGAACGTCTTGTGACCCGGTGAAATATCAAAGGGAGCAAGACGTCTTTTCCTTGTGAACTGAAAAGCAATCAACTTTTGCGTTCTTGTGAGTAATAAAGCCCAGAGTAGGAAGCTTCGGGCTGCTCTAACAGTCCAGATAATCTCTCTTATCAGAGCGCGATAGTTTACGGCCACTGTTATCAGACTGCATGCCTGGTTTGCTGTCAACATTCCTTACTTATTCCACAGCTGTCTCAGGCATTTTCACGTTCTCAACAATCGCGGAGGAGCCACGGGGCCCAAGGAGAGTGTGCTTTACTGCTCTGTGGGGGGCTGTCCCTCTGTGCTGGCTCTCGGTCCACCAAGGGCAGGTGCGTTTGCGAGTCCGGGACCGTGGAGGACGGCCCGGCGCCCTGTGTGGGGACGCACCTCTCGGCCAGGGCCCGGCTGGGCGCGCCCCTCACGGCCAGCAGCTCCTCCTCCAGCCGCTGCCTCTCGGCCTCCAGGCTCTCCAGTTCGTCCTGCGTGCGCCTCTGCGGGGTGACGAACTGCAGCTCCTTCAGAAGCTCTTCCTTCTCGTGGATCAGCATCAGCTTCTCCTTCTCTGCGTCCAGCGTCCCAGGCCACGCCTCGCTGTCCAGCTTCGACAGTTCAATTTTCAGGTTGGCCATACTGAAATAAAACCTAGAGTCAGTGTCTTCTAAGAACCTATAAGGGAGAATACTCTGAAAAATAATGCGGTGGTGGTTTAGATGCTAAGGTGCGTCTGACTCTTTTGCGACCCCATGGACAGTAGCCCACCAGGCCTCTCCGTCCCTGGGATTCTCCAGGCAAGAACCCGGGAGTGGGTTCCCTTCTCCAGGGGATCTTCCCCACCCAGGGATCGAACCCACGCCTCCTGCATTGCAGGCAGATTCTTTACCATCTGAGCCACTGGGGAAGCCCCCCACCCCCACAGTAATGTGTGTATATGTATAACTGATTCACCTTGCTGTGCACCTGAAACATTGTGAGCCAACTGTACTTCTGTAAAATATATATATTATGAAAATAAAATAAAATAAAATGGCCGTGCACATTCTAAGAAGTCCCAAGGAGGGGGAAACACTAGGCAGGCTAAGTCTGAGGTTGACCACCCCCCCACCGGGGTCGGCTTGACGGGCAGGTGAGAGGCTAACCTAACCACAGCCCCTAGTCGGTCCCGAGCTGATGTTACACTTACTTATCCGCCTCACCCCCCCCCACCTTTAGAATCCAGGTCATCACACCTACTACCCGAAAAGAAGGATGAAGGTCAAACTACACAGATGCTTAAGAAGCAGAGGACCAGTCAGCCCTGATGCCTGGAGGAACACCTGAGGACTTTGTTTAAAAAAAAAAACAAACCAGCAACTCTGGTGAGTGACGCCTGAAATGTTGTCATGCTGGCTCTCTTCCTCTGGGTCGAGATGCTGAACCCGGGCTATGCTGGCAGCAACTGAAGATCAGCCAGTTGGGGGAGGGGAGAAGACAGGGCTGGGCCACGTGGAACCACAACCAAGGCAGCCCCTCAAGGTCCTAGCATCGCCAGCGAAGAGCAGGCGGGCTGGGCCTCCTCCAGCCATGTCCTTCAGCCGCGCACAGGGAGCTTGCTTCCTGCTCCGGGGGCCTAGGCGGAGTCTACACCACGCGCCGCGCGCTCCCCGAGCAGGCCTAGACCTGGTCTTGCGCGGCCGGCCGGAGCGGCCCTACCGGGGTGGCAGCAGGAAGGGGCAACGCAGCCAGGGGCGTGGGGAGGAGGAAAACGCAGCCAAGGGGCTCCTCCTCAGCTTCATGATTTTGCTGACCCCAGACCTCATCGGGTCTAGAGCTTTGTACTCAACCATCAGGTCAACTCCCGATTCAATCAGAAGGACCACCCGAATCCAATAACTCGGTCTGGGGCATCATGAGGACTGTCGGGACTGTTCACGAGAGTAATGGCACTTGGGTGTTTTGACCACAAGCACAAGATCAAGACAAACTATGGGGACTCCCCTGGTGGTCCAGTGGCTAAGACCCCTCACTCCCAACTCCGGGGCCCTGGGTTTGATTCCTGGTCAGGGAACCAGACCCCACATGTCACAACTAAGAGTTTGCAAGCTACAACTAAGATCAGGGGCAGCAAAACAAATAGAGAAATAAATATCTTTCAAAAAGGTAAACTATGAACACAACTGATATTGGCATTAGGAACCCTATATTCCTACTTCAAAATGTTGGATGATTACTCTGGTATTATCATAGCACATAGCAGAAGACGATGAAAAGAGAAGAGGGGGCGCCTGCCCCCCCTTTTAGATGGAGGAAGTTGTAGAAGAGAAGAAAAAGGTGACTGAAAAACGTTATCAGGACCAAGAGGGAAGCAGCTCCACATTCTGGTGCCTTGAGTTTCCTGTTTGAGTTAAAAAGAAAGTTGCCACTTTAAACTATGCTGTGTGTATAATGTACTTGTGATTTTCACCTGTCGTCGGCACTTATGATAGATGTAACATCAGCTATTCTTCAGCTTTAACCACAAAACTGTAAACAACTGTCTCAACGTACTGGAAAATTAATCATCAAAATGCTAAAAAAGCATGATATTATTAGCTTCATTAAGCATGTAAAACAAAGGCTGCAGGAGAAAACAGGTTGTGAGAAACACAACCCAAACACAAGTAAACACAAAATTCTTTACTTATTCAGAACTAAGGAAGAAAAAGCACTTTCAACACATGCAGAAACCCTGGAGACGTACCATCTCCTCAGAATCACTAGTAACTAAAGCAAAACCTCAAATGGTAACAGAAACAGCAGTGTAACCGAATAGGAAAGAACCAACATCTTAAGTCTTGATGGGACTGAATTAAACAACTGAACCATGAGCAATGATGTAGTGAAAGGAAGAATAGTACCTGTTGCTTGTGGGATTGGGCATTAGGTAGGTCTTGAATTTGATTTGGAAAGAGTGAGCCAAATCTGGGCAAGAAATTGTGACGCTTTCTGGGAACACCTAGGAGACAAGTGCTGTTTAAGCTCCAGATGGAGCCAGAGTCCAGCAGAAGCTCAAGCTGGCGCAAGGAAGTCGAGTCAAACCCCAAGGACGAAGGGGGATGAGGCTCACCTCTCCAAGATTAATTCTGAGTTATGGCCGTTCTCCTTCGGAAAGCCAGACACTGATCCTGGCTTTGTTTATGTCGGAGCCAAGGAGTTCTGGTGGCTTGGGGGCTGGTGTGCTCATAGCCGGAGCGACCCGAACAGGCTCCCAGGTCCCCAGGCCACAACAGCACAAAGGAGCCCTCAGTCCTGGTCGAGGGGAACCGCCAGTCCCGGACATGAGAGGCAGACAATGCGGTGCACGACACTTTTCCTACCCTCAAGACATTTACAGTCCACCTGGGAAACTTTACAGGCATTAAAATTAGCCGGGTATACTGCTGCTCAGAGAGGCGAAGTGGCTTGCTCAAGCTCACAGTGGTTAATAATTTGTGGAACAAAGCTTACGGTTCTTTCAGTAAATCAAAGAACCAAGCAATATTAGTAACAGAGGCTACGCAGAGGTAAATATTGGATTGAGGCGGATCAAATAATGGCATTGTTAAAGCCAGACAACCTCTAAGAAACCTGGCCAATGACTTTTTTTTTTTAATTTTTAAGATTTATTTTTTTATTTTTTTGATGTGGATTCTTTTAAAAATCTTTATTGAATCTGTTACAATACTGCTTCTGTTTTATGCTTTGGGTTTTTTTTTTTTTTTTGGCGGCGAGGTCTATGGGATTCCCACCTTCCCACTCCCTGCATTGGAAGACGAAGTCTTAACTACTGGACTGCCAAAAAAGTCCCTAGCCAATGACTTTTAAATTCTCATCATCACCAGTATTAACAGATGTACTTCAATATCCACCTCCTGGGCTGCCTTGCAGTGGGAAACCACACACGTTCTCAGCTGAGCAGCTCATGCTTCTGGTAACACAGGCCTGTGCCCCCGGTGCCTTCCTAGACAATGAAACAGCAGCATCCGCACACTCTTAAAAGCAAAATGATGACGGGTTTCGGTGCGACCCTCTCTCTCAGAACAAGCACAGTTCCTACGTTATGAAAACCTGCTCAATCTGTCGCCAACTTGAGGACAGAGGAGTCTCCCAGACCCCTTCTGGAGGCACAGGTAAGAAAAAGGCAGTGAGGCTATGCTGAAGAAGAGTGGAGAGGGTAAAGGAGGGACCCCCCCAGAACTGAGTGACACCCAGACATCCCCCAGGACACCAGCAGGGGGCTTCCCTCTGACACCGAGGAAGGTGCTTGAAGCTGTTTACCTTCAAACTCTGAGCTGCTACCAAGCCCAGCACCCAAGTCTCTGCAATACTGTCTGGGGAACCAATTTCCTCACTTTAAATTGTGAGTAGGTACCGTACAGCCTTGAAGCTTCTTCCTTCCAGAAAGAAGGGGACAGTTCCATTTGTGCCCTTCTCATGAATTCTCCTTGTTCTTTGGCTTTGGGTGGGGTGGGGGAGACCCCACAACCTTTATATTACAAGATCTGAAGGGTGATCTCAGTAAAAAACGCATGGTGAGTGCCCAGCAGATGTCACCACAGGAATAAAGATGAATTCTGGAAAACGCCGGGTGAGCCCACTGACCCCTGACTGCCACACAGTGCCCTGCTCTTACCTTCTTTTGGCTTCTTCATACTGGAGGCTCAGCCTGACCTTTTCAGCTAAATTTGATCTATTTCTCACTCCAATCTAGTTAAAAAAAACAAAAGGGGAAAAAGTCAATTAACTCTGCTAATGAATGAAGTAAAACTGCTTTTGTTTCTAGGAAGTACGAGTAATTGAAAAGCTAAAGAAGATAGTATCGAAATTGGGAACACCAGTTTGCAAAGGCACTTACTTTCGCGTCTCAGTGGGGACAAAACATTTCTTTTTAATTCAAGCTTGTTGAATTTTTTTCAAAGACTTTAACATCCTTTTCTCTACATATTAAAATCAGGATAAAAAAAAATCAGGTAAATGCTTCTGGTGTCTAAGAGTTTATGAAGGGCGAACAGGTCAATAAAATTTATGAACTGGAACTAATTTCCTTGTCTCTGTGAGCCAAAATTTCCATCATTTAACTTCCAAATGCATAAACATAAATAAATTACTTCAAAAAGTAATTTTTCAAACAAGTAAGCCCTACTGTTGATCTCTATCTGCTTAACTTTCATAGCACAGAATTCAAAGAACACAAAAATAACTGGGAACTTATTGAAAAGTAAATATCTGCTAATGGTGTCCCAAAAGGTAGACTATAAACCGGTAATAATATTCAAACCACATTAAATATTTTCAAGTGCCAAGTATAAACCACCAATCAAACATTTTAATATAATCAACTTCAGATGTGTAAAAACAAGTTCTTTGGTTTCATTTTTAAAGGCATATATTTATGTTTTTCATTAGCTTTAATGTGTATTTGGAAGGACCTTAATTTCCAAGGCTCTAAACTTAAGAGGAAAAACTTAAATTCTCACGTGTCTCTTGTCTTTCAATAGAGTCTCTGAATAAATACAGTATGAGAAAGTTTGAACCAAGGTATTTATCTGGACAGATTCTGATATGCTTGGCACTTAGGCAGAAAAGATAAGGCTAAGGTTTGTAAATCCAGTCTTATGAGTACAAAATGCTGCATGCACACAGCTGGAACTTGCAGCCCCTTTCTGGCCCCCCGACCCCGTCCCATCTGCCAGCGACACTATAATCAGGGCCCTTCCACATGGGTGACTTACATCCCCGGAGATGCTGGTTTGTGAGCCTGCGTCCAGGGTCTGTCTGGAGAGGGAGAGATGCGAGTTCACGGGACTGGATCTCAGGTCTGTCTCAGATGTGCCCATGCTCTGGTCCACGTGAAACCGCCCCTGCAGCTTAGCAAGGCTCTGTTCAGGAAACACAAAGCACTTTGTAGAGCCGAGCACTGAAGAGGGTGAAACTTCCCCACCAGGGAAAAATTACATTGAAAGAGCTAATCTCAGTGGAAACAACAATTCCTTTATCTTAGTGGGTGTTTATCACTTTAAATGACTGAAAAAAATAAGTGTACAAAACAGTTTTTGCACATACATGCAGACTCTGAAAATATGCGATCATATTAAATTCTTCACCCTGTGAATCATAGTATCTTTATATTTAATAGATGCATTTCTTTTTTTTTAATTTTTATTTTTACTATATTTTACTTTACATTACTGTATTGGTTTTGCCATACATTGACATGAATCCATCTCAGGTGTACATGAGTTCCCAATCTTGAACACCCCCCCACCTCCCACCCCATATCAACTCTCTGGATCATCCCCGTGCACCAGTCCCAAGCATCCTGTATCCTGTATCGAACATAGACTGGCGATTCGTTTCTTACATGATAGTATACATGTTTCAGTGCCATTCTCTCAAATCATCCCACCCTCTCCCTCAAAGTCCAAAAGTCCGTTCTATACATCTGTGTCTCTTTTGCTGTCTCGCTTACAGGGTTATCATTACCATGTTTCTAAATTCCATATATATGTGTTAGTATACTATATTGGTGCCTTTCTTTCTGGCTTACTTCACTCTGTATAATCGGCTCCAGTTTCATCCATCTCATTAGAACTGATTCAAATGTATTCTTTTTAATGGCTGAGTAATATTTTAAATTATTTAAAAAATTTTTTGAATTAATTTTTAATTGAAGTATAGTTGAATTAAAACATTGGGGTAATTACTGCTGTACAGCAAAGTGACTCCGTTATACATACAAACTCATTTCTCTTTTTGAAAAATTGGTTAAAAAGTCTATTTTAATGAGGGCTACCCATTTTATGCAGTAGAAATTCTGGAGACATGGGATACCTATAATGCAATCTCATTTTAGATAAAGCAGGCAAACTTCCTACTGAGAAGATGTCTACAGTTATGCCATTTGATATCTGGATAGGATCCAAGAGATTATTTAGCTCATATAGATGTTAGAGGTTAGGAAACTGAGGCCCAGAAGCTGCAGTCGATCAGTACCTGCAATGATGTTTGTGGTGGGAAAGTGCATAATTACAACTGAACATGGCTGCTGTCAGCATCCAGGTTTAATATAGGGAGTTTATTTTAGAGGGAAGATGTAAGCCAGTGATAGCATTGAAATGAAAAACCTAAACTTCTACCAACAACCCCCCCTTACAAAACACTAACCAAAACGTAAGGAGCTCATTATTATCAGCTTTAAGAAGAGCCAGGATTTATTCCTGATATATAAAATCCTCATGATAAGAAATTAGGACTATCAGAAATTAGGACTTTTAGGACTCTATTTTCTTTCAAAGGCGTTTTTATACAAAATATATATTTTTATACAAAATGTATCATGTATGAGGGATAAAACATAAATGGTCACATGGAATAATACATTACAAAAAAGAACAAAGAATCCTTTAAAGACTTTGGACAAGTCTCTTCTACATTTTTCTTGTGAACAGTGAAAAGATGTATATTTTTCAAACCTATCTGGGATGACCACGAGTTCAATTAATTTAGTAGGTCATGACTCGTATGTTTTAAAATGAAATAGAAGAGACTAGGAAATAAAATCAAAGTATATTACTAGTATCAAAAGCAAGCATATTTCTGTGAAATTTGGTGTGTGTGTGTGTGTGTGTGTGTGTGTGTGTATCTACAGGTGAAGATATTTGTGTTACTGTGTCTTGATGAAAAATATATTTCTTACTGTGGGTCATATCCAAAGAGGTTTGAAAGTCACAGAAGACACCTAAAGTCCTTTTCAGCTCTGTTGTTGATTTCTAGATCTATTACTTACTTTACATATTTTAGTAATTTAAAAGTTATCTAATTTTTAAACTTAATCCGGCCTATGTATGAATTCAAATTTTACAGGAAGAATCAAAGAGGACCTAAAATTGGTAAATTATGAGGGTCCAATGAAGGCAGTGGCACCCCACTCCAGTACTCTTGCCTGGAAAATCCCACGGACGGAGGAGCCTGGTGGGCTGCAGTCCATGGGGTCGCTAACGGTCAGACACGACTGAACGACTTAACTTTCACTTTTCACTTTCATGTACTGGTGAAGGAAACGGCAACCCACTCCAGTGTTCTTGCCTGGAGAGTCCCAGGGACGGGGGAGCCTGGTCGGCTGCCGTCTATGGGGTCGCACAGAGTCGGACACGACTGAAGCGACTTAGCAGCAGCAGCAGCAATGTAAATCTGTACAAGAACCATTAACTTATTTTCGGGGATGACTGATTTAATCAGCAGGCTCCCTGCAGAACAACAACAAAAAGCGTGTCCAGGTAAAGCTCTGTGTGCGTTACGTGCATATTAGAACCATCTATTCTGAAGCAAGACTGCCTGGGTTTGAATCTCGGTCCTGCCACTTACTGGCTGTGTGACTTCCAGGAACTTAACTCTGCTGTACTGTGGTTTTCATACGTGTAAGCTGAGGATAATAACAGAGCTTATCTTTAGGGCTGCCGTGAGAATTAAATGAAGTATTTCTATGCAAAGCAGGCAGAAGACTGTCTGGCTCAAAGTCAGTATTTTAAGTATTTGCTATTATTACTGTTGTCTTTTATATTTAATTGCTTCTTGAAAGCTATTTTAAAAATCCCCCAGTGCAAAATTATATGGGTTCAAGAATTATTCACTTGTGTGCAACCAGAATTTTGGAAACTGACATTAAGTAGCTGAAAATTTTATTTAAATGGAGAGGCGCTGTTCACCATGGGCTGAAACATTTTTTGAAAGACTCAGACTAAATCCTCACCCAGCCAGGTGAAGAATTCCAAATATCTAAACTATTACAAAGAATTCTCAGTGCTTGTGATAATTATGGGATGGAAGGAGGGGAGGAGGAGGAAGAGATACCTCTTTAAAAAAAACTTGACTGTATGTGCTATATATAGATGCAGAACACTGCTCCTGCAACAGGTGGTTTTATCTACACGTCGGGCTGGACCAGTGGAGCTCAGGTCCGTAAGGTGAGGCGTGTACAGGTGTGACCAGGGCATCTAGTGCCACCGGCCTGTCTCCCAGGTGACTCCACAGCTGCCCCCTGGCTGGCTCAGCATCTCTCTGTGCCACGCCCAGCTAGCACTTGAGAATCTCTTGGGGTGGGGAGTAACTTTTCTAAGCTCCTCGCACCCATCCCCCACTTCTCAAGGCCTATTATCTAGNTGACCAGGGCGTCTAGTGCCACCGGCCTGTCTCCCAGGTGACTCCACAGCTGCCCCCTGGCTGGCTCAGCATCTCTCTGTGCCACGCCCAGCTAGCACTTGAGAATCTCTTGGGGTGGGGAGTAACTTTTCTAAGCTCCTCGCACCCATCCCCCACTTCTCAAGGCCTATTATCTAGTTACTGATTGCAGGTGACATGCCCTTTCTGTATCCTGGGCTAAGGATCACTGGTTTAGATAACCCTGCCTATCAGGGCTCCGCCTGAAGTTTGCAGTGAGTTGCAGGGCGCACCAAGACGCCAACCTCCATACACGGGCTCCAGGATCCACCAGCCCCTGTCTCAAAGGTTACCCAAAGCCAGCCTTCAAATAAGCATATCAGAGCCTTAGAGCTCATGTCCTCCTCCAAGGCAGCGGCTGGCTCAGTACCTGTAAGCATCTCCAACGAGACCAAATTCCGTATGAATGGGGTGCAGGCGGGGGTGGGGGGGATGGGGTTGTGATGGAAAGGGGCCATGCAGACTCTGTTGCAGAACTTCCTGCTCAAGGACGATTTCTGAGGCCCAAAAAGGTAGTAATTTGGCTTGACCCCCAAAAATGTTCTATCACTTACCTGCATCAGGTCTTGTTTTTCTTTTTCTCCTGAGCTAATAGCCTTTCTGATAGATTTCAGTTCCGTTAGGATGGCTTTGGCTTCACTAAGTTCATAGCCACTCTGGCCTCCAGACATTTTTTTATCAATTCTGTTAAAAGAGAGGGGGAGAAACAATCAAAGAATGTCAGAGTACCGGCTAAACAGACCACGGGGATTGGGTGTGGGGATGTCATGGTTAGCTGATGTTTACTGCTGGACTGTTTACAGCTCCAGGGTGGTGGTCTCTCCTCCTTTCTCTTCTGACTGCTTCAAGCTGAGACCCCTGCCACCCCCTATCTCATACCCAGCCCACTGCCATCAGCGTCAGGCTCAGGCTTATTTATTTATTTTTCAGGCTTCTTGTTTACAGTCTGGTTGGGTGGTCCCACCGCCGGCTGAACTCAAACCTCATCACACGCTGAACCTGGCAAAGGTTCGGGGCCCGGGGAACTGATTTAGCAGGAAGACAGAAATGCCAGTAAACTGGGCGAGCCCAGGAACCTTGGGATTCATCAGTGCCATCTAATTTTACATGCCGTGACGTCTGTGCAAAAACCTAGCACAGGGCACAATCAGGGTGGTGATTCTCGCTTATACTAGTGAGAATCCTATAATGCTTGGATTGTTTGGCTAGTTCCTTGTTTCTTTTTAAATATATGAAAAGTATTCTATTTTTATGACAGTTATGAGTCAAGATAACATTGCCTGTCTTGCTGAATGAGTTCAAATCTAGGAACAAGATGGAAGGGCAGATGTGTTTATTTGTCCATTAATGTTGAATCAAGAGCTCGCAGTGAGCTTGTTGACTAGTACTTAGTAAGCAGTACTTGCTTACTAAACGTCCATTACGTCAGAGGATTTCAGGTAACTGAAGGGGTAACAGGGCCCAACCAAAGGACCTAATTCTTAAAAAGAAAAAAAGGTTAAAGTTCTTCATCATCACCTATGTTGCTTGGGACTCATTAGGAAGAACCTGGGCTTTACTTCAGAAACACACAGCCATCCCCCTGTCCCACCAGCCAACAGCACTATGACATGGCCTGTCCTTGTCTAATTCCCAGACTCTCCGGAGATACGGCCCCTATTAAATCACAGAAAATTGTCTCTGAGCTAATTTGGTTTAAAACATTTACTAATTTGTATCTATTTCATTGTGAAGGGTATAGTCTGAAAAAAAAAATTAACTCACGTCATATTATTTTATTCACTCTTCTAAAGTTTACTCAAATGAGGGCAGTTTGTAGATAACTTATTTTTACAAGTAGCACTTTAGAAAATACTTTATAGTGCTGAACAAATAATTAAAGTCTTTAAGAACCTAAGAAAATAAAATAAATCTCATTACAAATCAATTCTATAATAAAGTGCATACAACCAGTGCCATTGGACGGGCCAAAGCGGAAATACGCCTCTCTCGCTGGCGTCCATCTACACATAACCTACACTATTGCTGAGGACCAAAGTCCAATGTGGGACCACAGTCTGAAATGAATAACACAGAGACCAAAACCACATTCGTTCATCTAGCATAAACAATGGCACCGAGGAGAATGACCACCGGGGCTTAAACCGGTGCACATCCCACGAAATTATTCCATTTTACGTGAGTGTGAAGTTGCAAAATCCTACAGTGGGATTCTGCTTAAATTTACTCCTGAAATATATTTTCGGTCATAACCCCAAGTAAGATTCCCTTTAGTATCAGGAACGTGATTTCTTGAAAAATATGGTCTCTGGGTATAATAAATTATTATTCAATCTTCTGGTAGTATGGTGGTAAACATTTGAACGAAAACAGCTTTACGAAGGGCGTCTAACGTTAGATATGCTATCTCTCTGCTCTTGGTTCCTCAGATTAGAATCACTGTGAGAGAAAGCCTGGGTTTCTACAACAAATGGCTATTGTTTTCTTGTGGAATGTTATTGACAGATTCTTAAACATGCCTTGGATTCCTATAAAAATTGCTTGCAAGCAAACTGCTTTGAAACAATATATCATTGTTACATCGATATAACAAAAACAGTAAGTTTGGCTAACCTTTAATCCTGGTGGTGACATGAGTTATAATTTCATGTGTCTTAAAAGTATGTAACGTGTGGCTAAATGCTTCCTGGTGTTCCTACCCTGACGCCCTCCTGTATGTTGATGGACAACTGACTAAACAACACATTTAGGGAAAGCCAGGTCTGCCCAGGTTTTGGGGGTGCGCTGCAACCTCCACAGAGGTTCTCTGAACAGAGCTGGATCTGAGAACCACGTTGGGGGTCTTGGGATGGAGACCAGACACATGTATTTTTTTTTAAAGAGCTCCTCAGATTATTCTAATATGCAGTCAGGTTGGAGAACCACGAGGGTGGGAGCATCTGAAAGAATCTCATGGTCATGATCACAGGAGGTGAGTGTCAAAACCAAAGACTGAGCCGGAATGCCAAGTGTCTGAGATGAAAGTCGTGTGGCTGGTGACAGAGAGGAGCGATGGGGATCCCGAAATACAGCTCTTCAACCAAACACACGGAATGATCTGCTCAGACGGCCCTGCCAGTGAACATGTGGGAATCTTTAACGGGGTGACACCCTTGCTGCCTCGGATGATGTGGAGGCAGACAGAGGAAGGGCATAAACCTGCCTGGAGAGGAGCCCCTCGGGAAGCCCCGGTGAATCATGCCTCACTGCTGGGGCCCCACATGGGGCAGTGGGAGAGGAGAAGGGGACTAGAAAGGCCGCCGGATGCCTTTCAAGGGACGATGGCTTCAGCCCTCCCCGAGGCTGTGGGCTGTGTGAACCGCCACCGCGTCCCTGCCTCGGAGACCCTGGGGTGGGCGCTGTGGGAGCTGGACGCCTGGATGCACGTCGGGGTCTGGGAACAGAGCAGGGAGCCCCAGTCCTCCGACCTGCCCTCCATCATCTGCATTCCCCTTTGATCTGGCTCAGCCTGGGTCCAGTGGACTTCAGCACAAAGCAGGAAAGGGCAGAGGGAATTCGGGGGCCTGGACATGCACTTGGCCCCTCCGCAGACACCCTGACTGGCTCCGTGAGGGCGGGAGGCATCAGAGGCAGACAGGCCCCCTGGGTTGGGCTCCACAGAGAACCCGGTCACCCCAACCCATCCTGGGCCCCATCTCCCCGCTCCGTCTCCATCTAAGGCCAGCTGGTGGGCCTGCGAGATGAAGCTGAGTCTCTCACTTTGGTTTCCTTGGGTCTTCCACCTATTAGGGAAAACTTCAGACCTTTTCAAAGTGTATAGTAGATTTTCCCAAGTGTTTTTTTAGTTGCTTTATGGTTGATTGTTTTCTTGTGGGTTTTTTTTTTTTGGTGCCAAGCTCTGTGCCTCCTGCTTGACTACTCTTTGAGAAAACTCATGTCATCTGCACTTCCGCTTCCTTTGGACTGGCTCAGGGGTCTTAGATTATTTGAGAGTTAATTTCATTATTTTCATACTCACTGTTTCAGAGTGGCGAAGCCTTGTTCTTTATAGAGCAGTTCCTGCTTCATCTGTGAGAGTTCTCGCTTCAGCTTTTTGACCTTTTGTGAGAAAACGTAAATATGAATGTTTGTAAATAATTAGCAACACAGTTTTAAAAGGTAACCTATTAGTAAACTATTAAACACATAAACACAGCCACCGGTTTAACGTTTACTCGACTCCTTTCCCCTGGATATAAATTCCATGGAAAGAGATTAGTAAGTTTAGATTAGCGGTGATGCGTATTATTACTCAAAGTTGCTCTCATTATCTTATGTAGCAGAGTTTTGCTCTGAGCTGGACATCATGACTGGCAGTGCCAGGCGGCACTTCTCTGGCCACCCCACGAAGGCCATTGCTCTGTTTTGTTCAGTTCGCAGTATTTTCCGAGAGCTGGAATTGTCTGTGTACTGGTTTCCTGGCTGTCCCCCATGGCAGAGTAAGCGGAGTCACTTTGGCTGCATCCCCAAACTTGCAGAGTGACACCAGGTGAACACCACAGGGTCAGTAATTTGTTGTCAAACGCGTAACAATTATCTTTCCCCCATTATCTTTGGAAATAAGAGATATGGTACAAGCCTGGTTCAGTCACAAACTAAAGGTCTTGTTATAGGTGTCAGAAACTTATTTCCATATAGTAAGTTGCAGCCTGAAGTTTCAAGCACGTTCTGGTGTATAGAAATTCCATGTGTTTTGCACTTTTATTTCCTGTTTACTCATTCCATAAATATGTGTTGACTCCCCACAGTGTGTCAGACCCTGGGTCTGAAAGTGTGAACACAACAGATCTGATCTTTGCCGTTATGGGTTTTACAGAACAACAAGGAAGCCTGACATTGAGCAAATAATCGTCCAATGAAATAAACCTTACCAACTGCCATTGGTGATCGAAAAAAAAAGCACAGGCTACTTCAGGATATCAAATGGGGACAGAGGGACTTCCCTGGCCAGAAGGCCCACAGGCCTCACTGATAGAAGGGTCCCTGCAGGGTGGAGCTTGTGCACACACCCTAAGCTGCGCAGGGCCAGGGCAACCTCAGCAGGCGTCTGGGATTTGGAGATGCTGCCAGTGCTGGGTTACAGAGGTGCCGTGTGGGGCAGGAGGTGGTCGGAAAAGGAGCCCCGATGACACAGCACCCGAAGCCACGCTGAGGATCTCTAAATCTCCTCCTAAGAACGATGAGGATCACGGCGGGATTGTAGACCAGGAGCTGCTTCGTGGCTGCAGGAGGCCACTGTGGTGACTACAGCGGCCCAAAGGGGCCGTCCTGTCTGCAAGGTGGGCGGGCGTGCTACAGTAGACGCTTCAGAGGTGGAACCCACAGCACGGGGTGATGGCCCCAGGGTGGGCGGGGAGGGAGAAGATGTGCCAAAAGGGAAAGGGAAAGTCGCTCAGTCGTGTCCAACTCTTTGAGACCCCATGACTACACAATCCATGGAATTCTCCAGGTCAGATACTAGAGTGGGTAGCCTTTCCCTTCTCCAGGGGATCTTCCCGATCCAGGGATCAAACCCAGCTCTCCCACACTGCAGGCAGATTCTTTACCAGCTGAGCCACCAGGGAAGCCCAAGAATACTGAAGTGAGTAGCCTATCCCTTCTCCAGCAGATCTTCCTGACCCAGGAATTGAACTGGGGTCTCCTGCATTGCAGGTGGATTCTTTACCAGCTGAGCTACTCATCAAAGGTCACTTCCAAAACCCTGCGTGCGTGAAGGTGCTTTCATGGGGAGGGGCACCGGATTTGTGGGGGGGAAGATCAAGGGTTTCTGGTAAGACAATTATTTTTCTGATACCCGAGGCACTTCGGAGGCAACTGCAACTGTCCAGACTAGAGATATAGAAGGGAGGGTCACTGACATAAGGATGTGGTTTTTACATGCATGAGCATAAGTGAGATCATCTAGAGAGAGCATGTGTGCAGAAGGGACGAAAGTTGAAAAACAGAACTCAGGCGTCTGCAGCGCTTGGTCCAGGGTGGAGGAGATACAGGACATGGTGAGGCGGCGGCGGCAAGAGAAGCCAGGGAAACAGAGAGCACTGTGGACCAGAAGGGGAAAATGTTAAGAGGGAGAAGAGCCACTCTGAGGACGCAGACGGCGAGGACGAGGGTGGTGTGACACCCACGATTCTAGACCATGAGGCTCAATATTTTGGATACAGTAGATGCCTGCTGGGTTTACCAGAAGGCTTAACAGTTTGAGCCCTAACACACTTCTGTTTTATTAGGGAAAAGGAAACAGAAATAATTGTGTTAGAAGAACATATATGTCTGTGTGTGTGTAACCAAATCACTTTGCTGTATGAGAGGGATTAACAACACTGCAAGTCAACTATACTTCTATAAAAGTAAACTAAAACAATTGTGTTGCAGGGCCCAATTCCTCACTATACAGAGAGGTTCAAATGATGCTCTTGGACCCCAAGGAGGAGAGGCTTACCCTGGCCAGGGGAGGAGGGCTGGGCTGGGACAGGAGGATCTTGAAAGTGCTTTAACATTCACACAGAGCAACAAGCTCACACACACTGACCAGGGAAGACACTGTAGTTTTAGCATCAGACTCTGACCACATCAGGAGCCATCAACAATCTCAGTTCAGTCCATGTGCGATTCTACTTTTGACAGCACTCTTAAACAGTTTTCTACCAAAAAAGACCAGCATTTTTATTTAAAAAGAACAATAGTAGCAGCAGCAGAAATCCAAAAGATCAATAGTAACTCAAATAGCTGGGCTGAAACTTGTGTCTACCTTTGAAAACATAGTTGATAGAAGCATGATGCTGTCTATCTACTGAGCCCTCTTGGAACAACCGAATTAAAAGTGTCTCTCACAGACATAAAGCTTGAAAATCATTTGGACTTCAATGACACACCCATCTAATTTCTTTCAAAAATGATCATTTAAGGACTTCCCTGGTGCTACAGCGGATGGGAATCTGCCAGTCAATGCAGGACACACACGTTCCACCCCGGTCCAGGAAGATCCCACGTGTCACGGAGTGACTAGGAGTGTGCACCACAGCTACCAAGCCTGCGTGCTGCAACTATGGAAGCCTGTGTGCCTAGAGTCTGTGCTCCGCAACAAGAGAGGCCACTGCCGAGAAGAGTTGCCCCTGCTCACTGCAACTAGAGAAAGCCCATGCACAACAACAGAGGTCCAGAGCAGTTCAAAAAAAACCTTTTTTTTTTTAATGATCATTTAAAATTTAAATAAATTTCTGACAACTCAGACTCTGCTCTGCTTAAGTGACGTGAGGCTGTATTGTGTGCTGGGTGACAATGATAGAAGAGACTGACGCACCTGTGCTTTCCTTTCTCCTCCATTATTTACTTTACCTCCACTTGGCTGGAAGCTGCTGCTTTTATCCTGGGGAGGCTTCTGAACGGATTACATGAGTGATTCTCAGCTGCCTAACATCAAGGTTCATTTAATTTTGTTAAGGATGAAAACGTTTGATTCTATTATAATGATAAGTGAAAACAGGTATTATTTCCAACTCAGCGTTATTTGGGATTGTTTCTGGTTTTTAAGAGTTTGGTCTTGGGACTTCCCAGGTGGCCCAGGGGCTAAGACTCCTCGCTCCCAATGCAGGGGTCGATCCCTGGTCAGGAAACTATACCCCACACATAGCCAAATACATGCTGAAACTGAAAAAAACTCCCGCATGCTGCAGCCAAGACCTGGTGCAGCCAAATAAATAAATAACAGAAGTATTTAAAAATAAATAAGAAAAATAAAATAGAACCCATTTCTATTTCTTATATAGGTCAAAGTTGCAAATGGAACTCTGTTAGAATACAATTGTATTTTTTAAAAAAGAGAGTTTGATTGTTAAATGTCCAACAGCTTTTCTTCTCAGAGAGCCATCTGACGTCTTTAGCTATCACTGTTTTCTACTCTCATTCTCCAACCCAGTTTCAATGCAGGACACAGAACATAAAAACAAATACCCTCAGGTCACAGCAAAGGGTTACACTAGTGCTGACTGGCACGTTTAGCACAATGTGAACTCTCAGTTCCATTCAGTCACTCAGTCGTGTCCGACTCTTTGCGATCCTATGGACTGCAGCACGCCAGACGGCCCTGTCCATCACCAACTCGCAGAGTTTACTCAAATTCATGTCCATTCAGTCAGTGATGTCATCCAACCATCTCACCCTCTGTCGTCCCCTTCTCCTCCCACCTTAAATCTTTCCCAGCAACAGGGTCTTTTCCAATGAGTCAGCTCTTTGCATTAGGTGGCCAAAGGATTGGAGTTTCAGCCTCAGCATCAGTCCTTCCAATGAATATTCAGGACTGATTTCCTTTAGGATTGACTGGTTGGATCTCCTTGCAGTCCAAGGGACTCTCAAGAGTCTTCTCCAACACCACAGTTCAAAAGCATCAATTCTTTGGCATTCAGCCCTCTTTATAGTCCAACTCTCACATCCAAACATGACTGCTGGAAAAGCCATAGCCTTGACTAGATGAACCTTTTTTGGCAAGTAATGTCTCTGCTTTTTAATATGCTGCCTAGGTTGGTCATAATTTCATGGCTGCAGTCACCATCTGCAGTGATTCTGGACCCCCCGAAAATTAAGTCTGTCACTGTTTCCATTGTTTCCCCATCTATTTGCCATGAAGTGATGAGACCAGATGTCATGATCTTAGTTTTCCGAATGTTGAGTTTTAAGCCAACTTTTTCATTCTCCTCTTTCAGTTTCATCAAGAGGTTCTTTAGCTCCTCTTCACTTTCTGCCATAAGGGTGGTATCATCTGCATATCTGAGGTTATTGATATTTCTCCTGGCATTCTTGATTCCAGCTTGTGCTTCATCCAGCCTAGCATTTCTCATGATGTACTCTGCATATAAGTTAAATAAGCAGGGTGACAATATACAGCCTTGACGTACTCCTTTCCCTATTTGGAACCAGTCTGTTGTTCCATGTCCAGTTCTAACTGTTGCTTCCTGACCTGCACACAGATTTCTCAAAAGGCAGGTCAGGTGATCTGGTATTTTTATCTCTTTAAGAATTTTCCACAGTTGATAGTGATCCACACAGTCAAAGGCTTTGGCATAGTCAATAAAGCAGAAATAGATGTTTTTCTGGAACTCTCTTGCTTTTTCCATGATCCAGTGGATGTTGGCAATTTGATTTCTGGTTCCTCTGCCTTTTCTAAAAGTGTGGATTAAAAAATTGTGGATGAAAATAATGTGGGCTCTCTAAAAAAAAAAAATGGACTCTACCTGGAGGCAAAGATGAGAGGTAACATTCCAGGCACTTCACGTGTTCCAGGCACTGTCCTCTCAATCCTCACAGCTACTCTATTAGACAGATACAGTTTTAATGCTTATTTTACAAGTGAGGGATCTCAGTACTAAAGAGAATAAGTAATCCACTGAAGTTACTCTGCTACTAAGCAACAGAGAGTGGTCTAGAACCCTGGAGAATTTTTGAAAACTACAATTATAAAGGTTTTAGTTATCAGTGGTATGATAGTATATGTAAGATCAAAGACAATCTTTGTTGCTCAGTCAGTAAGTCATGTACAACTCTTTGAGACCTCATGGGACTGTATCGTGCCAGTCTCCCCTGTCCTTCATTATTTCCTGGAGTTTGCTCAAACTCATGTCCATCGAGTCAATGATGCCATCCAACCATCTCATCCTCTGTTGCCCCCTTCTCCTCCTGCCCTCAATCTTTCCCAGTATCAGGGTCTTTTCCAATGAGTCTGCTCTTCAGATCAGGTGGCCAAAGTATTGGAGCTTCAGCGTCAGTTCTTCCAGTGAATATTCATGACTGATTTCCTTTAGGATTGACTGGTTTGATCTCTTCACTGTCCAAGGGATTTTCAAGAGTCTTCTCCAGCACCATAATTCAAAAGCTTCAGTTCTTCAGCGCTTGGCCTTCTTTATGGTCCAACTCTCACATCCCTACATGACTACGGGAAAAACCACAGCTTAGACTATATGGACCTCTGTCAGCAAAGACAAACTAGACCTGTAGCAAAATGGCCTACATAAAAACCTAACAAATAAGCTAAGCATGAAGATGTCACTCATGTCTAGTCAAGAGACAATCCCTATCGGTAGCAATTTACATTCTCAGAAGACATATTTCTTCCTATTTGAAGCACATAGTTATGGTTTTTGTAGGTTCGTTACAGCACTGGTTACAGTGCCATTGTTTGACGTGCACATGAGCTAACTCTGTTCACAGTTACAAACTAACCCTTACGTTGAACCACTATTCTTTTAGACTCTATGGACACAACTACAAATAGGTGAGATTGTGGATGGCTCTTCTGAGTCCATCACCATTGCTAAAAATAATTCAAAGGGAATTAATATTAACAATGTGTGAGTAAATATATTTAAGAACAAAAGACAGCATACTGTTATCAACAGCAGCGCCCAGGAACCACCTATGTATTTTGCATGAAGAGCAAGTAATTTAACCAAAGGAGCGTTTGCTTCCTTTTCGACACAATTAGAAGTTGGATCATAGAGCACATGGTTTAGTGACATGCTGGAAGTCTCGAATGTGAGACCTCCCTGGCGGTCCAGTGGTTAAGACTCTGCCTTCCAATGCAGGAGGTGCAGGTCAGATCACTGGGTGAGGACCTGAGATGCCCCCCAGCCAGAACACCAAAACATAAAGCAGAAACAATACTGTACCAAGTTCAATAAAGACAAAATAATCTACATAAAAAGATCTGAAAGCATTAACTAAATTAATAAAAACATTTCTCAACTGCATTTGTATTTCTAAAGAAATTTACACTTTTACACTTCCAACATTGTATTTCAGTTTGATAAACAATCAGTAAAAGCAATCAAAATTCACCAAAATTTTCTTGCATCAAATTTTCACCAAATCCTCATTTGTAATTTTCGCTATAAACTTTTTAAAATGTCAGTTGAGTTGAAGGTTTAGTTTATGTAAGATATTCTACTCTCTGTCTTAACTATCCATAATGAACAAATGAAATGATAAATTTTGGTATAAGTTTTTTACATTCCTCATCTTAAAAAAAAGATTTTTTTTTTCAAAAAATTGAACACTACCTCTAAAAATGATGAGTACATTATTAAAAGAGCTTAATTTATTCATTTCACCTTTTCAACAACTAGATGCCAGGAAGTACTGTCATCCCATTAGCCAGAGGAGGAAACTAAAGCCCAGTGATCACCAACACCTACGACCATAATATAATATAAAACAGATGTTTTAGACGGATGCTCCTATGTTCCTGGTTCCCAAACACTTGACCCACTTGCTCTAATTCAATAAAAACAAATAAAGCACACCTGCTAATATTGCTATGTTAAAACAATGCAGTATGAAAACAGTGCTAGGCTTTGTACGAAAAATTGTTACTAGAACCCCAAATGGAGACAGGTCCTATAAGATGCCAAAGCAATGAGGAGCTAGCTAATTCATGAGTTATTATTTTTGTGAGTCCCTGAACTGCAAAGAGATCAAGCCAATCAATCCTAAAAGAAATCAATCCTGAATACCCACTGAAAGCACTGATGCTGAAGCTGAAGCTCCAATACTTTGGCCACCTGAAACCAAGAGCCAACTCACTGGAAAAGACCCTGATGCTGGGAAAGATTGAAGGCAGGAGAAGGGGACGACAGAGGATGAGATGGTTGGATGGCATTACCGACTCGATGGACATGAGTTTGAACAAACTCTAGGAGAGAGTGGAGGATAGAGAAGCCTGGTGTGCTGCAGTCCATGGGGTCGCAAAGAGTCAGACACGACTGAGCGACTGCACAGCAACAATTTCTGTGGCATTACTTTGTGAAAGGGATGAGTACACGCAAAGACTTCTCCAGGACAGGCGAGCCAAGAAAAGCTAGGTTGTCAAAATCCATGAAACTCGGCTCAAGCTATCCAGGCACTTCAGAACACCTGGGGCATTCTCAAAGAGCTACCTCGCCAGAACATGCCCACGTGGCAGAGAGAGGGCACCATCTGCCTTGCCACGTTCAAACCATGATATGGCTAAAAGCATCACAAGAGAACGTGGACCACGAGGGCCCATGCGCTGTGGAAGCATTTCTATTAAAAGGCATTTTCACTGACAGGAAGTGGTGGACAAGCACCTCCTCCTTAATGGAACAGAGGCTCTCATCTTTCACTCCAGCTACTCGTGAATTCCTCCTCCCCCTTCTTGAGGGGAGCGCCTTGTCGAGGAGGGCACTCCTCCCCGACTCACTCTGTTGTCCCACAGCGATGAGACACGGATGAACACAGGCTCCTAAGCACGCATTAAACCCGCTGCAAAATAAGCTTTATCAGAGGGGTTCTGCGTGACTCCGTGGGGTCTACTGAGATCTCTCCCAGTTATACAAGGCTCTGTTTCCTCCGACAGCTATTGGTGTGAGGCAGCCTGTATGCTCCCGTTTATTCTTTTTTGAATAATTTTATTTATTTAGGCTGTGCTGGGCTTTTGCTGTGCAGGCTTTTCTCTAGTGGCGGCGAGCAGGGAGCTACTCTCTGGCTGTGAGGGCGTCTCCTTGCAGTGGCTTCTCTCGCCGTGGGGTACAGGCTCCAGCGCACGTGGGCGCAGCAGTTTTCGACTCCCGGGCGCTACAGGCTCCACAGCCGCGGCACAAGGGCTTGGCTGCCCCGAGGCATTAAGGGTTCTTCCCGGAACAGGGATCAAACCCACATATCGTGCGTAGGCGGATGGACTCTCTTAGCACTGAGCCAGGAGGGAAGCCCTGCTTTTGTTTTAAAAAACCCCTCTCTTAGCTTGTATCTTTTCTAAAATAGGATTTAAAGGGGCAGATACGATAGCCTCTTGAGGTATTCCACATACAATATGAGGTACTGCATATATGTTCAAAGAAAAAGCTGTGAAGAATGGTTAAAATTTCAAAGGGGAAGCAATAATACATAGTGACGTCGGAGATGGGCACAGCTCCAGGGAGTTCTGAAGTTTAGCAAGGGTAAGTTTTGACAGCATACCTTCACCCACCGTCCCACCCAGCCTTTTTTTTGATGTCTGCCTGAGAGATTACAGAAATGTACAGACAATACACAGAGACGCAGCAACGAGGTGTCCCACAAACCGCCCGTGAGCTCCTCGAGGAACAGACAGAGAAGTGAAGGCGGGTGGACAGGGCAAAGGGCTGTTTGTGGCAGAAAAGAAAACTTCCAACAGTGACTTCATAAATTACACCCAAAAGTCCACACCAAAGAGAGGTTTGCTTCCAGAAAGTATAGACGGACTTTCTTCATACGTTTTCTGAGAACAAAGAGAAAAGTTGTGAGGTTAAACAAACAAACATCTATTTGCAGACACTGGGGAATTACCAAGACAGCAAGAACTTCTGTTAGAGCCAAATGATAAGAGAGGCCTCATAGGCAAGAGCCAAACTTGGCATTGGTTTTCCTTCTGAGGCATCTGCGTACGTGACCGAGAAAGTGAAAAGCTGGGAAAATGCAGTGACCGGGAGCCTGACACGCAGAGAAGCACTGGCTGTTCCTCAGAGCTGAGGGCTCCAGCCTCAATCAGCCTGCTTCCTTAGGAAACAGTCCAGGAATTCAACTGGGATTCTGAAGAGCTTTGACCTAAGAGAAAGGGTGCTCTGGAAATAGACCCACTCTGAGGAAAATGAATGAAGCCCAAGGACTTTCCTGTGGGTTCGATTCCCAGTTGGGGCACAAATTACCCTTATGCCACGGGTGTGGTGAAAAAGTTAAAAGAAGAAGAAGAATGAAGCCCAGAATTCAGAAAACTCAAACCCTGACTGAATGGAAGTTATCTGCCCCTGAACTACCTTCCTCTAAGAAGCAAAAGTAAATCCTCTTTGAAGGATAACAAGATCATCCCAAACCTTAAATTATCTTTATTCTCTTTCATACATAATACATGGCTCTTAATTAAAAGCAAGCAGCTGTGAGAGGTCAAATACTGACCAAAAATCCAGAGGGAAAAACCAGACCAGACCGAAGAATTCAACACATAAGAAGTTTTAGATATTATACTAATCAAGACATGGAATTTTAAAATAACTGTGATTATTTTGTTCAAAAAATTATTACAGTGATGTGCAGAATTTGGGCAAGTAACTAAAAACAAAAAATAAACAAATTTTAGAATTGAAAACGTGTGGTGGAATTAAGCTGAATAAAGGATAAGAAAATTCCAAACTGTTTAAAAACTAAGCAGAACACTCTGATGAGAAATCATAAAGAAATCAGGAAATATTTTGAACTGATTGACTAACAAGGTCTGAAATTGTGTGTGAGTATCTGCTCGAGTATATTTTAACACAGTAATTCCACTCTTGGTTGCATAACCAACAAAAACGTGTACATCTGGAACCCAAAGGCATGTGTAACGGACACACACAGTAAGACGCAAGTTATTAATTACTAGCAATTTGTATAAACTCTAATGTACATCAATAGTAGAAGAAACGAAGGATTCATGGTATCTACACAAAGGTGGGATGATTTACACGCAATAAAAGTATATGTGGATGAATCTCAAAATGTTGAACAAGGGTCCAGTGGTTGAGACTCTGAGCTCCCAATGCAGGGAGCACTGGGTTTGACCCCTGATCAGGGAACTGGATTCCACATTCCACAAGTAATAGACCCCGTGGTTCAGCTAAGACCCAACAAATGCAAAATAAATTAAAATAATAATAATAAATTTAAAAAATTACAGAAGAAATGTTGAACAAAAGAAACCATCAGTAATCCATGTGGTAGCAGTTCAGTTTCACAAAGTTCAAAGCAGGCAGAAAATTGATTTATAGCATTGTCAATAAAGGTCACCTAGTGTCATCTTTAGGGAGAAGGACAAGGGTGACAAGGGAATACCATGGGGGCTTCTGGGGTCACGGCAATAATCTCTTTCATGACCTATGCAAGGGTTGGACGAGTTTATTTACTTGGTGAGCAGTCTTTAAGACTCCAAAACTCAAGGATAAACAAGCTGTGACCTTAACAGCCGTGTGGTCAGAAAGATTTAGGGTAAAGATCAGCAAACAACCCATAAGGAAGTGTGAGGCACCAGTAAAGTTTGACCTAGAAAAAGAAGTGATTTGGTAATATGCACTGTGTGAACACCTTGATAGATTGGGCCGTCTGATGAAAAAGGAACGAAGCTCCACTTTGGAAGTGTACTTTCAGCACAATAAGGAAAATTGAAGTTTTTTAGACTCAGAGTTTGATTCTATATACTAACTGCAAACAATAAAACTGCCCAGAAATGGAACACAGTCTGTCACATTAATAAGAACAATCTCACAAACATGTTTTAACAAAAGCAGAAAGACCATCCATTGAGGATAAGTGGAATGGTTCCTTCACTGAATTGAGATGGCAGATGACCAGAGGCCCCTTCCAGATTCTATGCATATGTTCAGCATGTTAATAAAACCACAGTCAAAAAAAAAAAAAAGAATCTTACCCTTAATCGTGTAGTGGAGATCTCAGCTTTTAAGATATCAGGGTCATATTTAGTACTGGATGAAGAGCCTGAGAATACTTTCAAAGGGAGAAGAGAGGAGGGGGGAAAAAAAAAGTAACTTGTACAAGTTGCATAACTAGCTGTCAACTTAGAAATTACAAACGCTAAAAACGACAAGATTTACATGCTTCTGGGATACTTACTTAACTTTATAATCCTTTATTGTCATTCATCAGACACCTAGATATAAAAAGTCATCTTCAAACCTTCATCATTTTTTTCAATAAAAAGGAACGTTATCAAGACCCCAGTGCCTCAGTTTCCTGTGGATTTTATATCTATGGATAAAATCTTAGAGGAGCTTATTGCAGATACAGTTTAACTGCACCTTGTGTTACCCAGAAACTTGTCACTTAAGTGGGACGTTTAAGCCCATCACAGCTGCTGCTTTAAAAAAGGCCAGCCTCTGAGATGAGAGAGAGATCGGTCAACTCAGGTGGTCAACAGAAACTCCGTCAGTGCTAACCACTCCGGTTTCAGTTTAGTCCCACTAAAAACAACGTACAAGAGCAGCACAAGGGCCAGATTATTTTTCCTGATCTGAAAAGGTAAACGTTAATCCCTCAGCGAGGAGACCTTTATCTGAAACGGAGCTGAGGGGCTCCTCTTGCCCAAGAAGGGACAGGACCCAGAGCGCCGTCCCACAGACACCCAGTGGCCTCCCGTCACCTGCAGGTCGGTGCCCACTTCTCAGGTCTGAACAGCCACATTGTACTTACAGCTGGTGCGAGAGCTGGACTTCTCCTTGTAGGCATCATTCAAGCGGACGTATTCGTCCAGGGCCAGGGCCAGCCTCTGCTCCTTCACGTGGTACAGCTCCCGCTGCGTCCGCAGGGCGTCCTGCGCCACCGACAGGTAGTCCTTGAGCATCTTTTCCTGCTCCCCCCGCCATTGTTTCCGCGGATCTTCGATCTGTGTGGTTTCTGAAGATAAATCAGGTGGGTTATTTTTCAGAATTTAATGACGGGCTTTTTTTTTTTTTTTTTGGATTATTTACACTTTAAAAAAGAAGTAGCTGGGACTTCCCTGGTGGTCTCTGTGCTGTAAGCAGTGGCTAAGACTTTGCGTGCTCAATACAGAGGACCTGAGTTCAACCCCTGGTCAGGAAACTAGATCCCACACGCTGCAACTGAGAGGCAGAGCCAAAAAAAAACCAAACAGTAGCCATCTTTAATTTTTATCTCCTTCAAGTAGTTAGTATTATGAAGTGACGTCTCAAGAAATGTGATAGTTTTTGCTTTATTTTACCCAGTCCATCCCCACTCTGACTTGTCTTTGTCATCAATTTATTCTCACTGCAAATATATCACATACAATGTCAAAGTAAGCACAGCAACATGGTTATGATTGTGTCAGCCCTTCCCAGAACCCTCTGGCTCCTCAATTCCTTCAGAATAGAAACCACGCTACTGATGGCCCTGTATAATCTGAAGCCAATATACTCCCTACGCTTCTGTGCACTTAACACAGGATTCTTGCCAGGCTGCCCTTTACATCTACACCCCTCAAGGTCTGGGACGCAGACCCGCACGGGTCCATGAGCTCTGTTATGGGTCTGTGACAATAGGTACAGGCGTTGAGAGTAAACAGTTTGAAATCTTACAGCAATTTCATACAGTTACTGTGTACCCGTTGACTCTAATAATACTGGGGCTTGCATTTTTAATTTTTTTCAACTTTTCTAATTCATGGTGATTGTTCTTTTATGAAAATACCAATCAGTCCACAGTGGATCAGAAATTTTAAAACAAGCGAAAAGACCAAACCCCGGTGCCCAGCTTCAAGAGAATAGCCCAAGGTACTGTTCTTGGTCCTGCACTTCTGCACATGGGCATCACCTGGAGGGCTCTAAAAGAAATCCCGGACCAGCATGAGTTTCTGTGGGTGGGACCCAGGCAATGGCAGGTTTATAAGCTCCTCCAGTGATTCCCGGGAGCAGCTGCAGCTGAGAGCCTCTGCTCTGCGACAGCTCACACACTGCATCCTGCATGGAATTATGAAATTATTTGAAATATCCCATCTTAAACTTGCTGAAACCTATCTCCTGCACCCCTCCCAGAGGAAACCACAATAAAAGCCCAGGTCGTAGACAGAGGTCAGCCAGTAAGAGCCTAAACATCTCCGTTTCAAAAATTCCTTATAACTCAAGGTCTGCTGCTGCTGCTGCTGCTAAGTTGCTTCAGTCGTGTCCGACTGCATGCGACCCCACAGACGGCAGCCCACCAGGCTCCCCCGTCCTTGGGATTCTCCAGGCAAGAATACTGGAGTGGGTTGCTATTTCCTTCTCCAATGCATGAAAGTGAAAAGTGAAAGTGAAGTCGCTCAGTCGTGTCTGACTCTTAGCGACCCCATGGACTGCAGCCTACCAGGCTTCTCCATCCATGGGATTTTCTAGGCAAGAGTACTGGAATGGGGTGCCATTGCCTTCTCCCAACTTAAGGTCTATGGCCACGTAAATGTGCAATAGGTGAAGGTGAAGTCGCTCAGTTGTGTCCGACTCTTTGTGATCCCATGGACTGTAGCCCATCAGGCTCCTCAGTCCAAGGAATTTTCCAGGCAAGAGTACTGGAGTGGGTTGCCATTTCCTTCCACTTAAGTGAGATAAAAATGTCTTGATACTTGCAGGCTATTTGCTCCGTTTGGAGACCCCTGGCCTTCCTGCCTGTGACCTTTTCATTCCCCCCTTTTCTTTTAGGAGAATTATGTTGCCTAGGGAAGAGAGGCAGTCGTTTTTGTTCCATAGCTGCTTCCGAGCTGAGAAGGGGCATTGTCCCTAAATTGGCGAGGCAACATATTCTCTTAATCCTCATATTGAGGATATCTGATCCAGGGGCCCCAAAGAGTAGTTGGAGGAAGTTGCAGCGGTAGCAGGAGTTTGAACAACCATTTGTAACTTAAAAGCTTTCATGTGGCTAGAAACAAATCCAGTTATACAGTTACAGATGCAAGGCAACATCGTCATTAAAACAAGTTAAAATCAAAATTAAAAGTCACATTGTGTCCATAGTTAAAGTGCAACGTGTTGCACCAGTCCATTTTAGGGTGGGTAGATGGCATCAGATGAAGAAGAGGCACTGCATGTGATTGTTGTCGAAGGTATTTACACACTTGGAGAAAGTCTTTTCCTTGAAGTGGAGATGTCCACCGTGGGAAGCCTTCCACTGATGAAGACGGGAGTGCTCCACAGACCCAGTAGTTAGACTGACTATGGAATGCAGCATAGGAGTGAGCCCAGGACAGGAAGGCATTGTCTTGAGGATGAAACGGCGGACTCAGGATATTTGGAGTCAGCAGAAGTAAGCTCACATAGGTTATCAGGCCCATCTTGTCCTGAAGGATCCCGGACGAGCCCCCAAGATGAAAGGTTGTTGTTGAATTACAGCCCCGGGATTCTTGGCCCCTGGAGGAGAAGAATTCAATCTGGGGCCAGAGACGAGGCTTGATCGCTCAGAGCTTTTGTGTAATAAAGTTTTATTAAAGTGTAAAGGAGATAGAGAAAGCTTCTGACATAGGCATCAGAAGGGGACAATATTGACATTCAATTCCAGTATTTTGAAAAATATGAATGCAAACTGTCTCAAAGTAGAGAGAATTCATCCTCTAACACACAGAAATGCATGGTCTTCACTCTGGATGACCCAGGATTATCCTTACCTCTTAGTGTGCAAGCCTCTGAAGGTATTCACCACTTAGACCTAGTGTCTTGCCTCAAACGGAGAGCACATGCATGAAGATGGAGTGTCTCTGGAGGCTGGGTCACAGGGGCTGCAACCACCGTCTTGCTCTCTCTGCCTGGCTCTTCCTGGCTTTTTCAATCTAATGAAGCCAGCTTCCAAATTAAAAGCCGTTCTATGGACATAGCGGGCTTTTCTGGTGGCTCAGATGGTAAAGAATCTCCCTACAATGCAGGAGACCTGGGTTTGATCCCTGGGTTGCAAAGATCCCCTGGAGAAAGGAATGGTAACTCACTCCAGTATTCTTGCCTGGAGAATCCCATGGACCGAGGAGCTTGGAGGGCTATAGTCCATGGGATCGCCAAGGGTTGGACACGATTGCATGACTGAGCACGCATGCGCGCACACACACACACACACGCAAGGGATGAGGAGGGGGCCATTGGCTGGCAGCTGACAAGAAACTGAATTGTTCTGACAGCCACACATGTGAGCTTAGAAGCATAGTCCCTCTGGTCATGCAGCCTGGCTCATACCTTGAGGTCAGCTGGAGACAGCCCTGGAGCCAGAGGACTGACCCCACCCAGCCTTGCCTAGATTCATTGCCCACAGAAATGATGAGATAATAAAAGGACGTTAAGTCATAAGTTTTGGGGGAACTTGTTGCAGTGAGGTAAATAACCAGGAAACTAACCAAATAAAGAGATGACACAAATTGAAAGTGTAAATGAAAAACCTGAAATGCTTGTAAATTATAAAAGCTATAGTAAGATATGTATTCCCAGTTCTCTCTCAATATCTCTCAAGGTTTTACCTAATCCTATTTCCCTGTATATTGGCGAACAGGCATACTTTTCAATAAAATGCTTGTCAACAGCTAAATTACCACAAAACGCTGAAAGTAACACTGATGCACACTTAAGTGAGCAAAGTACAATGGTAATAATCATAATAATAAACTGTCAGCATTTGTTTTGGATAGACTAGCTGAAATACTCCAGTCGACTGGTTTAAGTAGCGGATGCTACGAGCTTCGGCAGGCACCACTGACATTTCTGATACACTGTCCCGTTCAAATAGGAACTACAAACGTGGGTTCCCAGAGGCACTTTGAAGAAGGCTTCATAAAGTAGGACTGGGCTTTATCTCCATCACTTATGTTTGCTGAATAGATCAGTGAAGAATATTTATTAAATGTAAATACTCAAGTATATTACACAAATGTTTGTTTTTTTTTTTAATTAAGACCTGGTGGCCTTAGGAGATCACTGTATTATAATGCAATATAATTTGCATGTTGTCTACTATATAAGAGAAGTAATATATCACATACTGTTAAGACATCACGCACCTCAAGGGAATTCACATTTCATCAGTTTTACAGATGGGGAAATTTATAGATCGCAAACACACTGTGAGCTACAAGAACTTATCAGGGAAGATAACATTAGACTCTTCAAAGGAATATTACTTCTGTCTCTTAAGCACATTTCTATTCTCTCTGCTGTGCTCAGGAAGAAGGAATAAAATGAATATGAGCGACTCTCCTTATCTTTCGTTTGAGAAACTCTCTGTTCTGTTTACCTGTTACGGTGTGTTATTTCTAAGGACAGTTGAGCATATACTGCAGGACTAGAGAAAACAAGATGCTCGGGCGTGATCCCTCCTGCCGAAGAGATTACAAGGCTCAGGACAGGTCGTGACACAGGAATTAAAGCTACGGCAGCGACAGCAAGCATCCTGTACAGTCGAACATGGTGAGAGCCCTGAGAAGAGCAAGGGTGAGTGCCACGGAGCCTAGAGACAGGGGACTCTTTCCAGCTGAAAAAGTCAGGTCCCATGGAATCGGCAGTGATTAAGCAGGGCTTTGAAAGGTCTGAGACAAGAGGCCCTTCGAGCACCGAGCCCTGTCTGGTGCTCCAGCCGTTCTCCCAGCCTCGTTCACACCAGCCTCAGATCACTGACTTTCTCTTCTTTCTTTCATTAAATCCTGCTTCCTGCGGCCTCTTCAGACCTCCGGCTTTACTTATGGGCCTTCCTTCTGCAGGCAGTTTCTCCTTCCAGGCCCCAAACTGTACCCCATCCCCTCATTCCCCAGCCCTGGTTAACTCACTCATCCTCTGGGCATCAGCTTAAAGCACCTTCTCTCAGGAGCTGCAGGCACGCCGCTCAGAATGGACGTGGGGCTTTACTTGTTCTCCTCTGATCTACTGGCGATGGTGGGAACAGAATCTAAGGCTCTGCTCTCTCACTTCTTCCCTGGGACCTCAAGAGCTGTGGTTTCTTGAATGTCACGTTGAGAAATACAAAACTCATTCTGTAAGCAAGTGTGTGGCAGAAAGGTTCTGAGTAAGGGTATGAAAGGATCTTAGTTATATTTTAGGACAATCATCTGAGAGAAATGTGAGGTTCTCTTATCAAAAGAGTTGATATGATGCGCAGAAAATTTTTTGGATGACAGATTATATATTACATTTTAAAAAAGCAGTTTATAAAACTGTATGTGATATAAAAATATATTGATGTAAATATATTGATATAAAAATATATTGAAAATGGTGTGTGTATGTGTGTGTGTGTGAACATGAAAAGGTCTAAACAGACACACTGAAAGGTTTAGAATATCTGGTTATTTCTGAGTTTTCTTCCCTTTTTTTTTAAACCTATAATTTATACTTTTCTCCTCAGCACATGTATTGCTTCTATGAAAAATATTTTTTAAATTTTAAAATATTTTTTAAAGGGAATGGCACAAAGTATCAAGGGTCTGAGAAGGCGAAGGGAGCAAGTCTGAAAACACAGAGGGAAAAATCATTCTGTATCTTGATTGAGAAGCAGCTGCAAAGGAGTATATATTTGCCAAAATTCACTGAAATAACATGCTTAAAATTTGTGCATTTTTATATGTAAATGGCCCTTAATTACTAAAAGACAAGAGAGTTAAGGTACAACTCTGACTCAAAAAGTGATTTACTTCTGGTTGCAGTGATAATATCAAAACCTTACAGACAGTACTTCATAATTACCTTCTATAAATGGCAACCCACTCCAGTACTCGAGCCTGGAAAATCCCATGGACTGAGGATCCTGGTAGGCTACAGTCCATCGGGTTGCAAAGAGTCGGACATGACTGAGCAATTTAACTAACTACTAAACTAATAGTTAGTTACAAACACCCTCACCGGTATCTATACAGAACCCTGACTCCACACGCAGAGCCACTGAAAGGTGAATTCTATCGCAGACACTTAGGGCCTAAAGTAACTATCATTGTCAAGGTCAAACTTCTAGGTATTTAATAGGGTGACATAGAAATAGTATTGAACAGCCAAACACTCTCTAATTTTTTCCTGAAAAAAAAAAGAAAGAAAATAACGCTGAAACCAAACAATGTCAAGACATAACATATGTGTAGACCAGCTGTTAAGAGAAGAACTTCAACTTCCTCCCTAAACCACTTCACAGGAATGACTTTAAGATGAATGAGATAGTGGATCAGAGCCTTTTTAGCGGGAAGACTACTTGCTGTGGGTAACTGGGGCACTTCGGGGCACAGTAAATCCGCCAGGCCACTGGGATCCCATTACCGTACCAAAGAAAAATGGTAGACCTAAAAATTTATATTCTGATCATCAAGTTTTTAAATATTCAGAACAGTGTTTTTTAAAGCATAATTTAGAACCGAAATGCACTTTAATTTATTTAAAATCAAACAGGTTTTTAATCTGTGTGTTACACAACAAAGCTCTTCATTTTTCTAACATGGAAAAATTTATCTTCATACGAGGCACCCAAAGGCGAAGAAGTAAAGCCACAGTCACCGTCCACAAGAAGCTCACAATTTAGTGAGGAAAAACCTACAAACAAATAATGTGCGGGCAGTACAATGAGTGAGTAGCTGGTGCTGTGGACATACCTGCATGGGGCATGCCATTCAGAATGGGGGAGGGACTTGCAAGGGGAGGGTCTGGTGCCCTTCCAGACAGACAGACAGACAGACAGACAGACTCTTCTCTCCCTCTCTGTCCCCATTAGCCCAACAAAACTTCCAAAATGGACATTTCTGTTAAAGTGAGGGTTTGAAATAGAGAAATTCCTTCTGTAGAGTGTTTTCTCTCCTGTATGACTCTAGATTTGGGGGGATTATTTGTCTGACATGCTTGTTTGTACTGAAAAGGAAAAACTCACTGTTTATGTGATCGATGTAGTAGACACCAATCTGAGGGTCGAACCCGGCTTCCCATCCCCACGGCAGCTCATCGCCAACACAGTCAGCAAACGACAGGGGCTTAGTCAACCTGGAACAGACCAGAACAAAGGCACAGGTGACTCTTTCCATCCAACTGCATGTGTCAAAGGCCAGCACCACCTGCGTGCTAAGCATCCAGGTTGCATTTCCGTTTTGTTCTTTACTGTTTCTGCTACTGTGTTTGAAATCTTTAAAGAAAAAGAAAAAAAAAAAAAACCACAGGGCTAAAATGCAGAGATGAATATAGCAAAAAAATATACCAAAAAAGTAGCAAGTCATGATACCTTTTGAAAGCTTACAGCTTAAGACTGGGAGATAAATCTGTACAATAAATGAATAAAGTCATCCAGGAAGAACTCCAAGCTCAGGGTTAGGATGGCTGGGATACAGAGTGAGCTCTGAAGCTAAATAGCCTTCCCACTGAACAGAAAAGGGCTTCCCAGGTGGCTCGGCGTAAAGAATCTGCCTGTCAATGCAGGAGCCGCAGGAGGAGTGGGTTTGATCCCTGGGTAGGGAAGATCCCCTGGAGGTGGGCATGGCAACCCACTCCAGTATTCCTGCCTGGAGAATCCCATGGGCAGAGAAGCCTGGCGGGCTACAGTCCACGGGGTTGCAAAGAGTTGGAGCACGCACACATGCTCAAGACAAGATATACACCTGGTTACACCAACTGCAGATTTGGCTGCTCTTCTAAAAATTAACCCGACTGCAAGGTCCATGAAGAGCTCTCCTTGAGAGGAGGGACAAATAGATCTTATTTTTACACTTGGACTTAATAGTCCTTCAACAAATGTTTAATGGGACCAAACACACAAAGTATTAATATTTATATATCAACGTGACCTCACCTTTTGAAATGCCTTATACTTTTTCTTTAAGCCTTAAAAGTAATGGGGAAACTAGTTATCTAAGCAGAGTACAGGTTTGGGGCTTTATCATGGATTGATTTTCTCTCTCACTTTCTTAATTTTCGCTTCTCAGATTTTCCTTGGTTGTTAGAGCAGCTGCAGGCAGGCCAGCGCCAAAGACTGGTGACCTTCTGCTGTAAGGTGGCCGACTTCAGGTGACATCTCTGCTAATTTAACGCTAGGGCCCCATCAGCGCAGTTCCAAATATGAAGTCACCTGGACTCTATGATCCATGCTGGTGAATTTCAGTGATTTCACAGCACAACTGAAGTACAGGTCATTTCTAGAATTGCATCATTCATCAGAGTAACGAGCTGTGTCGTGTTTCAGAACTCTGGGAAGAAAACATGAAAAGGAAGGAAATCCTTTCTTCCCAGGTGTGGCCTGCAACAGTCCTCCTCCGAGGACGTAGTACACCAAGGATCAAAAGAAAGAAGCGTCTCCTTTCCTCTCAACCTTCCCTGGGCGTGAAATCTACTTCTGGACGTGGCTACAGGGGTCCCAGCCTTCCGAGGCAGTCCAGCCCAGAGAAGTCATGAAGAATGCCCTCCCAGGACTGACCTCAGGCCAAGTCACTTCATTTCCATCAAGGGAATGACTTTAATTCCTGACTTAGCTTTTTTCCTCCTTAGTCTCCCAACTAAACCAATCATTTTCCAGTAGTCATGTATGGATGTGAGAGTTGGACTATAAAGAAAGCTGAGCACTGAAGAATTGATGCTTTTGAACTCCAGCATTGGAGAAGACTCTTGAGAGTCCCTTGGACTGCAAGGAGATCCAATCAGTCCATTCTAAAGGAGATCAGTCCTGAATATTCATTGGAAGGACTGATGATGAAGCTGAAACTCCAAATCTTTGGCCACCTAATGAGAAGAGCTGACTCACTGGCAGACCCTGGTGCTGGGAAAGATTGAAAGGCAGGAAGAGAAGGAGACGACAGAGGATAAGATGGTTGGATGGCATCACCAACTAGATGGATGTGAGTTTGAGCAAACTCTGGGAGTTGGAGATGGACAGGGAAGCCTGGCGTGCTGCAGTCCATGGGGTTGCAAAGAGTTGGACTTGACTGAACTGAACTGAAAGCAATCATTTTAAGAAAATGACTTCGAGCAGAGAGCTGTTTATTCCTCAAGTTTTTTCTAGAGCTCTTCTAGATACGGCCAGTACATTGATGAGCAGTGAGGCTAACATCACAGGCCCAAGCTTGCTGTTAACATCAAGTGAAAGCAGGTAACTGGTCTGGCCAGTGTTGTAAACATCAAGGGTCAACACAGGGCATTTGCATTGTACGAAACTGATTTGAAGAAAGCTTCTTTTAAAACCCCCATTTCAACACAGGAGGCTTTTCGTCAGTTGTTTTGAGGACACTGTATCTACTTGGGTGGCAAGGGCTTGTAAGAATGTGTTTTTTAGTATAAGACTTTCCAAACTGCCCAGGGTTATCTCGGACTCATGGAAACATGGCCTGTTTATCTCTGATTACATTTCTCAGCCCCATACAACCTGCAGGTGGCAAAACGAGGGGGCAACCAAACTTACCCTCTCGGCTGTAACTGGGAAAGGACTATGCATAGGCACCCCATCCCAAGCTCACGCATATCTCTGTAACCTATGAAACTTCCTCGGGACTTTTCCAGAAGAGCTGTTGTTCCGAGAAACTGCCCGCCACAGGGGCGCCACCTGATCAACAGTTGTAACCTGTTATCAATGAACCAATCCTCGAAAAGGTCAACACCTGTAACCAATCAAACTGTTTCCGCTTGCTTGTGCTTAAAAGCTACCATGTAACAACACTCAGGGTTCTCGCTCCTTGCTTAAGGAGATGGAACCCCGGCACGCCGGTACAATAAAATCCTCTTGCTGTTTGCATCGAAACCTGGTCTCGGTGGTCTTTGGGGTGACGGATTCACGGCGATGAACCATTGGGTTCAACAGGCTCCTAAGAACTGTCATAACGCCTTTTCCATTTATCTCCAGGACTTGCGGCTCACTGAGATCAGCCTTGGGATTTCTTTGGAAGGAATGATGCTAAAGCTGAAACTCCAGTACTTTGGCCACCTCATGCAAAGAGCTGACTCATTGGAAAAGACTCTGATGCTGGGAGGGATTGGGAGCAGGAGGAGAAGGGGACGACTGAGGATGAGATGGCTGGATGGCATCACTGACTTGATGAGCGTGAGTCTGAGTGAACTCTGGGAGTTGGTGATGGATAGGGAGGCCTGGCGTGCTGCAATTCATGGGGTCGCAAAGAGTAGGACACGACTGAGCGACTGACCTGAACTGAACTGAGGATCCTTTTATGATCATCTTGTGTATCATTGCCGGGAAAATTCCACGGACAGAGGAGCCTGGTAGGACTACAGTCCATGGGATCCCAAGAGTCGACCTTTGCGACTCTGAGTTGTGCAAGTTGCACGACTGAGCAACTTCATATCTTGTTTATCATTACCCTCACATTTTTTTTTTAATGTACAGAAAAGGTTGAATTACATTTAAAAAAAAAAACCTACAAGGTGGGGCTATCTTACTGGACAGCCTTCCCTACCTCAGTTTCTTTCTCTTCATNAAGTAGCAAGTCATGATACCTTTTGAAAGCTTACAGCTTAAGACTGGGAGATAAATCTGTACAATAAATGAATAAAGTCATCCAGGAAGAACTCCAAGCTCAGGGTTAGGATGGCTGGGATACAGAGTGAGCTCTGAAGCTAAATAGCCTTCCCACTGAACAGAAAAGGGCTTCCCAGGTGGCTCGGCGTAAAGAATCTGCCTGTCAATGCAGGAGCCGCAGGAGGAGTGGGTTTGATCCCTGGGTAGGGAAGATCCCCTGGAGGTGGGCATGGCAACCCACTCCAGTATTCCTGCCTGGAGAATCCCATGGGCAGAGAAGCCTGGCGGGCTACAGTCCACGGGGTTGCAAAGAGTTGGAGCACGCACACATGCTCAAGACAAGATATACACCTGGTTACACCAACTGCAGATTTGGCTGCTCTTCTAAAAATTAACCCGACTGCAAGGTCCATGAAGAGCTCTCCTTGAGAGGAGGGACAAATAGATCTTATTTTTACACTTGGACTTAATAGTCCTTCAACAAATGTTTAATGGGACCAAACACACAAAGTATTAATATTTATATATCAACGTGACCTCACCTTTTGAAATGCCTTATACTTTTTCTTTAAGCCTTAAAAGTAATGGGGAAACTAGTTATCTAAGCAGAGTACAGGTTTGGGGCTTTATCATGGATTGATTTTCTCTCTCACTTTCTTAATTTTCGCTTCTCAGATTTTCCTTGGTTGTTAGAGCAGCTGCAGGCAGGCCAGCGCCAAAGACTGGTGACCTTCTGCTGTAAGGTGGCCGACTTCAGGTGACATCTCTGCTAATTTAACGCTAGGGCCCCATCAGCGCAGTTCCAAATATGAAGTCACCTGGACTCTATGATCCATGCTGGTGAATTTCAGTGATTTCACAGCACAACTGAAGTACAGGTCATTTCTAGAATTGCATCATTCATCAGAGTAACGAGCTGTGTCGTGTTTCAGAACCCTGGGAAGAAAACATGAAAAGGAAGGAAATCCTTTCTTCCCAGGTGTGGCCTGCAACAGTCCTCCTCCGAGGACGTAGTACACCAAGGATCAAAAGAAAGAAGCGTCTCCTTTCCTCTCAACCTTCCCTGGGCGTGAAATCTACTTCTGGACGTGGCTACAGGGGTCCCAGCCTTCCGAGGCAGTCCAGCCCAGAGAAGTCATGAAGAATGCCCTCCCAGGACTGACCTCAGGCCAAGTCACTTCATTTCCATCAAGGGAATGACTTTAATTCCTGACTTAGCTTTTTTCCTCCTTAGTCTCCCAACTAAACCAATCATTTTCCAGTAGTCATGTATGGATGTGAGAGTTGGACTATAAAGAAAGCTGAGCACTGAAGAATTGATGCTTTTGAACTCCAGCATTGGAGAAGACTCTTGAGAGTCCCTTGGACTGCAAGGAGATCCAATCAGTCCATTCTAAAGGAGATCAGTCCTGAATATTCATTGGAAGGACTGATGATGAAGCTGAAACTCCAAATCTTTGGCCACCTAATGAGAAGAGCTGACTCACTGGCAGACCCTGGTGCTGGGAAAGATTGAAAGGCAGGAAGAGAAGGAGACGACAGAGGATAAGATGGTTGGATGGCATCACCAACTAGATGGATGTGAGTTTGAGCAAACTCTGGGAGTTGGAGATGGACAGGGAAGCCTGGCGTGCTGCAGTCCATGGGGTTGCAAAGAGTTGGACTTGACTGAACTGAACTGAAAGCAATCATTTTAAGAAAATGACTTCGAGCAGAGAGCTGTTTATTCCTCAAGTTTTTTCTAGAGCTCTTCTAGATACGGCCAGTACATTGATGAGCAGTGAGGCTAACATCACAGGCCCAAGCTTGCTGTTAACATCAAGTGAAAGCAGGTAACTGGTCTGGCCAGTGTTGTAAACATCAAGGGTCAACACAGGGCATTTGCATTGTACGAAACTGATTTGAAGAAAGCTTCTTTTAAAACCCCCATTTCAACACAGGAGGCTTTTCGTCAGTTGTTTTGAGGACACTGTATCTACTTGGGTGGCAAGGGCTTGTAAGAATGTGTTTTTTAGTATAAGACTTTCCAAACTGCCCAGGGTTATCTCGGACTCATGGAAACATGGCCTGTTTATCTCTGATTACATTTCTCAGCCCCATACAACCTGCAGGTGGCAAAACGAGGGGGCAACCAAACTTACCCTCTCGGCTGTAACTGGGAAAGGACTATGCATAGGCACCCCATCCCAAGCTCACGCATATCTCTGTAACCTATGAAACTTCCTCGGGACTTTTCCAGAAGAGCTGTTGTTCCGAGAAACTGCCCGCCACAGGGGCGCCACCTGATCAACAGTTGTAACCTGTTATCAATGAACCAATCCTCGAAAAGGTCAACACCTGTAACCAATCAAACTGTTTCCGCTTGCTTGTGCTTAAAAGCTACCATGTAACAACACTCAGGGTTCTCGCTCCTTGCTTAAGGAGATGGAACCCCGGCACGCCGGTACAATAAAATCCTCTTGCTGTTTGCATCGAAACCTGGTCTCGGTGGTCTTTGGGGTGACGGATTCACGGCGATGAACCATTGGGTTCAACAGGCTCCTAAGAACTGTCATAACGCCTTTTCCATTTATCTCCAGGACTTGCGGCTCACTGAGATCAGCCTTGGGATTTCTTTGGAAGGAATGATGCTAAAGCTGAAACTCCAGTACTTTGGCCACCTCATGCAAAGAGCTGACTCATTGGAAAAGACTCTGATGCTGGGAGGGATTGGGAGCAGGAGGAGAAGGGGACGACTGAGGATGAGATGGCTGGATGGCATCACTGACTTGATGAGCGTGAGTCTGAGTGAACTCTGGGAGTTGGTGATGGATAGGGAGGCCTGGCGTGCTGCAATTCATGGGGTCGCAAAGAGTAGGACACGACTGAGCGACTGACCTGAACTGAACTGAGGATCCTTTTATGATCATCTTGTGTATCATTGCCGGGAAAATTCCACGGACAGAGGAGCCTGGTAGGACTACAGTCCATGGGATCCCAAGAGTCGACCTTTGCGACTCTGAGTTGTGCAAGTTGCACGACTGAGCAACTTCATATCTTGTTTATCATTACCCTCACATTTTTTTTTTAATGTACAGAAAAGGTTGAATTACATTTAAAAAAAAAAACCTACAAGGTGGGGCTATCTTACTGGACAGCCTTCCCTACCTCAGTTTCTTTCTCTTCATTTTAAGTGGTGGTCACAACTCCTGTCTTCTTGCAATGTGACTACTGGCTACGATGAATGAAAGGATGAGAACGGATTAACTCAATAGTGTCTAGGACATGGTTGGGCAGTCAATAAATGTTGGCAACTAGGAACCCAAGCAGGACACGTGGCTTCTCTTAGTCTCCAGAGAACGGAGCCAGGCAGCACCATGTACAGCAATGTTCCTCAGAGTCCAGTCCACACGACCAGCAGCTTCTACATCTCAGAACCGGTTAGAATCAAATCTTTGGGCCCTGGAGTACAGTATATATTATGCCTATAGGATCAGAAACTCTAGGGCCCAGCAGTGTTTATTTAATCAAGTGTTCCAAGTAATTCGAAAGAATTTGGCTCAGAAGTTAAGAACTTGGAGTTTGGCTTCAAAGGGACCTGGATTCAAGTCCTTGTTCTGCCATCTTACAACGCCAGGCAGGTTATCAACCTTAAAAGCCTCTGTTTTCCAATCTATTATCTTTTTTTTTTTAAAGCTAGGGATGGAGTCGGGGGGAGATCATGAAGTTTAAATGTGAACCAACTGGTGTGATGCCTGACAAGTGGGAAGCTTCCAAATGTAGTAGACGAGTGAGACGAATCTCAGCCGTGTTAAGCAAAGCATCTAACATGGCAACTGGCCACATTCTCTCTGCAAACCTGGTGTCAATTTGAACTTAATCTGAGTCCAAAATCTGGCTCTTAGAATTGTGCTCAAATCCCACCTTATATCATGAAAAATGTGCAGGAAAACTGGGTTTTCTTTTGAAAAAGGGACTAGATTCTATGTGTATCAAAAGCTCCCCACGCCATGGGACGTGGCCCCGTCTTCATACTCTGTCGGTGAGACTGAGCTTCTATCACCGGATTGGATAGAGCCCCTTGCACATCCTTCTGCTGGAGGAGCCTTTCTCCCTAACCTCCTCTATCTTGGCTGTCTAAAAGGCGCAGGCATCCCAAAGAAATATAGGATAAGGAGACATGGAAATGGTATGTTTGAATGACAAAAGAGAGATATTATGCAAGTTTTATCCGGGCACCAAAGCAACATGTTCAAGCCTAAGTATGATGCGAATATACCTACTACTTCGACAACTAGAAGTCACGGAAGTTTCAGAACATGCGCTATGATTACAAGTTATAGTAACTTGATTACACTTGGAAATAATCCAGCTTTTCCTATTATTGCTCAAAGCAGATAATAAGCACTTTATTAACGGTCACTGTCCTAACACTGGCATTACTTCTATAAGTATAAATGCAACTGTGAACTCACTTAAAAATTCAGACATTTCCCTTCCTGGAACTTTAACATAAATGGTTCCTTGCAGTGATGCTGCAAAAATCAATTTAATACTGTATTTTCTGTATTTAGAAAAACAGATAAGCGCTATTGATAAGAGTAAAGCCACTAAATACACATTAATAAATTTCAAACTTTTAATTCTTTTGCAAATTATGAAACAGAAATAGAGTAACATTCCTCAGGTACCAAACAAACAAAAGCACTCAGATACGCTGCTATCCTGATAAAGAAAACATATTACTATGATACACTAAGACGTAACGAGAAACAGAAATAACAGACGTATTCCAAAATTAGAAACAACGGGACTCAGAAGAAATGTTTCTAAATTTCTTCCTCTTGTTTTGCACAAGGAATCTCTGAAAGAGTCAATCTTCCTTTGATGTCGAGGAAGTAAAAAATGGATAGAGTTTGTTGGTTCTCCCACAAAGGAGCAACAGCAGGCAGAAAGCCTGAAATTACCAAGCGTCTTTATGCTAAATTCCAGAGATTACTCTTTGCTTAAAAAACAGTCTTCCTTTGCACCGTGACTAATGTGAAGAAAATGGCAATTTACTGCAGCACTTTGCCACAGTTTACATACAAAACTTGAACTCTGCATGGTATTTCCTCTCCTTGTGGGCATTATATCATTCTTTTATACAACCCATCACTGAGTGTTTATTGTCAGGCCACGGAGTCAGGGTCCTATGACAGGAGATGTCACACACAGATGAATGTACTCCTCCCGCTTATATGATGGTGAATATTGTTGTGTGTGCAAGTGCACAGCCAGACACTCACTGCAACCGAGTTTGTGCTAACTAATGTTAGATGAAATGGCACATGACACAGAGAACCACTTTCAGGTTAATAAAACTCTTGCCACGGTTCCAGCCTCCCAAATGTACAGTTGAACATGAATGTTAAAGGTCTGAAGAGTTATTTTTATTTCACAGCATCTGTTGCTGCCGACGTTTAACTCAAGGCGGAGTTCATACCGTCAACTGCGATCGCTACATAATCGGTCCACACAAACCTGCTTGAATTGCTCTGAGAATAGGGGTGGGGTTAAAGATGAGGTTCACAATGTGGATTTTACAGGGAAGGTAAAAATAACAGAACTCTCCCTACTCCTGAAAGAATTTTAATTTACAATGATGCTCATCAGTCCCCAAAAAGCAATTTGTGTTTCCATCACTTTTAGCAGGGAAACAAGCAACACCAAGGAACGAAAGGCAAGGAGGAGGGAGACACGCTGAGTGAACAGAGGCAGTGAGAAGAAACCGACTTTTAAGAGTACAAACCTCTTCAGAGGAGGGTAACGCAGCTAGTTCTGCGTCTTTGGGAAAATTAGCTGAAATTCTTCTCAGCAGGTCCTGCTGGATAGGAGAGGGCTGGCAGACAGGCAGGACCACGGATCACGGAGGGCACGGCTGCCCCAGGGCTTGAAGGGCTCATCCGAGGTTACCAGCTGTAAGGGGTGTCACAGGGGCGTCTAGTGGGCTTATCTCTTCAGCCTGAGTCCACATCCTCTCTGATCCACTGGCTCCCATTCCGGTCTCCTCTGCTAGACTCTGGTCTTCGTACAGCTGAGACCCACCACGGCCAATTGTATTCGTGGTGCCACAGAGAGCCAGGTCCATCCTTCTTCTGTGTGACAGGCTTTCAGATATTTAAACACAGCAGTCTTGTTTCTGAGTCTCCTCGCCTACAGCCTGAGATTCCTCATCCCCTCATTAGCTCACCTCTCTCCCCTCCACTGAAAAGCCAGCCAGTCTCTGTCCATAATCCCCTCTGCTTCTCTCTGCGCTGCAACCGCACTCCGTCAGTAATCACCCAGTGTTAACTTGATAACTATCTCACACAGTTAATTTCTTCTCCCTCAGTCGACAAGTAAACAGGACGCAACAGATGGCATCACGGGCTCAACAGACATGAGTCTGAGCAAAACTCCGGAAGACAGTGAAGGACAGGGAAGCCTGGTGTGCCCATGGGCTGCGAAGAGTCGGACACGACTGAGTGACTGAAAAGCGAGCAACAATAAGAACAGTCCCCTCCTACCCTTCAAGAAGCCTTCCCTCAGGTGTTCTGGCTTTTTTTTCTTTAAATTTTGGTCACGCCCCAGGCAATCTGGGGCCATATTTTCCAGACCAGGGATTGATCCTGTGCCCGCTGCACTGGAAGGCAAGTCTTAACCACTGGACGTTTACTTCCTATCTTCACTCTAACTCTGGCGTAGAGATTTCAAATCTGGAGGATGGCAGGAGGCCTGATTAGCATCTCCCTTACACCACCGAACGGGATCCTCTCATTCCTTTAGAAATAGGAAGGAAAGACAACATTTGCTTCAAAGGCAACAGTTGTGAATAATTCACCTTCGAAAGCACACATGGCTTGTGTGCCCCCAAAGTGCTGCTGCTTTGGGGATGCACACACAGTACCTACAAAAATGTCAATACTTCCAATATTCTATGTTAAAAAAAAAAAAGTCAATTTTTACATAGAGTAAATTATCCTACTAATAAACATTTTCTGAGTGCTTCCATGTACTACACACGCTTTGAATATCTATGTATGAGTTAACTCCCCATAAAATCCTGCCAAGTAGAGGCAAATATTATCTCCATTTGAATACCCTGTGCAGGAAAAACAAAACAAAAATCAAAGGAGCTGGGACTGTGCCGCACACGCCCCTCTAGTCCAAGTGTGTGGTTTCCAGCCATTAAGTCTCTTGTGCAGGATACAGCCATTGGTACTGCCAATTCTGGGCACGGATTTAACTACTGATGCGTTGCTTGGATTGACTGGCCACCAATTTCTGGAAGAAATTGCAAGAAAGGAGTTCCTTTAAAAAGCTCTGGAGGGCTACTTCCTTGGTGGTCCAGTGGTTAAGACTCCATGCTTCCAATGCAGAGGGCCTAGGTTCAAACCTGGTCATCGAGCTAAGATTCCACATGACTTGTAGTGTGGACCCTCCCAAAAAAGAAATTCTGGCAGGAGGAGGAGGAAGGGGCCCTGGACTTTAAGACAACCCCACTGAGAATGGGTCCACCGCTGCCTCTGCCTGAGCACACCTGCGTCCAGCAGTAGCGGCTGTGAGTGCCCACGGGGGCCTTCATACCAGAACCCTTGGCAGGAGGGGCTCCAAAGAAGTGAAAAATAAAGCCCAGCTGCACATGAATGGAAGACACACTCCAAGGACACGCAGCTCTTAAATTCTTTGGAGATCTAATCAAAGATCAAAAGCAGACTGGGTAGCAATTACTAGGTAAAACTATATGATGTATACATGTTTAAGAATTAGCAGGAGACTATAATACAATTCAATTTAACTGTTTGTATTGCCTATTAAAGCTAAAAGAGTTGATGCTAACAAAGCCAAAATTGTGAATTCCCTCTCCCTCAGGGGCTCTTTAAGACCGGGACTGACCTGAAATTTTGAGTTAGAGCAGAGGTTCTCAAACCTAAGAGCATATTCCACTCATCTGAAAAGATGATTAAAACAGATTGCTGGGGCCACCTCAGGTTCTGGGACTCAGCAGATCAGGGGTGGGGCCTGGTCTACTGATACTAGGATTTGCAAGGTTTTTTTTTTTTTTTTTTTTTGAGAATTCTTAAAATTTTCATACAGTTCGGTCAGTGTTCATGATTCAGTTCAGCTCCTTCACTGCCAAATCTGGGGGCAGGGACGGCTTCAGCTTCTCTGTCTGCTCTTTGTCATGACCAAGGAGTAAAGGGGTCTGCTGCATCGAACTTGAAACTTCACATTTTCCTTATTTTTCTTGACCTGGACAGTTTGGTGTCCTTCCCCTTGGCTGTGAGCAAGAAGTCCTCGATGTCCCCAGTTGTGTAAGACACGGCCACAAGGTGCAAAGAGCGTGGCTGGAACATCAAGCGGCGAGAAGTGAGCAAACGGGAAAGGAAGGATCTATGTTTGTAACGAGTTCCCCAACGATGCTCTAGCTGTTGTTCCCTGGACCACACTTTTGAGAACCATTGTTTAAAGGCACATTATACAGCCCTAATCCACCCAGGTGACAGAGAAAATGAAAACAAACTCAACTTAAAAATGAAACTGGAGGGAATTCCCTTGTAGTCCAGTGGTTAAGACTCTGTACTTTCACTGCCAAAGGTAAGGGTTCAATTCCTGGTCGGGGATCTAAGATCCTGCAAGACTTGCAGCATGGGGGGGGAGGGGAAACCTGAAGCAAAAACCTATGCTTCAGAAATCTCTATAACGACAATGATGACATATTTAGCAAAATTAGTAGCTTGCTGATTCTCAAATTTGGGCCACTTTGTTTAATTTTAAGTACTTTTCCCTCAAAGAACACTTGAATAATTTTAAAGTAAGTTCTTCAGAAACACGGTTTTCTCTTTCTCTCATCTTCTCACTTACATATGAAATACACAGGAACATGTATTCAATGTTATTAGTTGTCAGGGAAATGGAAATCAAAACCTCGAGGTACCCACTAGGATGGCTATAATTTAAAAAAACAGAAATACCAAGTGTTGATGAGGATGTAGAAAAATGGGACGTTGTTGATGGGAAGCTAAGACGGTACAGCCTCCATAGAAAACAGTTCGGTAGTTCCTCAATGAGTTAAACACTGAATTACTGTATAACCCTGCAATTCCACTCTGAGGTGAATAACCAAAAGAACTGAAAACACGTACCAAAAAACAACCTACAAACCTGCAGGTTCATAGCACCCCCGGAAGCCAACAGGTGCAAAGAACTCAAATGTCCATCAGTGGATGAAAGGATAAGCGAAGTGTGGTATATGTGTGCAATGGAATACTATTCAGCTATAAAAAGGAATGAAGTACCAATACCTGGAAATACTAAATATGCTACAATGTGGATGAACCTCCAAACATTATGGTAAGTGAAAGAAGCCAAACACAAAGGTCACATATTGTAATTCTATGTATATGAAATAACCAGTATAGATAAATGCATGCAAATGTAAAGAAGATCAGTGCTTGCCAGGGGCCACAGAGAGGAGCAATAGTCAAGTGCCCATCAGTAGTGGAGTGATGGAAATGTTTTGGGACTAGAGAGAGGTGGGGGTTGGTCACCACTGCGAACACATATATGCCATTGAATTGTTCACCTTAAAGGGACTGATTCTGTGCTTTGTGAGTTTCACCTCAATAAATTGTTTCATAAAATTAGTAACATGTTTTAAGAATGCCAAGACTCCAAGTGATTATTTGGAGTAAGTAAAATAATAAAAACATGGGAAAATACTCAACTTCACTAATAATAAAAATAAATGCCAAATAAAACAATAATGAGGCTTGATTTTTAAGACTCTCAGGATATCAAGTTTTTGTTTTGTTTTGCTTTGTCCCAAGGATGAAATTCAGTTCTGGTGGAGGATCTGGGAAATCAGTTCCTTTCATTTATTGCTGGTGATTCTGTAACTTGATACATCCTTTTAACAAACAGTTTGGCAGTATTAAAAAACCATTACACTGTTGATCTCATGTAACCTAGGAGTGCAATTCTTACACAGTGTTCCCCGAACCCCACCCTACCTGACCACCCCCAGAAAGACTCAGGAGCCACCTTAAGCATCTTACTAGGTTTCTGTCTTTCCCATCAGCCTATGGGCTTCTCAAGGCCAGGGCCCCTTTAGCCTTCTCTGCACCTCTAGCCCGATGCCTTCCTCGCACGTAGTCGGCATGGCATCTGTGTTGGCTGACTGAGTGGGTGCAGGTTAGAAAGGAAGACAAAAATGAAAACAAGGACACCATGGAAGAACTGTCATTTTAAAAAATGTTCTGTTTATACAGATGTAACAGTAAATTGCATTAACTAAAAGAATAATATGAAGGTTGACATTAAGATGATGGGACAGGATAGGAGGAAAACCTCTTTAAAACCTGAATCAAAATACCCGGTCTCATAATTTATTTTAGTTGACTATCATTACATTATGTATCAGAAATGAATAGCTAAACAGGAAATAGATTCTTAGTTACAAAGAGGGCAAAGAATTTATTTCAGGTGTTTTAAAAATTCAGCAAGTTCTTTTTTTTTTTTTTTTTTAAAGTATTTTACCAGGAGAAAACACAGAGGTCAGCAAACACTTTAACCTGTACCTCTTTTCTCTGCTAAGTGCCAAGAAATGTTTGCTTGCCGGATTATTTGGTTTTGGAAAATAGTTTGAGAATTTAAGTGGATATGTTGGCAAAGAAGGTAGGAATGTTTAGAAGAGGAAGAGGGCTTAAGAGATTACTGTCCAAACAAACGAAAACCCACCACCAAGGTCTTGTTCTCCTACCTGGAGTTTAAACAACACACAATTGTTACAGATTGCATCACAGATAACAGCTGTTCAAGGACCAGGATGGGAAGAAGCTTGACATTCACTCTGGAGAACATACCCATCACAACAACAAAGAGATGACACACGGCTCACTCACCCTCTGTGTGGACAGAACCTTGTTAGATTCAACCTCATTCTTACAGAAGTCGACTAAATGAACCTAAGTCACTTTTATCAAAACTTAAGGAACTAGGCTTCCCAGGTGGCTCAGCGGTAAAGAGTCACCTACCAATGCAGGAGACATAGGTTTGATCCTTGGTCTGGAAAGATCCCCTGGAGAAGGAAATGGCAACCCACTCTAGTCTTCTTGCCTGGAAAAATCCCATGGACAGAGGAGCCTGGTGGGCTACAGTCCATGGGGTCTCAACGAGCTGGACACAACTTAGTGAATAAAACAACCACAAAGTAAACGAAGGTGGTATATTTAGGTGTATTTAGGAAGGTGGTATATTTAACCATATACCACCATTCCTCGACAAGATAACTGGAAGGGGATAGAATCTAATAATGACCACTAAGGTTCATAATCTTTCTGTATGCTTATTTGCTTCTTTTGTGAATTGTTCTTTTTAAAATTATGTTGTTTGTCCTTCTTAATGATTTGTGGCAACTTTTAATATATTTTGATATTAATCCTTTGTTAATTGTAAATATTTTTCTAAAGATATTACTTATCCATAAACTTTGTTTATGATGAGTAAAAGATTGATTATTTAAAAATGTTAGGCTAATTGGATAGCCAGTTAGGGGATAAAAGCTAGATCTTCTCTCTTCTTTACAACAAAATTAATTTCAGATAAATCCAAAGAACTATACGTGATACATGAAAATAACTGAAATATGAAACCCACTGGAAGAAAAGATATGCAAGAATTCTTTAGGACTTCTGGATTCCACCCCTTAACCTAGTGTTTCAAGCTGTAGCCTCTTAACTCTTGCCATTGAAAATAAACACAATGAAAACAAAATCGTGAAATAAAATTTTATCAGACTGTTGGCAGCAGCTTTGAGCTAATGGCTTGCTCTCTTTGTTAAACAAGCAATTAAGTATTAGAACAACAGACGGGTTCAAAACTGGGAAAGGAGTATGTTAAGGCTGTAAATTGTCACCTTGCTTATTTAACTTATATGCAGTGTACATCATGCAAGATGCTGGTTGGATGAAGCACAGGCTGCAATCAAGATTGCCAGGAGAAACATCATTAACCTCAGATATGCAGATGACACCGCCCTTATGGCAGAAAGTGAAGAGGAACTAAAGAGCCTCTAGATGAAAGTGAAAGAGGAGAGTGAAAAAGTTGGCTTAAAACTCAACATTAAAAAAAACACAAAAATCATGGCATCTGGTCCCATCACTTAATGGCAAATAAATGGGGAAACAATGACAGACTTTTTCATGGGCTCCAAAATCAGTGTGGACGGTGACAGCAGCAATGAAATTAAAAGACACTAGCTTGGAAGAAAAGCCATGATAAACCTACACAGTGTATTAAAAAACAGAGACACTACTTTGCTGAGAAAGGTCCGTCTAGTCAAAGCTATGGTTTTTCCAGTAGTCATGTATGGATGTGAGAGTTGGACCATAAAGAAGGCTGAACACTGAAGAACTGATTGTGGTGTTGGAGAAGACTCTTGAGAGCCTCTTGGACTGCAAGGAGATCAAACCAGTTAATCCTAATGGAAATCAATCCTGAATATTCACCGGAAGGACTGATGCTGAAGCTCTGCTACTTTGGCCACCTGATACGAAGAGCCGACTCATTGGAAAAGACTCTGATGCTGGGAAAGACAAAAGGCAGGAGGAGAAGGGGACGACAGAGGATGAGACAGTCGGATGGCATCACTAACTCAATGAACAAGAGTTCAAGCAAACTCTGGGAGATGGTGGGGGACAGGGAAACCTGGTGTGCTGCAGTCCATGGGGTCGCAGGAGTTGGACACGACTGAGTGACTGAATAACACCAGCAAGTGTTAGAAAGGTGCTAAAGACATAATATTAGCACCATTAGATCTCCTTGATCTAATAAGAAGACTTGAAAAGTAGGGGGAAAAAAAGACTAAAAATTACTGACTGTGATTTTCCTGCTCCACTACACCTGCTGCTGCTGCTGCTGCTAAGTCACTTCAGTCATGTCCGACTCTGTGCAACCCCATAGATGGCAGCCCACCAGGCTCCCCTGTCCCTGGGATTCTCCGGGCAAGAACACTGGAGTAGGTTGCCATTTCCTTCTCCAATCTACCTGGGGAAATACAGTCCTAGACTGAATAGAAGACCTCAGCAAGGAATGCAGACCTGGGGCAAATTTTAAGGCCGACCTGAGAGTGATGGATTGGGTGCATAAAAATAGCGGGTCTTAAAGTGCGATCCCTGAACCAGCAGCATCAGCACCACCTGGAACCTGGGTGGAAATTCAAGTTATTAAGTTCCTCCCCCCAAACTACTAAATCAGAAATGGGGCGGGCACAGTCATGCTTTCCACGGGATCCTCAGGGTTCCTCACGCCTGTGAGAGCTGCAGAGAGGCTGAAACAGAACCCAATCTTCCCTTCCACCTGCGGAGAGGAGGCGACCACAGTGACAAGGAGGAAGGCGACCGAGGTGGGGGCGACGCGGAGGGCAGGGAAACGAAATAACGGGATTCGAGGCTCCTGGGGCCGGCAGCCCTGCTGGATATTTGAAAGCAGGAAAGCTGGGTAATGAAACATTGGGAGTGTTACTCAAACAGTGCGCTCAACAGACGTGAGAGCAGGAACCGAGAAAGTCCACAAGGCTACGATTTGCAGTTTCAAAGGAGTGTGTTGATACCAGCACAGGTAAGCAAAATGATAATCAATTAACGTAAAAATATGTCGTGTGCCAGCTGCCAGAGAGACAAGGCAGGTGAGATGCGGGGTGAAATTTCCAGGCGGAGATCAGATAATGGGTGAGACTGATGAGCCAGGCTAGGCCTTGGGATGTGCCCACGTTTAGAGGATAAAAGGAGGTCACAGTAAGGATGCCAAGGAAACCGACTTCAACTGGAAGAGGAAAAACAACCACAAGACACGTCAGTCTTTAGCCTTTTTATTCCTGCCAATAGGAAGTAACAATAAAACTACCGACAGAGACATTTCATTCATGCGTCTGTCGGGTCTTCCGATGTTTTACCGACAGCCTCTCTCAAGCTCTGGGACACTTGAGACACACGAAGTCTGGCTCTGGTCCCACCACTGCTTCTGCAGACCATGAGCGCCTGTCCCCTAGGTGCGAGCTGCATAGAAATCGCTTTGCCGGCGGTGGCTAAACGTTTGCTCTGGAGACAAATACACTTGGACTGTGCCTCTCTGCGGTGTCATGGATGAACACCAGTGTCTCTGTGACCGTGGGCAGCGCTGAGGGGAACACAAAGTCATCCTTGTAACAACAACACGGGGCTAGGCTCCCGGAACCAAAGCGCCCATTTCTCTTTTATGTCTGGAGGCTCAATGTTTATTACCAGGGGATGTAACCTCCAGAGTCCGGGAAAGCCAGACAGCGCAGAGATCCCGTGGACGTGGTCTCTCTCCTTTCCACTGAGTCCACGGTAACTACCCACCTTCATGCCCCTGGTCACTCTGACCACAGGTAGCAGCTATGGGTCATGCTGGAATTTAATAATCCCAAGCCTAGAGCTTTTTTTTTTTTTCCCCATAGCATTACTGAAGTTTAATTTATATACCAGAAAATTTGCCCACTGTAAGTGTACAAATCAGAAAATTTCAGTAAATTTATAAGTTAAAACAACCCCACAATCTAAGTATAGCAATTCTGATGACCCCAAAAGATAACCCCTGCTCCAGCTACTGTGCTTAGTCGCGTCTCTTTGCGACCCCATGGACTGTAGCCCGCCAGGCTCCTCTGTCCATGGGATTTCCCAGGCAAGAATACTGGAGTGGGTTCCGTTTCCTCCTCCAGGGGATCTTCCTGACCCAAGAGGCCGAACCCCCAGATCTCCTGCACTGGCAGGGGGATCCTTTACCACTGCACCACTGGGAACTCCGTCTCCCCCGCCCCCAGCTGCCACTAATTTACTTTCTGTCTCCATAGATTGAGTTTTCCTGGACTTGCATACAAATGGAAATCTGTGCTTTCTTGTGCTTGCCTTCGTTTAGCATGTTTTAGTGGTACATGCACATAGTCTAAAGATTGATTTATCTTTCTTCTCGCTTGCCTACGACCTGTCCTGTCCACCGCAGGAGTCTTTGGGGNAGGTTGCCATTTCCTTCTCCAATCTACCTGGGGAAATACAGTCCTAGACTGAATAGAAGACCTCAGCAAGGAATGCAGACCTGGGGCAAATTTTAAGGCCGACCTGAGAGTGATGGATTGGGTGCATAAAAATAGCGGGTCTTAAAGTGCGATCCCTGAACCAGCAGCATCAGCACCACCTGGAACCTGGGTGGAAATTCAAGTTATTAAGTTCCTCCCCCCAAACTACTAAATCAGAAATGGGGCGGGCACAGTCATGCTTTCCACGGGATCCTCAGGGTTCCTCACGCCTGTGAGAGCTGCAGAGAGGCTGAAACAGAACCCAATCTTCCCTTCCACCTGCGGAGAGGAGGCGACCACAGTGACAAGGAGGAAGGCGACCGAGGTGGGGGCGACGCGGAGGGCAGGGAAACGAAATAACGGGATTCGAGGCTCCTGGGGCCGGCAGCCCTGCTGGATATTTGAAAGCAGGAAAGCTGGGTAATGAAACATTGGGAGTGTTACTCAAACAGTGCGCTCAACAGACGTGAGAGCAGGAACCGAGAAAGTCCACAAGGCTACGATTTGCAGTTTCAAAGGAGTGTGTTGATACCAGCACAGGTAAGCAAAATGATAATCAATTAACGTAAAAATATGTCGTGTGCCAGCTGCCAGAGAGACAAGGCAGGTGAGATGCGGGGTGAAATTTCCAGGCGGAGATCAGATAATGGGTGAGACTGATGAGCCAGGCTAGGCCTTGGGATGTGCCCACGTTTAGAGGATAAAAGGAGGTCACAGTAAGGATGCCAAGGAAACCGACTTCAACTGGAAGAGGAAAAACAACCACAAGACACGTCAGTCTTTAGCCTTTTTATTCCTGCCAATAGGAAGTAACAATAAAACTACCGACAGAGACATTTCATTCATGCGTCTGTCGGGTCTTCCGATGTTTTACCGACAGCCTCTCTCAAGCTCTGGGACACTTGAGACACACGAAGTCTGGCTCTGGTCCCACCACTGCTTCTGCAGACCATGAGCGCCTGTCCCCTAGGTGCGAGCTGCATAGAAATCGCTTTGCCGGCGGTGGCTAAACGTTTGCTCTGGAGACAAATACACTTGGACTGTGCCTCTCTGCGGTGTCATGGATGAACACCAGTGTCTCTGTGACCGTGGGCAGCGCTGAGGGGAACACAAAGTCATCCTTGTAACAACAACACGGGGCTAGGCTCCCGGAACCAAAGCGCCCATTTCTCTTTTATGTCTGGAGGCTCAATGTTTATTACCAGGGGATGTAACCTCCAGAGTCCGGGAAAGCCAGACAGCGCAGAGATCCCGTGGACGTGGTCTCTCTCCTTTCCACTGAGTCCACGGTAACTACCCACCTTCATGCCCCTGGTCACTCTGACCACAGGTAGCAGCTATGGGTCATGCTGGAATTTAATAATCCCAAGCCTAGAGCTTTTTTTTTTTTTCCCCATAGCATTACTGAAGTTTAATTTATATACCAGAAAATTTGCCCACTGTAAGTGTACAAATCAGAAAATTTCAGTAAATTTATAAGTTAAAACAACCCCACAATCTAAGTATAGCAATTCTGATGACCCCAAAAGATAACCCCTGCTCCAGCTACTGTGCTTAGTCGCGTCTCTTTGCGACCCCATGGACTGTAGCCCGCCAGGCTCCTCTGTCCATGGGATTTCCCAGGCAAGAATACTGGAGTGGGTTCCGTTTCCTCCTCCAGGGGATCTTCCTGACCCAAGAGGCCGAACCCCCAGATCTCCTGCACTGGCAGGGGGATCCTTTACCACTGCACCACTGGGAACTCCGTCTCCCCCGCCCCCAGCTGCCACTAATTTACTTTCTGTCTCCATAGATTGAGTTTTCCTGGACTTGCATACAAATGGAAATCTGTGCTTTCTTGTGCTTGCCTTCGTTTAGCATGTTTTAGTGGTACATGCACATAGTCTAAAGATTGATTTATCTTTCTTCTCGCTTGCCTACGACCTGTCCTGTCCACCGCAGGAGTCTTTGGGGCCCAGAACAATGGCTATATCCAGCACGTGCTCAACGACTGTTTTCTCTGCTGAGGACTGCATCTGCACTGATGGACGTCAGGCCCAACTCCCCATTCCCCCAATCACACTCTAAAACCCTCTCGGGATATAGGCTTTTGCATTAAAAAGTGCCTCATTCTGGCTCTGAGTACAACCAAAAGAATCACAGATTTCTTTTCTTCTTTCTTTTTTTAAAGCTACAGGAACGGAATTCTGAGAATCAAGTATCAGAAAAGGAAGAAATGTTCGTAAGCGGCCCAAGGAAAGGCGCTAACATGCTCCAAATCAATTCTATCCCCAGCATTTGGTCTGCTGGCTAAACACATGATTGGCTTTTTATAACTTATAGGAAGGCTTTCTGTGGCGGCATTTCCTTGTGCCCTCCAGCCTCTGCTTTCCTCTGGCAGGGCACCAGGTCCTTGGAGCACGAGGAATTAGACGTGCGGCATGCCAGGAATGTCTGATAACTACACTAACTTCGGAGCTCACCCATTAGTCATAAACAGAAATGCCCTTTGAGCTCAGACTCAAATTCAGCTCGAAGCAAACAAAAGTCATGAGGCTGAGTGCTGGCCAAGCGCACAGGCCGCTGTTGGGTGGGCTGAGAAGGCTCTAAATAGAGTTCTTCATCGCAGCAAAGACTGCTTCATTATCCAAAATGTTAACACACCCAAGGTGCGGAGCATCGCTTGGTTAGGTTTTCGATTAGTGACACCTGAGTGAGAAACACCAGTCATTCAAATTATAAAGTTTGCCCTATTCCTGTATACTTTTACTAGCATCTCCTTAACAGGGGCTCATTTTTAGTTATTAATCCAGTTCGATAGGTGTTGGTACTGCTCAAGATTAACTTAAAGAAAAAATACAAGAAAACGTTGAGGAGGGACTTCCCTGGCAGTCCAGGGGTTAAGACTCTGTGCTTCCACTGCAGGGGAACACAAGTTCAATCCCTGTTCAGGGAGCTAAGATCCTGCAAACTTCCCGGTGGGGCCAAAAAAAAAAGAGAGAGAGAGAGGGAGAGAAATAACAACCAACTGTAGCATGTTTATATCAACTAGATCCCAATTTTTAATTTAAAAAAAGAGGATAAAAGAATTATTGGGTAATTTAAATATACCAGATGTGGATGACAGAATTTTTAAAAATTTTCCATAGTTGCAATAATCGGTATTATGGTTTATAAGAGAATACTTCTTTCTTGGAAGTTGCATGCTGAACTAGTTAATAGTGAAGGGTCATGATATCTGTAACTTACTTTCCAATGTTATAGCAAAAAAAAAAACCCAACATAAACACAACACACACACATATGTAAACAGAGAAGGAGGAGAGAATAAAGGAAATGTGATAAGTTGTCAGATTTACCAATTTTTCATAATAAAAAATTAAGGAAAAAAAAATCCCTCATTAAGGAAATTTCAATAAACACAACAGATTCAATGCATTCCATCTAGAAAACTGCAGGAAAAGGATTTTAAAAAATCAAGCACAGAAGGACATAGGGCAGGTCTGGGGGCAAGAGCCACAAAATCTGGGCTGGTGTTAAGTCGTGTGGTAACTGAGGTAACAGAGCGGAGAAACAGGAAGCCTAAGTCAGCAAGGGAGAGCCAGGCAGCGGATTGATTCATGCTGCAAACCCCTGAAAGGTCTGGAATTCTGGCTTCAAGGACCTCGGAGAGGTGGGTGTGGCTGTGGAGGGCTGCTCTGTTAAGAAGTAGCCAGCCCATCAGCCTGCCTTGGCCCAACCTGGGTGAAACTGAAGTTTTCCTCTCTACAGAGACTCAGCCACGGAGATTTTGCGCTTCCCGGCAGCTGGTACAGGCGCCCCATCCCTACTCAGCTCTCAGAACCCCTGGTAGAGGGGCTTACATTTACCAAGTTGTATCCCTCAGGTGAGGCCAGGTAATGAGTGCTATAATAAAAAACAATACCAGAGTCTTCGTGGGTGAACACAGCAGACTCTGATTTCCCACTCAAGCCAAGTTCAAAGTGGTTCTGGATGACTCCCCCAGGCAGCTGGCCTCTACAGTACAGCGCAGGGTTCCTGGATATACCTCGGGTGAGTGGCACCTCCATTACAACGCTAGATAGATAGACAGATCTCGACCAGTCAGTCTTGTGGGTGGGGGTTACATGTACATCCACACCCTTCACATCCCATGGCCAAAACACATCTCTTGGAGGCAGGGAAATTAATCCCCTCATGTGCCTGGAAGGAGTGGAAGAACCAGAATGATGGGTATCCTGTTTTCATGGATTGGAAGAATAAATATCTTTAAAATGGCAATACTACCAAAAGCCATCTATAGATCCACTGCAACGCCTATGAAGATAACAATGACTTTTCTGTTAAATAGAAGTAAAGAAAATGCTCCTAAAATTTATATGGAACCACAAAAGATGCTGAACAGCCAAAGCAAACTAAAACTAAAAGCAAAGCTAAAACTCAACAGCAAAAATAAACAAATAACCAAATTTAAAAAAAATGGGCACAAGACCATTGTTTTGGATAGTCGTCTTTGGATTTTTTTTTCCAAAGAAGATACAGGAAAGGCCAATTGGTATAGGAAAAGATGCTCAACAGCACTAGTCATTAGGAAACGCAAATTAAAACTGTGGGATCACCTCATGAGTGTTAGACCGGCCATCACCAAAAAGACAAGCGATAACAAATGGGAAGATGTGGAGAAAAGGAAACCCCCGTGAACTTGGGCAGGACTGTACAGCCACTATTGAAAATAGTATGGAGGATCCTCAAAAAAATAAAAAAATAGAACTACCATATGGTCCAGCAATTACACTTCTGGAAATATATCCAAAGGAAACAAAACACTAACTCCAAAAGGTATCTGCGCCTCCACGCTCATAGTAGTATTATTTATAATAGCCAAGACATGTAAATAAGCTCAGGGCCCGTCAATGCATGAATGGGTAAAGTTCTGCTATCTATCGGTCCATATATAGCACAACTATATATGTGTGTGTATACATCTGTTATTCAACTATAAGAAAATGAAGAGATCCTGTTATCTCTGCCAACATGGATGGACCCTGAAGGCGTTAGGCTCAGTGAAATAAGTCAGAGAAGAACAAATTCTGTATGACCTCACTTATTTGTGGAATCTGCAAACAAACAAACAACAAAACAGAAAAACCCTCAGTAAAGAAAAGAGATCAGACTTGTAGTGGCCAGGGGAGGAGGATGAGGAAAGAAGGCATTGGAGGAAGATGGTCCAAGGCACAGACTCCCACCCGTAAGGTAACTGAGTGCTAGGGCCGTGACCTCGAGCATGATGGCGTCGAGTACACTGACCGCCGGCAGCGAGCCCTGCTGTGTGACATACAGGGAAGCTGTCAAGAGAGTCAATCTTAAGAGTTCTCCATAAGAAGACCAAGTTTTCTTTTTTCTTCCTTTTCTTTTTAGTGTATTGGCTGAGATACACTATGAAGGAGCTGAACCCGTGGTGGTGATCATTTCACCACATATATAAATTAAACCATCATTCTGTATGCCTTGAACTGATAAAGTGCTGCGTGTCAATTATTTCTCAATAAAACGGGGGGCAGGGGGTTGGGTGGAAAGAATCAGAAAGGTACTAAACTTTTCAAACACAAGATTGGAGGCTAAGAAGTCAGTAGAAAAACACGGTCACATTTTTTAGTACAAAGTATCTCCAATCTGAAGTTATATCCCCAGGTATAACATCTGTCAGGTATGAGAACAGAATCACATGGCATTTTCTGAGATGCAAAGACTCAACAAATTTATCTCCTAGTCTCCTTTCTAAAGCAACTTCACCAAAATGAGAGACAATATCAAGAAAACCGGAAGACAAGGATTTCAAACATTTAAGTGTTTCAACTTTTAGTAAATGGACATCCCATGAGTGTATGAATCACGCAACGGTTCCGCTACGTGACTCACCAGGTTGAACTGGAGACCAAGAACAGAAGGAGCAGCAGGTGTGAAATGGAGAGAAAATACCTGTTGTGCTTAAATGTGCTGAACGGAGACTCTGGCAGTAAATGGGCGACAGGGACACAAAAAATTAAGCCAATGGAAAAAAGAGACAATTATTAACTACAGAGAGAGCCAAAGGAGATTCAACTGGAGTACACTAGGTCGGTCATCCAGAAACAATATTTACATAGCCAGAAAAAATGTAAACACTGAATACTGACTTCACGCTGAAGCTGAAGCTCCAATACTTTGGCCACCTGATGCGAAGAGCCAACTCATTGGAAAAGACCTGAATGCTGGGAAAGATTAAGGGCAGGAGGAGAAGGGGACCACAGAGGATGAGATGGCTGGATGGCATCACTGACTCCGGCCATGAGTTGGAGCAAGCTCCGGGAGATGGTGAAGGGCAGGGAAGCCTGGAGTGCTGCAGTCCATGGCGCTATAGAGAGCCGGACACGACTGAGTGACTGGACAAGAACAAATAATACTCCAAGGATGAAAGGAAGGGGAGTGTGTACATGGGGAGGGCTCCTAGAAGAGCAGAGTCCTCACCCCCAGGGGGAAGTCAATTCTCCAAATCCACCAACTGAAAACTCAAGACATATCCAAATGTTATTTAAAAATACAGAGGTGGATACCAAGGAAAGCCATTAAACATGTAAAAGTGGTCGACTGCTGAAGAATGGTGGGTCAGTCTGCCTCCCGAATCTGACGTTTTAAACTGATGTGTCAAAGAGGACCCACTATTTTCTGAAAAACCCACTGTTTTCCAGAGAATGGAAATTGCTCTCTGGCCAGAACAGCAACTGTTCACCTAACGTTTTTGTCTTTTTTTTTTTTTTTTAAGTGAATAAGCACCTGGACTGTACATCTGGAATCATCCTCTCATCATTATTTCTGCTGCGGCTTTATGCTCATTTTGTCCAACAAACCTACTACTGTCTTCTCTAAGTACCTTGAAAACCCATTTTCCAAAGAAAATAAAATCAGCCTTTTGAAGTAGGCTCTTCTTTTGAAGCTCAGATTGGTATCCTGAGAAACTATTGATAGCTACTTCCTTACATAGATGAAAAACAGCCTGATTGAGTATATTAAAGTAAGCTAGAATTGGGTTTCAAAAATTTCTTGGGTGAAAACATATTATTTTGATATTGATATTGAGTATTCAACTATCAGATACTCAGTAATTTTCTGGTTTACAACAGAAAGCTTCTTAACACTTAAATGTTCCATGTCTCTACCCCAGGTCTTGAATCTCCAAAATTACCTCCTTTAATACAAAAACTATGTGATATAAACTACCTGGGTTTATATGCATCAAGACTTATACTCCATCGTTTGGGTACACCAGAGTCATTCCAAACTATATTTCACAAATTCTCTGATGGACATCTAAAAATATGATGATTAGAAAACCTAAGCTAACTTTCCAAAAAGTATAAAAAATATTATATGCCTGTCTTTTCTTCCTCAAGCATCTTTATAGTAACGAATTTAATTACAATGAGTACCAAAAATGTGATTATGTAATTAAAGTTCTTTCATGCCAATGATTTCTAAGCTTGTACTTGTTTGGTCAATCTTGGTAATTTTAGTATTTCCAAAAGTTTTTTTAAAATGCAAAGATATAGACTTCATAATACTTTATGATGTAAAAAAGATATTTCATATTTAGAGATAATTAAAAAAAAAAAACTTGTTCTACACATGCCATGATTTAAAATCCATAGACTTCATAATACTTTATGACATAAAAAAGATATTTCATATTTAGAGTCAATAAAAAAACAAACTTTTGTAGTTCTACACATGCCATGATTTAAAATCCTGATTCAGTGTGTGAAAATGGTATCTCTCCTCGTTTTATACTTCTGTCCTGGACAATTTCTACCGCAGCCGGTGTGCACCCTCAGACTCAGTGACAGACAGGGAGAGGATGACTGGCTTAACAATCTGTCCTTAATGTCTGTTTTCTTCAAAGAATTTCTAGGCACNCTGCTGCGGCTTTATGCTCATTTTGTCCAACAAACCTACTACTGTCTTCTCTAAGTACCTTGAAAACCCATTTTCCAAAGAAAATAAAATCAGCCTTTTGAAGTAGGCTCTTCTTTTGAAGCTCAGATTGGTATCCTGAGAAACTATTGATAGCTACTTCCTTACATAGATGAAAAACAGCCTGATTGATTATATTAAAGTAAGCTAGAATTGGGTTTCAAAAATTTCTTGGGTGAAAACATATTATTTTGATATTGATATTGAGTATTCAACTATCAGATACTCAGTAATTTTCTGGTTTACAACAGAAAGCTTCTTAACACTTAAATGTTCCATGTCTCTACCCCAGGTCTTGAATCTCCAAAATTACCTCCTTTAATACAAAAACTATGTGATATAAACTACCTGGGTTTATATGCATCAAGACTTATACTCCATCGTTTGGGTACACCAGAGTCATTCCAAACTATATTTCACAAATTCTCTGATGGACATCTAAAAATATGATGATTAGAAAACCTAAGCTAACTTTCCAAAAAGTATAAAAAATATTATATGCCTGTCTTTTCTTCCTCAAGCATCTTTATAGTAACGAATTTAATTACAATGAGTACCAAAAATGTGATTATGTAATTAAAGTTCTTTCATGCCAATGATTTCTAAGCTTGTACTTGTTTGGTCAATCTTGGTAATTTTAGTATTTCCAAAAGTTTTTTTAAAATGCAAAGATATAGACTTCATAATACTTTATGATGTAAAAAAGATATTTCATATTTAGAGATAATTAAAAAAAAAAAACTTGTTCTACACATGCCATGATTTAAAATCCATAGACTTCATAATACTTTATGACATAAAAAAGATATTTCATATTTAGAGTCAATAAAAAAACAAACTTTTGTAGTTCTACACATGCCATGATTTAAAATCCTGATTCAGTGTGTGAAAATGGTATCTCTCCTCGTTTTATACTTCTGTCCTGGACAATTTCTACCGCAGCCGGTGTGCACCCTCAGACTCAGTGACAGACAGGGAGAGGATGACTGGCTTAACAATCTGTCCTTAATGTCTGTTTTCTTCAAAGAATTTCTAGGCACCAGACACTTAAAAAAATAAGCTTCAACATCCTTGACATTGAAGTAGAGGTTTTTCACTCCATCACAACTAAGCCAAGACACAGATACATGGATGTGTGGGCCAGAAGTAATCGTGGGGTCTCCCAACATACAGCTCTACAGTGAACCGAAATACCCACCACACCAAAAATCAAAGCATCTGGGTTTGACCCTGTCTTTTCCAACAACTTGCTGCGAGAGCTCTAGCACTTAACAATCTCTCTGATTGTTAGTTTTCTTCAACTATAAAACAATGGGGTTTGAGTCAAAGACTCAAAGTCAGTCTGCGCTTCAAGCTTGATGATGTTTTAGATTTTGCAGCCTTTCAGTGTGTTGTCATTCATATCTTACTTTCCCACTGAGCCAGACAGAAATCTAAATTATCCTTAACTGGCAGTTGTTGCTGTTCAGTCGCTAAGTCACGTTCATCTCTTTGTGACTCTTCGGTCTTCCACTGTCTCCCAGAGCTTGCTCAGAATCATGTCCATTGAGTTGGTGATGCTATCTAACCATCCCATCCTCTGTTACTCTCTTTTCCTTTTGCCTTCAATCTTTCCCAGCATCAGGGGCTTTTCCAATGAAATTGGCTCTTCACATCAGGTGGCCAAAGTAGTTGGAGCTTCAGCTTCATCATTGGTCCTTCCAATGAATACTCAGGGTTGACTTACTTTAGGATTGACTGGTTTGATCTCCTGGCTGTCAGAGGGACTCTAAAGAGTCTTCTCCAGCACCACAATTCAAAGGCATCAATTCTTCGGCACTCAGCCTTCTTTATTGGCAGTGACCCCTAACAATTCTGTTTCAAACCCTTGTGCCCCCCAAAAAGCCCTTCACTGTATCTGGCAGGAAATACAAGGATCTTTTTAAATCTTAAAAAAAAGAAAGAAAGAAAAAGCCACTCCTTGACTTCTAGTGCCAACTACAAAAAATCCAAGGGATGTGGTCTGGCATTTAGGACATTCAGAATCTGACCTCAACTCACCTTCCCAACTGTTATCGCCAAGAGTCCCTTTCTTGTTGCCAAAGTTACGAACTAAACCTGTTTTTCTTTTCTTTTGGCTGTGCCACTTGGCATATTGGACCTTAGTTCCCTGACCAGGGATCAAACCCAAATCCCCTGCACTGGAAGTGAAGAGTCTTCACCACTAGAGAAGTCCCTAAACATGTTTCTCTCAAGAATACCAAAGTCTTCCTGGTGCCCGTGTGTTTTGCTCACAGTATTATCTTTACCTGGTCTGCTCTCTAGCTCCAAAAGGTCAAGTTTTCCCTGATCCTCAGGTATGGGAACCATATATCATCCAAACTGGGACAATTTTGACAGTGACAGCGGATGCTAATTGGTAGGACACCAGGACATCAGGAATAAACTGGGGCTCCCCCAACACACCGGGCCATGTGAGGGCCCACCTACAGGAAATGTCTCTCCTTCCACTGACACAGACAGCACTGGAAATTTGTATCCCCTTTTGAAGATCATTTCTGCTGTGCATTTGAGTTACAGGTGTAACAGACTGAATCATGAAATAATTTGGTATTTGACTCCCCACAATGGCTGGCACATAGTGGGTGTTCAGCAAACGTTTGATAAATGAGTCTCTTCCTAAGCACGTGTGAATCCAGTAGACAACATTAGGTTCTTTCAAGTCAGTAGAGGCCCTTGTATAACCAGCACCCCCATTCACACCGAGAAGAGACATACTCCTGGGTCACCCTGCAGACCCGTCTCCCCAGGGATGGCCCTATGCACACTGCAATTGGAATAAGAGTCCTGTGGTCTGGCGGAAGCATGCTGTAAACACACGTTGATCCGGGCCTGCTTCGCCCCTGGATCCCAGCTCCTCCATGTGTCAAAACATCCTGTGCAGTAAATACAATGAGTTCCCATTTTACGAACATTTTATGGTTCACAGAAATGAAGAGCACTGTCCAGAATGGGCTGCTAAGCGAGGAGCCAGGTCTTAAATCCAGTCACCACCAGGCCTATAGTGGTCCCCTCAGGACACTTGCAAAGAACTTGCAGATGCGGCATAACGAAAAACATCACTCTCAGCCCTGAATGCCTCAGGCCAGGACGCACAACTGCCCCAAGGGTCTTATGCAGTTCTGCCGATTTTCTCAAAATGAGGGGGAAAAAAAATCTTTCAGTAGCTGCTGCTTTCAGCTACTGGTATAGATCGAATGGGCTAAGTTTGAATAGGGGGGAAAAAAAAGGAAAGAAAACGTAAGTAAGAGAAAGAGAGAATTTAACCCAGTACAAAACTAGAAGAAGGAAGTGTGTAGTGTCAGGATATCAGTGGCGCTCTGGGTCTGCCCCAAGCACACAGCACGCTGGAGACACTGTGTCAGGTTACTTTGGGAACACAATAAAGCGGCACTTTATCGTCCGGAATGTGCCCCCCGAAGATGGACATGTCTACTAAAACAGAAAGTCTTATGAATTTAACCAGAGCATTAAAAAAAAAAAAATCAAATGCACTAATTTTTTTGTCCAAGTATTTTCATGATCCCCTATTTCAAATACCACACGTAGGGTTTGGATGAAAAATTAAAACTTGCACTTTGTGCCAGTTTTTTAAGTTCCTTCGTTACCTATAGGGTTTCTACATTCTTTCTTTGTAACAGTAATTAAATTTCAGTCCCAACGGGCTTTGCTCCTGTTGGCTGAGTCTGAAGGCATGAGAAGTATGTAGCGTTTATACAACAGGAAATCTCTAAGAGCATGCTGCTGAGGTTTCCTTCCCCGACACCCCCTCCACACCCATTCCTTAAACTGCCTTCAAAAGGCCTGCTGTACTCCTTAAAAACGAAACACACGTCGCCCACAGAAGCAGCGCACCCACTCCTTGGTTTGTTCTGACACCACCGCTGAGGCTGGACGGGGCCTGGCTTCGACAGCTCTTCGAGTCAGTCCCTGACCTGTAATGCTCAAATCCTGTAATGTCACGCAGGCCAAATACGCTTTTCTGCTGTTATCAGAGTGGAATTTGGGAGGAAAAAAAAGGAAGCTTACCAACTTGGCTTTCTACTCTCTACATACCAAACCTTCGTCGAGAGGCCCTTCCACGCCTTGACGCAATGTGCCTCTGACTCTCCAGGTTGGGAGAGGCCTTTCACCCCTGCCCACCCCTGCCTCCCAACCCCTGACCCTCAGATCAGCGCTGCCCAACCGTGGTCTGAGCTCCCATGGGTGTTCACTGAGTATATGTGAGACTCTGGAACAAAAGAAATGTTTCTTGATGGTCCATTAGAGATAGCGCTTGTGAATATAGTGTTGAGATGAGGCTAACATTTATTAGTTGTTACTACCTCTGCAATGGGCTTCCCAGGTGGCGCTAGTGGTAAAGAACCCTCCTGCCAATGCAGGAGGCCTAAGAGACGCAGGTTCGATCCCTGGGTTGTGAAGATCCCTTGGAGGAGGGCACGGGAACCCATTCTAGTATTCTTGCCTGGAGAAGCTCACGGACAGAGGATCCTGGCTGACTATAGTCCAGGGGGTTGCAAAGAGTTGGACACGACTGAAGTGATTTATCACGCACGCAATACATCTGCAATAATCCCCAGTAACACTTATTAGTACTTCTGGTTTACGAAGTGCCCCCAGTGTGCCTTTTCTACAGGGCATCACTGGTTGGTCAGGATAAGTCTCATTATGGTAATGAGGGTGTGAAGTCACCACACCACACACTGGAGGCTGTCACACAGAACTGGAAGCCAGCCAGTCATAATTTGCCTGGTTTTTTGAAAATATCTATCCATGTCCCCAGAAACCAATCAAGGTCAAGGAATACCAAGGAGGGCTGACTCCACTGAGGAGCCTCCTCATGATATGGTTTAGAGTCAAGCTGGCCCAAACCAGAGCTCTTCCGGGATCCATACCCACAAGAAAGGACTTACTCCAAAGTCCTATGTATCACAGGGATTTTTCTCCAACAGTACAGATTGCCTTAAGACTTTTCTAAAATAGCCTCGATTTTTAAGAAAGCAGAATCTCTAGCTTACTTCAAACTTTGTCTTTTGAAGACCAGTTCCCAATCTCTTCTTTCTTTTCCCATTACTTAAAAAAAAAATGTTGAATCACATAATCACAGAGGACACTGACCTGCCATTAAGTTATAATATTTTACAAGTAAAGTAATAGGCAGTTTAAGCTTATGAAGTCTTGCTAAATCAAATTGAGAGCAGAAAGTGAATTTCTTATATGGACCTTCCTAATTGCTGCTCACAGAAATTATTTTGTCCAAACGGCATGAGAGAATTTTAATTTCAGTTCCATTTTCTCATTACCCTCAAAAACTCTAAAAGTACCATTTTGTTAAATTGAGTCTGTCCCAACTGAATAGAGTAATTGAGGGGCTTAGCTCACTTGTCCATTGGAACATTAATTTCATTTTTTCTAAAATTAATATACCTGTAACATTAGAGCAAACCACGCCTACTAATCTTGCCACCTTATTCAATAATTTAATTCTATGTGTAATTATGTTATAAAATTATAAGCTAGATCACAAATCACTTTTGTACGATGACCTAGAAAATACCCAACATCTCTTCATGAAATTGAAAACATTTAGATTCAATTTAATAATTTTAGGCAATCTACATACTGTAACACAGTCAAGATGGAAGAGACTTCCAAAGTCATTTGGGTCAATTCAAACAATCGAATGAAAAATAATAAAGGAAATAGAACACATTCTAATTTACACTGGAGTTGGGTTCCAGAAGTTCACTTATTGTAAATCAGCTGCTTGAGCTCTTGAGCTACTTACTTGCTTAGGCCCTCAAATCAGATCACAGAAGTCTCTTAAGCCCAGAGTTTATGTAAAGAAAGTTCTCTGCATCTTCCCTGTTGTACGACAAGTTTTATCACTGGAAGGAGGCTCTGTCGTTCTGTTCTGACCACTTCTGTCAGCTGAGAGGAGACTCTTTCCAGCTCCAGTTCACCAGGTCCTGCAGCCCAGGCAAGCTGGGAGCGCAGGTGGATAACATAACCCGGGGACGTCGAGTGCACTCATCTCCCAGGACTCTGGCCTTCTGATCTCTCTGTGGCCATCCGGATGCACCTGCCTGCTTCCTTTTCCACTGTCATCACTGCCTCTCACCATCCGGAGCCTTCCTCCTTTATGCTCACTGGGGAAACAGTCTCATCGCTTCCTTCTGTCCTCTTTGCTCCCTACTCCCCATCACAGTGATATCCTTAGGCTTCTCACTGCTAGTCTCTTAGGGGCCAGGGCTTCTCTTCCTGTAAGTCATCTCCTCTAGCCAAGGCACTATAAGAGAAGTGAAAGTCGCTCAGTCGTGTCGACTCCTTGAGACCCCATGGACTAGACAGTCCATGGAATTCTCCAGGCCAGAATACTGCAGTGTGTAGCCTTTCCTTTCTCCAGGGGATCTTCCCAACCCAGGAATTGAACCCAGGTCTCCCACAATGTAGGCAGATTCTTTGCCAGCTGAGCCACAAGGGAAGCCCAAGGTGTGAGAAGAACAAAACTTAAATGCTGGCAATAACAGTGCCTCTTGGAACACAAAAGAACGAGGAACGTGTTTGGAAAGGTAAACATATAAAAGGCCTTTGATAAGACCTTGGGGTTAATGATGGGACCAAGTACATGCTCTAGGAATCAAAGATAACAACTAGATTAACTAGACTTGGCAATGGTATGGCAATTCTAGAAGAACTGGGTGACAGAGTTGAGTTAGCAGAGTTGTTCCTATGAGTCAGAAAACCTAAAAGTCCCACACACAAAAAAAAAAAGAAGGAAGGAAGGAAAAGAAAAGGACACCTTTGCCAACATTGCAGATGAGAAACAAGGCCAGGGTAGGGAGAACAAGGTATCATGTATTGGTTTGAACAAAAAATTCATTCGGGGTTTTCTGTACCATCTCATGGAAAAATCCAAATGAACTTTTTGGCCAACCCAATAGAATAATGGGTAGCATGTTAATGGGAAACACCATGAAGAGTCTAACAATACAGCAAGACATAGACAGCAAACAGCTGATGATGGTGGCTGCAGTGCTGGCAATGGGAGATGAAGGACTTTTATGTTTAGTGCAGGTAGTCTGTGAGTTGGTGTAGGACCATAAAAATGAATGTAAAAGCCAAAATTGTGCAAAATAATCTTAATAATTAATGAGAAAAGGCTTCAATTGTTTCAGGACCTTTGGGGATTTCCCAACAAAATATTAAAAGCTCTCAGTGTATAGGGAAATGGTAAAATTAATATTTATTTAGTATACTGTAATTTGGGGCCTTCCCTGGTGGCTCAGCTGGTAAAGAGTCTGCTTGCAGTGTGGGGGAACCAGGTTTGATCCCTGGGTCTGCAAGATCCCCTGGAGAAGCACATAGCAACCCACTCTAGTAGTCTTGCCTGAAGAATCCCATGGGCAGGGGAGCCTGGTGAGCTATAGGGTCACAAAGAGTTGGACACAACTAAGCAACTTCACTTTCACACTGTAATTTATAACATTAAAACAGAGTTAAAGTGTTTATTTGTGGAAAAAAATTATCAAGAGTAGTTTGAACAGGGCTTGTCTTCTTCATGTGGTATAACTTATGATTCTAAAAGAGAATCTCTTCTATACCTTGACAAACTGCCACACTCCTTTCTAAGTTTGGATCAATTGCCAACTCTTTATCTTTTGTGAATTATCTCCAAGAGTTGCTTTACTCTTAAGATATTCGGTGGCCTCACTTGATCTGGGATAACTTCGTCTTTTTCATCATAGTCACTTGCCTCATTTAAGCCAAAAAATTTGTCTTCACTAAGTTCCTAGGGCCACACATCTCGTCTTTCATATGGTGGCAGTGTCAATGTTCCCGCTGTCAACTATTTCTTCTATAACTCAATTTACATTTGATTTAAACCCTGCAGTGTCATTTTCATGGTGTGGCAAAAGTTTCTGCCATTATTACTCGCTGTTACTTTCCACTGTAATGCTTGGTTGTTTCTAACGCACGCTTCATCTTGTATTTCTTCCAAAATTCGGCTACAGAAAATGCATGATCTCTGGTTGTAGCATCAATAATCAGTCTGCAAGTCCACTTATGATAACATGCTTCAAAAGCTATTGAAAAGCAAATTTTGCCATTTTCATGCAAGTTCCTGAGAATATAACTGTAGGGGTTGTGCTTCAAAAGTTAAATTATTTTGCATACTTCTGGACAAAAACACAATTGATCTGAGTTTTTAAACAATGATACTATAGCCCGCGATCTTTTATTTATGTGCTAAATGACTGGTTGAGATGCTTTCTTCAGCACTGTTTAATGTTCTAGGATTCTCAGATTGATGGATACACACAGGTTTTAATTTAAAGTCACCCAATGCAAACAGGGTAAACACAGCTACTCTGTGTTTAGCCTCTTCCTTCATAACCACGTTGAGACCTGACATCTTTTATGGCACAAGTTCCAACCTGTCCCATCAACATTAATATCTGAGTTTCATCATCATCACTTACAGCAACTAATCCTTGGGACCTGGATGCAAATTTCTCAGCAGGATGCTCATCTGTGCTATAGTTTCATCTGATGGCTTAGTAGTAATCAATTCATGCCAACTTCTGAATAATGAAGACAGTCTTTACAGACAGTATGCCTTCTTCACTAGCCACATATTGACTGTTTTCTTCCAACGTAGCAACTAATTTCCCTGCTTTGGCCTGAATGATAATTAAGCGGACTGGGATATTTAAAATTACAGCCTTTGGTCCAAAATATAAGGAAAGGCCCCATGTCAACCAAAAGCAACTTTCAGTTCCTTGCACAATTTAAACTAAAAGATGCTGAATGGACTTCACTTTGTTGCCACATGCACAGGACGTGTTCGGTATGTTTCACGCGGGCCTGGGTCGCACCTTCTCTTTGCTTGGCTGTCACCCCTTCACGTCTTCTAACACTTCCAATTTCACTTCCAACACTCTCACTTCTCATTTCTTCGCTGCACCTTCATTTTTTGTGGGCCCAATTCCCTCTTTCAATTATTCATTCTTGTAAAATGCCACCGGGGGTTATCACTGGGAGATAAAGAGGCGTTACAGCTGCACACTCTGTTGTCTGTGCGTGAACTGAATAACTGACGCACGGGGAACAATCACTGGCAGAGTTGAAAAAAGGAACACGATTTGTCACTGATAATTGCACACATTTGTTATCTGGGCAGTGATTTGTGGATGGAAGTGAGGCTTGTACTTTGCACAGCTACAGTTAATATGTGCTGGAAGCTGCAACCTGAACCCTGTCACTGTGGGGCTGGTGTTACACACAGAAACCACATGTGTGCACATCAGAATCGTACAAAATGAGCTCTGCCTTATTTCATTCCAGTCCCTGCGTAAAAATTACCAGGGCTGAATCAGGCCTAAGATTTTAAAATCTTACTGAAAAGATGAAACTTTAGGGGAAGACAAAAAGAGCTCTAAAGTCTGACGGATAGGGAAAATGAATCATATAAATAAGGCATATGGAAATAGAAGAAATATAATAACATTTCATTATAAAGTACAATTATTCACAAAGTTAACTTATTGTGATTCAAGTGTTTTTAGTACATTATAAATCAACTCTATTTCAATACAAAATTATAGCCTAAAAGAGAAAGTCCCTCTAAATGTGAAAATACTGGGGAGTGGAGAGAAGACTACAGGGAAGTGCATCTGACTACAGATGCTAATACAAACAGAAGAAAGTCAGAAAGACAAATACCATGTGATATCACTTACATGTGGACTCTAAAACAGGACCCAAATGAACCTACCCATGAAACAGAATCAAGGACACAGAGAGCAAACTAGTGCTTGCCAAGGGGGAGGAAAATGAAGGAGAGGGTTGGATTGGACGTTGGGGATTAGCAGATGCAGACTGATGTGTATAGAATGGATAATAACAAGGTCCTACGTTTAGCATTGGGAACTATTCTCAACATCCTGTGACAAACCATAACAGAAAAGGATATGAAAAAGAACGTATATGTATGCACAAATCTGAGTCACTCTGCTGTACAGCAGTACTATAATTCAACTACACTTCCAAAAAAAAAAAAAAAAGTACATCAAGATACCAGGAGGCAGTCCTGGTAAGGCGACTATTTGGAGGAAAACAAGGTAGAAAGGAGAGGGGAGGCATTCTCTGGAAACTGCATGGTAAAAAGGAAAAAGCCAAGAGGTGGGAATTCAGAAAACTGCAAGAGAAGGTACACGCCAACAACTGAGGGACACACAAATCCTCCCCTGGCCCCTGCCCTCCCAGAAGCCACTCAGCAAAGCAGCCGCACCATGGACACCGCCAGAACCCCGGCAGACACCCCCTGAAACAAGAGGCCAAAGTTCACATCACCAGCCATGGGACAGACAAACATCACAGACCCCCTGATACGATGCATTCAGAAGGATACCGGATCGCTTCTGGGTGTTTCAAGCAAAAATGCACAACCTGAATCTAACCATGATTCAACACCGGACAGACACAAATCAAGGGACATTCAATATACCAAAAAATGACTGATACTCTTAAAAAAATGTTAAGTTCAAGGAAGACAAAGAAGTACTGAGAGTCTATTCCAGATTGTGAGAAAGTGACAAGACTTTACGACTAAATAAAACAGGTGAGCCAGAACTGTATGGAGGACATGTCCTAAAAGGCCAACGATGGGGCACAAATTCGACACAGCACAACTTAAAGTACATAGAACAGACCACTGTACTGTGACTAGGCGAAAGAGTGTCCTGCTGTAGGAAATGTAAAGTAACTTAAGGGTGAAGGGTGTATCAAGTCCATAATTTACTCTCAAATGGTTAATAAAAATTAACATACCTAAGGGAGAGAGAGAGAGAGAGAAAGTGTGTATGTGTGCATGTGAGTATGTGTGTGTGCATGTGTGCGTGTGTGTGTGTGTGGAGGGAAGATAGGGGAAAGGAGAGGAATGTTAACAGTTGAGGAATCTGGGTAAAGGAGAGATGGGAATTCTCTGTACTCTTTCTGCAACTATAAGTATGTAATGATTTCAAAATAAGTTAAAAAGAAAGAAAGATAAATTTTGCCCAGCCTTCCCATTAGTACTTGCCGGTCAAGCTCTTAGTTCATTCACTGAGAACGGCAAAGCCAACCAAGAGTAAAAGGGAGTACAATTAAAGAACAAAGAACAAAAGAGAATGGGAAATTCACAAATAGCATTATTACATCATCCTGAAATCTGAATTCAGAAAGCAAAAAAAGGCAACAACAACCTTTTAAATAATCAGGCTCCATAGTATAGGTTGCAAAATCCTGATTTAAACCACCAAGCCTGCCAAGTAGCACAGGGAAAAATTCTTTCAGTCTTTCCTTGAGTGTTCCTGCATCAGTGACTCTGTTAAGTATACAGGAGCAGGCACTCACATACAGAGAAGAGCCAACCAAAAAGGTTATAGTCTGAGAGGTTTTCTTTCAAGTGCACACAGTCCAACCAACTGCTAACAGAGCAAAGAATAATGGTGTAACTTAATATATCTTCGTTCGAACAGCAGCACTTGACCAAAGCACCCTCATCACCCGAGACCATCATGGTTTTGTCCCAATTACCCCTCCCTCCAAGCACTCTTCCTTTCAATCTTTCCAGCCACATGCTTCCAGATTCTTCATTCTATACACCTTCCATGCCATGACTCCTTTATCAAGACCCTCTGAAAGACACTTACAAAGAATCAGGTTCACATCTCTTTCCCTCAGTACTCACGGTCTCCTACCAGCTATTCTTCAGCTTCTTTTCCCAATTTGTTCTCTAATCTTCCTTCAACCAAAACTGGCTACTGTGTCTGTGCCGATCCCCAACTATCCCCGCTGATCCTTGAAGCCCATCTGGTGGACCATCAACTTGGTGAAGCCTCTTCTCACCGGCCCAACTGCCTCCCTCTCCTTGGAAGATGTAGTAATTAGAACTTGCTGCATGTAAGTTAAAAAAAAAAAAAGCATGGAAGGAAGGAGGGAGGGAAGTATTAATCCCTACAAAGTCCTGATTTTTTTGAGTATCGATTATCTAATTTTGCCTATCAGTTTCCCCCTCCTTTCATTCATTTTATTGCTCCGGTTTTGCACATTCTTATTCTATAATATGGGCTTCCCAGGTGGCTCAGTAGTAAAGAACCTGCCTGCCAATGCAGGAGACGCAGGAGACGCACATTCGATCCTTGGGTCAGGAAGATCCCCTGGAGAAGGAAACCCACTCCAGTACTCTTGCCTGGAAATGCCATGGACAGAGGAGCCTGGCGGGCTAGAGTCCATGTGTTAGAAAAGAGTCAGACACGACTTAGTGACTGAAGCACCACCATTCTCTAATACAAGAGGACAGAGCAGATGTCAGAGTGTAGAGACAGCAAAGGAACTGTATGGATGTGAGAGGTGGACTGTGAAGAAGGCTGAGTGCCGGAGAATTGATGCTTCTGAACTGTGGTGTTGGAGAAGACTCTTGAGAGTCCCTTGGACTGCAAGGAGATCCAACCAGTCCATTCTGAAGGAGATCAGCCCTGGGATTTCTTTGGAAGGAATGATGCTGAAGCTGAAACTCCAATACTCTGGCCATGTGAAGAGCTGACTCATTGGAAAAGACTCTGATGCTGGGAGGGATTGGGGGCAGGAGGAGAAGGGGACGACCGAGGATGAGATGGCTGGATGGCATCACTGACTTGATGGGTGTGAGTCTGAGTGAACTCTGGGAGTTGGTGGTGGACAGGGAGGCCTGGCATGCTGCGATTCATGGGGTCACACAGAGTCAGACACGACTGAGCAACTGAACTGAACTCAACTGAAGAAGTGTGAAAGAAGAGCTTTCAGGGAGAACTGGCGTTGGTGCTCTGAGAGAAGGGGCCAGGATGAAGGGAGGGAGCAGAGTGCTGGGGCGGGGTGGGGACAGCGCTGCCAATGGGCACTTCCAGCAGAGGCCACAGGCTCTATCCCAACCGGGAATACAAGGCTGGGATACATACAAGGCTATATCCCAACTGGGGAGGGACTGATGGTTAGTCAGCAACGAATGCCACCAAACACACAAGGGTAAACTACATCCTAATCCAGTTCAAATTATTGTTACAATTAGATAAATCTCAATTAGTGAAATGCTGCTACATTTTCAAAGTATAGCAGTAATAAAGGGTAGGTTCTCTATGGACAACATAACCCTGTGATTACAGAAATAAGAGATCCCACTGGTAAATGCACTGGGGCAGACTCAAGGTTATACCTGACCCTTCCCTCCTCTTCATTCAGGACAGGAGGTTCAAGGTCATTTCAAGATGTACCCTGGGGGTAACCGTGTGTGGGGACCAATGTCAACTAGACTTATTGTGGAGATCACTTCACTGTAGATGTATAAATATCAAATCATTACATTGTACACCTACACTCAGGATATATGTCAATTACATCTAAATCTTTTAAATTAATGAATTTTTTTCAAAGAAAATTTCTTTTAATTGCAGTCCAGTTATACAAACTCAATAGCCCAGCTCAAAAGGGGGAAATTTAAAAAATGTGTTTCCTCTTTTAAAAGTCTTTAAAGAGAGACAAAAAGCATTTGAGTAATGGCATTCTGCAACTCCCACAAGTGCTCCCAAGGATCAGCCTCAACCCAGAGAGCTACACCCTTCACTTTCCAAGTTTCCATGTATGAAAACCCTGCATTCCCTTGCCCACTCCTCCAGTGGACTGAGTTCTTTGATAGCAAACTGCCTTTTATTTACATATCTACTGCTTCCAGCCCAATTTATGGGCCCAAAATATGTTTGTTATGAGAATAAATATTTAGCCAGAATGGTGAGAACATAGCAAAAATAGTTGAGCATTTTGATTTAAAAAAAAGAGAGAGAGAGAGAGAGAGAAAGATTTTCCCTGTAGGCCAGAAACTTCAGGAATAGTACATAACTCAAATAATCAGTCTGCACAATTCAATGTAATCACAGAAACAGTTAACACATTTCCAGCAGGTATCTAATCACTTACTCTTCATTAACAAAACTTTGAGTTAGGTACTCCTATGACTTAACGTAAGAGGCAACTGAGGCTCAGGGAGGTTAAGTAACTTGCCGCAAATCACACCGCCAGAGAAAGTAGAGCCAGGATCCAGAAGCAGGCAATCTCCAGAGTCCACACTTTCAATAGAAATACAAATATATCCCCAAAAAATCAAATAACTGCATTATAAAAATTAAGCAAAAGTATAATATTTTATATTATAATATAAAATATAATTTATAATATTTTAATTGCATATTTTGGGGTTAATTTTTAGAATGCAGTCTAATTTAAATAATTAAATGATTAAAAACAATTTTCTCTCGCTTTTAAAAGCTATCTAAACTACTGTTAAAATAGCAACCTCATTAATCATAACTATTTGTAGGGCAATAATAATTACTAAAAACTGGCATTTTAATTTAGTTTAATCAAAATAACATTAACATGGTATGGAGATTTTTCTTTAATAACAATAATAATTTTTAAAAGACATAAAACAATAATCACTTAAAATGTTTAAATATTTTAGATGTAAATATGAATTACATATTTAAATATGAAGGAGATCCAACCAGTCCATCCTAAAGGAGATCAGTCCTAAATATTCATTGGAAGGACTGATGCTGAAGCTGAAACTCCAATACTTTGGCCACTTGATGTGAAGAGCTGACTCATTTGAAAAGACTCTGATGCTGGGAAAGACTGAAGGCAGGAGGAGAAAGGGATGACAGAGGCTGAGACAGATGGATGGCATCACCGACTCAATGGACATGAGTTTGAGCAAGTTCTGGGAGTTGGTGATGGACAGGGAGGCCTGGGGTGCTGCAGTCCATGGGGTCGCAAAGAGTCGGATATGACTGAGCGATTGAACTGAACTGAAATATGAATTATAGTGTTAAAACCAAAATGAAATAGAACACTAATGAAATAGAACATTTCAACTGGGTTACCGTGAAAAAATATGTGGTATGTGACTCCATCTCCCCATCCCTTTTTCTGAGAGCTGGTGAAGCACAGAGGACCACCTCCAGGCTGAGAAGCACTGTCACAATCACAGCTGGTCTATTCTCCAGCTCTGTGACCTCAGGGAAGGCATTTAACCTCTCTGAGCCATGTAACTAACACCAACAGCCTCAAGTTATTTTGAAGACAAAAATATGTAATATACACAAGACAGCATACCTAATGGAAATAAATGATAAATCCTTTTCTTTGTTATAAGAGAAACAAGAACAGACAGATTACCTTTTAAAAAAATCTTTTTGCCACTATGCTAGGCATGTGGGATCTTAATTTTCTGACCAGGGATTGAACTCATGCCCCCTGCATTGTCAGCAAGGCGTCTTAATCACTGGACCACCAGGGAAGTCCCAATACATAACTTTTGGTTTCCCTTCATGAGTAAGTCCAAACTATACTGCTGTTTTCCAGAGTCCAAGGAACAAGAAATATGCCAATATCCCTATTTTTCATTTCTGAAACTTTGAGGAAAACAATTGCAATAATATACTCCAATTGATATGGATGGCTTATGCAAAAATATTGACTTTAAAATTTAACTTTTGAAATTATTTTGTTTTAAAAAACATTTTTAAAAAAACTGACAACTCTGGCCTCTGTGAGCCTCTGTGATGACTTTAAACTCTGTGTAAGAAGGAGATTTCTTCACGTGACCCACTGAAGGCAAGAGATATGACCAAATGATATTTAGTGGTTTCACAGACAATCCAGGAGATGCCAGTTCAGTCCCTGGGTTGGGAATCTCCCCTAGAGGAGGAAATGGCAACCCACTCCAGTATTCTTGCCTGGAGAATCCTATGAACAGAGGAGCCTCTGGGGCTATAGTCCCTGGGGCTGCAAAGAGTCAGACACGACTGAGTGACCAAGCACACATGCACACATTAGCAAAATAAGGTTTTAGATTTGTCGACAAACAGGAATAAATCAAAAAAACCTGAGTAGCTCTACAGCAAAGGCAGAGCTCATTCTCCTGAAAAGAGAGTCACTGGTAGTGAGTAGGTAACAGCTAACAACTTGCAGACCACAACCACTTGCTCCCTGTCCAAGCCAAGAACCAAAATGCCTATGGCCCTTTCCAGGTCTGTTTATCATCTCAGGCAGTCAGAAGAACTCCATGGCTCACACAGGTCCCAGCACCCCAGAAGCTCCCCTGAACTCTGTGTGCAGTAACAGAGGGGCAGATGAAGGAAATCCTTCCTTACAGAAATAGTCCAGCTAACAAACGAATGAGGAATGCCTGAATGACAGCATCGTTCTGCAACTCCCTAGTATTCATAGCTCTAGACAATGCACACCCATGACTCAAACACTAATTGTTTTCCCAACCTCACTGAGAAACATCTCAGATGTGTATGCTTTCTACCACCAAAATACCTCTGTTATCTACCTTGAATTTGATCAGATTTATAGACCTATTATTCATTCACAAGAAACACAAAATTGCACAAGGGAAATGCTGTCAGGAAAGAAAAAAAGGGTGAAGACAGAAGCTGTGGATTAAAAAAGTATTCAGAGGAATTCTTTTTTAAAGAATCGATTCATGGTGCTTACAGTTTTTTCAGGATAATTACTTTGTAAGAAGGGTTATAGAAGGCTTCCGGAGTGGCTGGTAAAGTTCTAGCATCCTGGGTGGTGTCAGAAAGGTTATTTTGTCTATAACAGTTGATTAAGCTTTGCATTTTTAAAAATCTAGTTTCTCTCTCTTTACCTGCACACAAACGCATACTTTAAAAAAAAACAGAGTTTAAAACTCTCCTTTCCTGTTCTTATACCAATTAGAAAGAATAATTTTGGATTTAATACTTAAAAAAAAAAAAAAGAAATGAGGAGGTCATTAGAAAAAGTCAGAACCCTGAGGAGGTCCCTCTTTATTTTGAGCTATCCTGGAGGAACATCATATAATCTTTGCAATGCTCGGGGGCCCTAAAGGTTTGTATTTGCTCTGCCTTTTCTTAAAAAGTAAACCCCTGACCTTATCGTGGGGGTGAGAGGGAGGTTTGGTGGATCTGTTCTTAATTGCTCAGTTCCACTAAATGCTTGATCTTTTTTCTAGTTCTTCTGTGACACCCTGACTGGGGAGAGATAGCTTCTTCTAGAGATTCCAACTTGAATAAGAAAGTCCACGTCACAAGGAGTTCAAACTCAGGGAGAGAAGTTGCACAGAACCATGGATAATTACTTGGTGAGCAGAGCCGGGATACAGACAGAGGAGCCAAGATGCTCCACCATCCCCAGACTCAACAGCCCACTCTTGTCGTTCATCTTTGGAGGGAAAGGGAGCCACGTTTACTCTGCAGGGAAACGGAGAAGGCAGCAGAAGAGAACAGAAAAGCAGAGGCTGGGAAACATCAGTTTCACAAGAAAAATCAGAGACGTGTCTAAGGTTCTTTATCTAATTTCAGAAAGGGGACGAGGATATAGAAGCAGCATGGTAATCTAAATATGTTCATTCACTTTGTTAAAAATCTAAGATCTAGATATAACTTAAATAAGGGTCAACAGGCTTTCCATATGAGGTTTATTAAATTTCACTATTCATTAACAGTGATATAAATATGGGATACGTCATTACCAGATTAACTCGTGAACAGTGTATCTACACCTCTCTCTCTCTCTGTGGTAACAGCTGTTTAGTTGTTACGTCATGTCCAACTCTTGTGACTCCATGGCCTGTAGCTCACAAGGCTCCTCTCCTGAGCCACCCAGGAAGCATATATACATATATCTCCAAAAAACCACTTTATATCCCCAAACCACTGCTTAGCCAAGATAGGTACTTTTTTATGGAGGAGAAACGTGCATACCTAAAGTACAATGAGACATCCACAATCTCACGCTACATATAGTTTTTGAACTCAAGGAGGTAAACCAGAGTTCAAGGGTGGTTTGGTAAGATCAGCTAGCTGCAGAGCCATAATTTCACAGAGTTCTAAAATTTCTTATAACCTACTTTTAATTTTTTTAACTACTCTAAACAAAAGGATTATTCAATACAATCATTCTAGGTGTTTGTTTTCATACTGAACAATGACACAGAATGGAATATATTAGCACGTGCAAATACATACTTCACCGGAGAAACGTATGTTTCACCTTTTCTTCTTATATTTGCCCTCATCTGCTTTTGTGTTTGTCTTTATGTTTTGGAAAACAGAACTTAAAAGAAATAAATTGTTTGGACAATTCTTCATTTTAACGTCATTCAAGATCACTTACAAGATTTAACTGAAATCCTAAAGAAAAATGTGCCAGAAATTTCTGTACCATTTTCAGCTTGATCCTAAACTTTTAAAATTTCATTATTTTTTCACTATCACCTTTTTACCACATTCTAAGCAAAATGTTGAAGAGGTTTTAACAATTAAAAATCTCTGTGATTCACGTGGCAGAATCGAGGTCCTGGTGAATGTAGCAATCTACAACAGCACCAGAGGAATCCAAGCATTTGTTCCTTATCACAGGTGTGAAGGCTCCCTTTAACTGCCCTGTTGTGCAGTTACTTGTAAGGACAAGAATATGAATTATAATAAGGACCTAGCTTTAACTCAGAAAACCAGTCATAACACAGACTAGCTGTGTGGCTTTGGGCAAATTACTTGGTCTCTTTGAGATTCCACAGCCTCACAGAAAATAGACTACATTACGTACGTGCGTGAGAATTAAATGATGTTATATATATATATATATATATATATAATGTATATATATCTCATTTGATTTAGAGTAAGAACTCAAAAGTTCCTATTTCTTTCTTTTCTCATCAGAGGTGTTGAGAGTGGAGGGATGAGAAGAGTCTGCCTGAGATACCACTCTTGGCCTAGAATAACTGCTCTTCAATTGTGGTCCATGGCCAATAGCGCTGACACGGCCTGTGAGCCTGCTAAAAAGGCAAATTCATGGCACAGGAACTCAATCTAGCAAATCACAATCTCTTTGGATGAGCCCAAGAGCTTTTAATAAGCTTTCTAGGTGTTTCTTTTAATCTTTTTGCCTTGCTGCTCAGCTTGTGTAATCATAGTTCCGTGACCAGGGACTGAGCCCTTGCTCCCTGCAGTGGAAGCCTGGAGTCCTAACCACTGGACCACCAGAGAAGTCCCTAGGTGTTTCTTAAGACCATTAAAGTCTGACAACTTCTGTTCCAAAAACAGAGTCCTGATGGGTGGCAGTCTCTGGCGACCCCTCATCCCGTTTCCTGACCCGGGCTAGCTGCCTCCTCCCTCCGCTCGCCACGCCAGCTCCAGCCACTGCCCTGCTCTGGAGAGTCTGCTGTTGACTTCGCTGGCTCACTTCCCAGACTAGAGCTGGTTGCTGTCCCTCCCGGCAGTCCTCTCCTGCTGACAGCGAGGTAATCCTCACATCGCCATCCCCGGGACCGTGTTATTAGACAAACAGGTATCCACCCAGTTTGCATGGTGCCCCTCAGGAGTGGGCTGACCTGTGCCCATCTGAATCCCAAGTGGTCCTTTTCATCCAGAAAAAGCATCATTCGGCCAGCCCACGGCCTGGGGCAGAGAACTTGCAAGAACTCTGAATTCCCTGCGCCTCACGTTCAAGGCTTTCCTTGGAATTGACAAGTCAACCGAGGAAGGTCTTACAGATCTAGCTGGTCCAGGCTTCAGAACTGAGTCCACACCCACATCCCACTTCCCTGCCCCAGCTGCAGAGAGGGTTCGTTCAAACACCTTATATCGAGATGTTCTGAAGGCAGCTTATTGCAATTTATATCCCTTCAACCATTCCCATCATACCTATGTTTGTTAGTTGGTTTAGTTGCAAAGTCGTGTCCGACTCTTTTGCAACACCATGGACTGAAGCCTCCAGGCTCCTCTGTCTTTGGGATTCTCCAGGCAAGAAGACTGGAGTAGGTAGCCATTTCCTCCTCAGGAGGAATCTTCCTGACCCAGGGACTGAACCCAAGTCTCCTGCATTGCAGGCATTCTCTTGCACTGCAGGCGGATTCTTTACTGCTGAGACACCAACTAAAAGCATCATACCGATTTATAATAGACAAATATTTCTGGATGAGAAAGACCGTCCACACAGTTTGAGGAGTCCAATATGCACTGTAGTGGATTTCTGTTGCTTCAGCTGCTTAGTACCCCATCTGTCTGCAAGAGGGAATATGTCCTGCCCTCTCCCTTGGGGCTACAGTGGGCACCACCGTGCCCAGCCTGCTCCCTAGCAAGGATATGACCAGGACGGGCCAGTCACATTCAGCTGCCCACAGTGATTGCTTCAATTAATATAAAATATTCATGCAAATAAACTATACTTAGAAGATAATATGCAAGCATTATTTTAAAATATTGGGTAGATGGGTAATTATTTGTAAATTCTTCCTTAGTACTGTTGGTCTGTCATGTTTTCAACAATATGAGAAAGCAAGCTTGCCAGGTATGTTTTCAAACAGCTTGAAGAGATCAAGAAATATTACTTGAAAGTTTCTGTATTTATGTAAAAGTTATTTATATGCACTTATTGTGAGGCTGCTGTGATCCTTCAGTGTTTTCTAAATAACACACATTTCTATGGAGTTGGACACGACTGAAGCGACTTAGCAGCAGCAGCAGCAATCCGCAAAACAACCTTCTGAGGAAACAGGCAGAGAAACCTACCGGAGCTGCACAGTCAGTAATCCACAATGCCAGAATCAAAACCACACCCTCACCCGCCAGGCCACTGGGCTTCTTAGCTGCGGGACTAAACTCATTCAACCTCCTCTTCGCTTATGGAGTCCACAGAACAGAGAATTCTGTGAGCACCCGATCTTGTCTACAGCCATCCTCCCCTGAGCTGTGATTTTTGTCAGATCTCATCAGCTAAATAAAACCAAAAGCAGTGGTACTTAGAAACATGAGCAGAGCACAGTGGCTTTAAGAATGCCCTAGACATCACTTGCCTGGAAAATCCCAGGGACAGGAGCCTGGTGGGCTGCCGTCTATGGGGTCGCACAGAGTCGGACACGACTGAAGTGACTTAGTAGCAGCAGCAGCAGCAGCAGTCACTGAGGTGGCACGTGTTCTCAATATTTAAAATAATAACATTGTTTGCATACAATCTCCTAATTAGAATACAATGTGTTTACAATGAACAGCGTTCCATGTATAATAAAGATCATTAAACAAATCTTGTCCTGTTAAAAACACTTAATATGAAAACAAATGAAGTCGGAATAACCTCTTATTAATGAGACATGGCATGAATGGATAATGACATCTGGGATCATATATTTTCTCTCTATAAAAATTTCAATTAGTCCTGGCAGCCATGGACTTAATTATTACCTTCAAATATTAATTTTAACCTTCAAAAGAATGATTTAGCAATGCTCCAAGATTAAGAAATTAAACCAAGCAGTTTTCTTCAGTTGAGTACCTTTCAGTACTAATCTCCTAGTAAAACAGTCTCTAAATTGGCAGACTTTCTTAAGATTGCACCCACGTCTCCTGCATTGCAGGAGGATTCTTTACCATCTCAGCCACCAGAGAAGCTCAGAATTCCAAAACAGGTTACTAAATTAAGCACTAAGTTTTCACAGTAAATAATTACTATTTATTCAAGTCAAAATGGTCACATTTCACCCAATTATTACCTTATTAACTCATCTCTGCAACCTCATCAACACATACACACCAACCAGAGGAAAAGCTCCCTGATTCAGACTAATAAACATTCCTAAACTCTAAACTAATGAAGTTAACTAACTGCCTAAAGAGTGGGACAGGACTTAGTGACTGAACAACAAATCAACTATTAAAAGGAAACTTAACTTTGTTACTTTTTGAATACTCAAGCCAGAGAAACAAATTATTCAGGAGAAGTTCTGAAGATGTGTAAATGGCATGGGTTCACACAAGATTCTGAAATACAGACACTGTTTAAAGACCCTTGGAAACAGTTTATTATTACTTTCTTTTTCGTGGCTCTGAATCCATTATCTTAATTTCATATTCACTGGTAGCTTAGCCTTACTGCTAAGAGTTCACACGAAAAACATAAATGCCATACAAATTCATGACTCAAAATAAGGAGCATTTTCAGTTTTACTAAAAACTTTCATTAGATTTTATTTACTATTCTAGAAATAGAACTGAGTGTAATTCTTAACTTAAAAAATGTTTGTATATTATTAAAAATACACAAAGCTGAAAGAATGGTCATCGAATTATTTATAGCTGGTTCCCAATTATCCAAAAAGTTCCATACATGCTTAACATGAAAGAGACAGCAAATGGGTCTCATCTCCATGGCAACCCTCATCAATTAGCAATGATCTCCCAGAGCACATTTTCGAGAAGGATGCTTAGGCAGCACGGCCAGCGCTGGGACGCGAGGGGAGAGTACAGCAGCCTGGGTGCCATGCTGGAGTCACCTCGCCCACTATTAATAAATGGTCAGAGACCGTCAGGATAATAATTCAATCAAACATAATGTAGAAGGAAAATGAGCCTGCAAAAGTGAGTGGCACGTTACACCTTCCAAAGCCAAATAAAGAAAGGCGATTTGGGGGTTAAATGCTTGTTGCTACATCATTTATCTGGTGATTCTCTTCCGATGGCGCCAGGGTCAATTTCACTGTTCGTTCTTGACAGGAGATTGGATTTTCTTAGGCTTCACTTTACATTGCTCATTCTGGGAAGAAAATGGCATTTTCTTGGTTTTTACTTTATATATAATTTATGGAAGGAAGTTGAACATTCTTGTGTTTCACTTTACAGGATACTAACAGTAAAACCACCCAGCCCACACCCTAATCCCCCTGGGTAACATTAGCTGCTGCTGGACGCGGGCCAGGACATCCACACACGGCTCTGCTCCAGAGCTGCTCAGCCTGGTGCAGCCCGGGAATGTGCCTGGGGGCGAGGGTACGGGAAACCTACAACACAGGCCGGGCATTTAAAACGGTATTTTAGTTTTAAAGTAGGCACAAGCGAATTACTTAGAAGAACGTAAAATTGGCATGGATCTCTAGAAGGAGAAAAGGGATTACAAAAACATGCTCCCTTTATGGAAAGACCTGTGCGCACGTGCACACACGCACACACACACACCCTCTTGGGTTCAGTCTTTGCATCTATAACACCTTGGTGGAAAGCTCAGAGAAACACAGCATCGCTCCATTAGTGTCCATAAACTGAGGACTGACTCGGAAAATGGAACGTTTAATCTTGATTTTAAAAGGGGAGAGGGGTGGCAAGCTGATCCTGGTTACAACTTAACTGCCGACAAGTACATTTGGGCAGAAAAAGTTCTGTTTCTTAATCTGCACCATAATCACATTAATGGTAGCAATACTAAACATTTATTTGAGCACTTCCAGGGACCCAGAACCTGGTGTCCCCCTTCCAGGACTTGCCAAGAATATTCCATCTAGTAGTGAGCCTCTGTTTTCTGTTACATCTCCTCTGTCCAGAGCGTTCTCTCTCAGATAGTTCCCTGGCTCTTACCGACACTTTTCCACCATTTTTCTAAAATAGCACCCCACCCCATCAAGACTTCGATTCCCCAGTGGCTTCACCTGTCTGTATTCTTCTCAGCACAGACACTGTGCTACGCGTTTCTGCTGACTGGCCAGCTAAGCTGCAGGGAACAGACCGCTAAGGCAGCCCAGTATTCTGCGCTGCTCATCACATAGTGTCAAAGCCCATGAACAGTGCCTGGCAGACAGCAGGGGGATTAAATATTTGTGACATGACTGACAACTAGATGAATCTGTATATTCAGAAATGCATCACAGGAGGCTTGACGGCATCGGACCTGCATGCCCACGACACACCCCTCCCAGCACGGAAAGGCCGGCTCCCAGGCCTCCCCTGCAGGCCACCGTCTGCCCGCAAAAATGCCAAATATTGTGAAATAAGCCCACTGGTGATACAAAGGTGAACCCAGTCCCTCTGGTGATACCTTTTTTTTTTTTAAACTGCCACTCACCAAGAGGTAATAGAGAACGTACTGGGCACGGGAGGTGTCATATTTGTCCCCTGGAGCGCTGGTGGGGTGCTGCAGACTGTGCCCTTCCGAAATCCAAATGTCAAAGCCCCAACCATAAATGGGGGTCTTTCGGAGTTGATAAGGGTTCAGTGAGGTCATAAGGGTGGACCCTAATCTGATAGGACTGGTGGTCTTAAAAAAAGAAGTGGAGGTGGTGGTTTAGTTGCCAAGGCACGTCTGACTCTCGCGACCCCATGGACTGTAGCCCACCAGGCTCCTCTATTCATGGGATTCTCCAGGCAATACCGAAGGGCCATTCCCTTCTCCAGGGGATCCTCCTGACCCAGGGATCGAACCCGAGTCCCCTGCATCTCCTGCACTGCAGGCCAATTCTTTACTGCCGAGCCCTCAGGGAACCCCAGTAAGAGAAGGAACAGAGAACAGTTCTTCCCTCTCCACACACACTGATGGCGAAGAGCCATATGGGGACACGTGAGAAGGGGGTCATCTACAAGTCAGGAAGAGAGCCCTCGGCAGGAAGCAAATCGGCCAACCCCTCGGTCTTGGAGTTCCAGTCTCCAGAACTAGTGGCATTGTCTTACGGCAGCATGGATTAACGGGCAGAGGGTGGAGACCCTTAACAGCCTTGAAATCCTCTAAAACCCATTTCTCCTTTCCTGTTAACTCCTCCTCAGGTAAAAAAAGAGGCGGTATACGTAAACTTACAGCTGATTCGGTCTGATGCATAGCAGAAATTAACACAACCGTGTAAAGCAGCTATAGCTGAATGAAAATTAACACCAACCAAATCTTCCCAGTGTGGTTCCCACAAGCACGGCTCATCCTCACGCAGGAGCTGCTCTGGCTGGGACTCCCCACTGCAGGAACACAAGTTAGCAGGCCTGAGAAGGCTTTCTTTCTATCCCGACATGTTTCTAAGGCTCAGTAAGTCTAAATATGGGGGTTTGTTGATATAAACTTCTTAGGGGTCTGTGAAAATTAAATTAACCTATGGTAAAAGTTTAGAACACTGTGTCACACAGAGTAAACATCATATAATATTAGTTACTATTATTAGTGATGCATCTGGCCCCTTCACTTCATGGCAAATAGATGGGGAAACAATGGAAACAGTGACAGACTTTATTTTCTTGGGCTTCAAAGTCAATGCAGAGATGACTGCAGCCATGAAATTAAAAGACATTTGCTCCTTGGAAGAAAAGCTATGACAAACCTAGACAGCATATTAAAATGCAGAGACATCACTTCGCCCACAAAGGTCCATATAGTCAAAGCTACGGTAGTCATGTACGGATGTGAGAAAGTGACAGTCGCTCAGTCGTGTCTGACTCTTCCATTGACGACACAGTCCATGGAATTCTCTAGGCCAGAATACTGGAGTGGAGAGCCCTTCCCTTCTCCAGGGGATCTTCGCAATCCAGGGATCAAACTCAGGTCTCCCACATTACAGGCGGATTCTTTACCAACTGAGCCACAAGGGAACTCAATGGATGTGAGAGTTGGACTATAAAGAAAGCTGAGCACCAAAGAATTGACGCTTTTGAACTGTGGTGTTGGAGAATATTCTTGAGAGTCCCTTGGACTGCAAGGAGAGCGAACCAGTCAATCTTAAAGGAAATCAGTCCTGAATAATCATTGGAAGGATTGATGCTGAAGGTGTAGCTCCAATACTTTTGACCACCTGATGCAGAGTTGACTCATTGGAAAAGACCCTGATGCTGGGAAAGATTGAAGGCAGGAGGAGAAGGGGACGACAGAGGATGAGATGGTTGGATGGCATCACTGACTCAATGGACATGAGTTTGAGTAAACTCCAGGAGTCGGCAATGGACAGGGAGGCCTGGCGTGCTGCAGTCCCTGGGGTCACAAAGAGTCAGAAACTACTGAGTAATTGAACAACAACAACAACAACAACAACTATTATCAGAAGCAGGATCATCCAATTTTATTCCCAAAATAACACTATGAAGTGTATACAACCAGTACTGCCATTTCAGGAAACTGAAGCAAAGAACGGTCACTCAGGTCTAAGTGGGGGGAGCCGAGATTTGAAGGTAGGCAGTCCGACTCCAGGGTCTAAGCTCTCAACTCAGCAACTGGCTCAGGATGAACACTCTGTAAAGGTTACTGCTTTTATGACTAATGCCACACTATCATATTAGTAAAAGTAAACAGAACAGGACATAAATCAAGAAAACAATTTTTTCCCATGCTGTTCTTATAGGGGCTCGCCAATCATTTTATCAACGGCAAAACCCTAATTTTATCTGCTTATTAAAGAGAATGCTTCTTTGTGTACATGAAAAATAGTTGTTATCTCGATATATTCTTGAAAGTATTGAGAAGTTCTGAGTAAGTAGTTCATGTTTGTGAGTTCTATGGGAATTAATACCATCCACCAATAACAATGAAGGAAGTTGGCTTTGGTCTTTCTCTCTATGGGCAGCGCCTGACCACTCTCCCTTCGGAACAGTGGTCTCAAGTCTCATGTAGGAAAGAAACTTTGTAATAATAGTCTGCTGAATACACAGTATTTTTAGGCATATATGCATTGAATAATATTCACTAAAATGTCAATGGGCTTCCCTGGTGGTTCAGCAGTGAAGACTGCCTTCCATGCAAGAGATGTGGGTTCGATCCCTGGGTCAGGAAGATCTCTTGGAGAAGGAAATGGCTACCCACTCCAGTATTCTTCCCATGGACAGAGGAGCCTGGTGCTACAAAGAGTTGCAAAAGAGTCAGACATGACCGGGCAACTAAACGACACAAATGGCAGTATACATACATGTTCTCTGACTCCAGTTTAACTGCATCAGAAATCAAAATCAATGACAAACCTTTGTTATTGGGGAAAAATAGCTAAAAGTATAAAATGTGTGAAACAGAATGATAAAATCCTACATGTAAAAATATAAACAAATTCAAGAACAATACCATCAGTTTTACTACGTAGGAAGTACAGTTTTTAAAGAGAAAAGACCAAAATCTTAACCATCTCTTTTAAGAAATTTTAAGAAGAAAAATTCAGCAGAATCAACCCAAAGTATTTGAAGAATGGAAATAAGTGCAGAAAATCATAATAGAAAGCAAATGATAAGAAAGATGAATAATATCAATGTCAAAATTCATTTCTTTCAAAAAAAAGTAAAATTGGTTAACCTCCTACAGGAACAGAAAAAGGAAGAAAATAAAAACACAAACAGAAAATAGCAGAAATGAAGAGGAAGTACAACTATAGATGCTACTACCTAGATTAAATATATAAGAATTTCTCATGAATCACTTTGCGCTAACAGATTTGGACATATGAATGGAATAAACAAATTCCTGAAAACTGAAACTCAAAAGAACTGAATCAAGAAGAAATAGAAAGCTTGAATTGTTTCAAAAGCATTAAGGAAATCAGCAGTTAAAATGCTACACCCATTTGATTTTACAGGCGTGATCAACCAAAGTCAAGAATGAATTATGGCCAATATAATTTAATCAATAGAATAGAAAAAGTGGGCACATTCCCCAACTCATTTTATCATGGTATAAATACATAACCTTAATACCAAAATCTGACAAGGAAAGAATGAGGAAATACAATTACAGGTCAAATTAACTTAAGAATGTAGACATAAAACAAAACAATAGAACATTATATGTTAAAGTATTTTAACATCTCTGAAGCCAAAATACATCTTATAGCCTAAGATACTTTATAATCATCATATGCCACTTAAAATATCAATATCCTTGACTTAAGAATGCATGTTACTTAAATGGCATTTTAAACTTGAAAGAAGTATTAGTATGTAAAACTAACAATATGAATAATTCATAACCAACCTGGGTTTATCCTAGAAATGCAAGGTTGGCTTAACATTAAACTATCAATTACTATATTTAATGCAACATGCCATTCACAGAAGAAAACTTATTCGATTATCTCAAAGAGAACAGAAAACCTTTTAACGAAATTCAACACATTTGAGAAAGAAAGAAAAAAAAAACCAGCACCTTAATATGCTAAGAACAGAAGGGAACTTCCTTAACCTGATAGAGGTGTCCACAAAATGCCTATTTACATTGAAAGCATTTCCTGTAGGATTTAGAACAAAACAAAGGTGCCCATTATTACTACTTCATTTCAACACTGTATTGCGAGTCCAAGCTAGTACTGTATGGCAGGAAAAAGACATAAAGGGATTAAGGATTAGTAAGGAAGAACAAAAGTGTCATTATTTGCAAATGTTATCACTCTTTTGAGATTCATTATAAAACTATAATATTTAAGATAATAGTATATAATGGTGAAAGGACTGAATATATAGACCAATAAATATAAATTGAAGAACAACGCAAAAACAGAACCACACAAAGATGGACACTTCATACAGAGAAACGGATGTGAAAGATACATTGATGTATTACTGCTCAGTGGGAAAAGTTGGACTTTTCAATACATAGTGCTATTGTGACAAGTTAGATATAAAGGGGAAGAAATGAAATTGGCTTCATTCCACCCCCTGTACTCAAAAACCAAGTCCTAGTGATCTGAAGACCCAAGTGTGAAAGGCAAGTCTTTAAAGCTTTGTAAAGATAATACAGTAGAATACTTCATGACCTCAGTATACCGTGTTCTTACACAAGAAACAAATGTACAGTCATAAATGAGATGATGGGCAGACCTAACTATACTAACTTAAGAACTGGCATTCATCAAATACCCTGGAAACTACGAACTAGGAGAAGAAATTTATAGCAGATATAACTCACAAAAATTTGTTTCTGAAATATGTAAGAAATTCTTTTAAGAATCAATATTAAAAAATAAAAAACAAAACAAAACAAAAAACTAGTAAACCAACAAGAAGATGAGGAACCAAAAAAAATCCCCATCCAGGAATTTAAAAGAAAAGGCAGGATGTCTCTGGTGGTTCAGTGGCTAAGACTCCGAGCTCCCAAAGCAGGGGGCGTGAGCTCAATCCCTGGTCAGAGAACTAGAGCCCACATACCACAACAAGAGTTTGCACGCACAACTAGCAGACATGCCACAGCAAAGATCGCAAATCCCACATGCCACAGCTAAGAGCCAGTTCAGCCTAATAAGTAAATAAATATATATACATATATAAAGGGTGACCAAATGCCCTCTAAACATACGAAAATATTCTCAACATGGATAAATTCTAAATCTTAATTGTGTATTTACCTTAATGGAGTCTTTTTATTTAGGCTATTTTTTAAGTTGATTGACATTTTTGGAGTGTTTAGTAGATGTACAGATTTGTTACCACCATCACAATGAGACTATAGAATATTCCATCACACCCAAAAACATCCTCATCTAGCCCTCTGTAGTCACACGTTCCTCCTCCCACACTGCCCCCAAACCCGGGCAAAAACTAATGTGTTCTTCATCACTATAAATTGCTCTTTTTAAGAAGGTTGTATAAATGGAAGTATACAGCATTGAATCTTTTGAGATAGAAGTCTTTCCTAAGTAAATGCCATGAGATTCATCCAAGCTGTTGCCACCACTCTCTCTGCTGAGCAGGGTTCAACTGGATTTGAGAGCTGTAATCTGCTCACACCTTCACCCCTTGAAGGACATCTGGGTCATTTCCAGTTAGAGGGAATTGTGACCAGAACTGCTGTAAACATTTGTGCACAGGTTTTTGTGTGAATGTAAGTTTTTACTTTTCTAGAAAAAATGCCAATGAGTGGGATGGTTGGGTTTTATGGTAAGTGTGTATGTGACTTCATGAGAAACTGGCCAACTTTTTTCCAGAGGAGCTGTCCCCTTCCACATTCCATCAGCAACGGATGAGAGTTCCGGTTACGTCACATCCCCATCAGCACTTGCTAATGTCACTACTTTTTTCATTTTAGCCATTTTAATAGGCATGCAGTGGTATCTCATTTTGGTTTCCAATTATCTACTGTTAGCTTATAAAAATACTGTTTTACACAGACTTAGAAAATGAACTTATGGCTGCCTGGAGGAAAGATGGGGGGAAGAGATAGTGAGGGAGTTTGGGGTGGACGTGTACACACTGCTATACTTAAAATGGATAACCAACAAGGACCACTGGTTGTGCAGCACCAGGAGCTCTGCTCAATGTTATGGGACAGCCCGGATGGGAGAGGAGTTTGGGGGAGAATGGATACGTGTATATGTATGGCTGAGTCCCTTTACTGTGCAGCTGAAATGATCAAAACATTATTAACCAGCTATACGCCAATACAAAATAAAAAGTTTTTTAAAACACTGTTTTAATTTATGTACATACTGTACCCTTGAGGAGGTACATCATCACTCCCCAGTTCTTAAGTGTGGGCTGTACATGGTGACTTTCTTCTCAAGAGGACAGAATGGAAAGAGGGAGGAAAAAGGAACTTTATAATACTAAAACAAACAAACAGCCTGACAAGACGCTGTCTCAGCTGAATTAAGGTCAACACCAACAGGGATAAGTGAAGCGAGTGAAAGTCACTGAGTCGTGTTCAACTCTTTGCGACCCCACCAACTACAGAGTCAATGGACTCCTGTAGGCCCGAATACTGGAGTAGGTAGCCTTTCCCTCCTCCAGGGGATCTTCCCAACCCAGGGGTCGAACCCAGGTCTCCCGCATTGCAGGCGGATTCTTGCATTACAGAAACACCTGTAGTAATTGTGGGAGACGACAGGTTAGGAGCAAGGATACACTGAGTCAGCTGAAAACGTGATTTAAATTGAAGACACTTTGTCTTCAGTTTCATCTGTATTCTCCATGTTCCTAGGAAAAGTGCTCTCTCGCTCAGTCATGCCCCACTCTTTGCGACCCCATGAACTGTAGCCCACCAGGCACCTCTGGCCATGGGGATTCTCCAGACAAGAATACTGGAGTGGGTTGCTGTTTCCTTCTCCAAGGGATCTTCCCAACCCAGTGGCTGGACCCGAGTCTCTTGTGTCACTTGCATTGGCAGTCGGATTCTTTTCCACTGAGCCACCTGGGAAGCCCATATTCAGTACTGTAGGATAAAGAATAGGAAAGGCGTATTTTCCCTACAGCAATATCTGGGAACCTTCCCAGAATATGTGACAATTCAGTAAGGGCTTTCAAAAGAAAAAAAAAGCTAATCTGTCACCACATCTTTTAAAATAGAACACTTTGGCTCAGAATCAGATGCCATACAATGATTACGTGTAAGAATGTTAATATAGGAAGAAACTCCATATCTTGGCAACATTTAGAAATTCAAATACTTTTGTTAAAGATATTCCAAAAGCATAACCTGCATTTCCACCACCCCTGCTTCTCCAGGCTCCTCTTGATACAGGATGCTAACATATTTCATTTGGAGCCTATAGTAAAGGAGAAAAGTCTTGGCTTTCACCATAAAAAGGCAAATATAACAGAAAAACATTTGCCCATGTTGGCTGCCACAGGAATTGGAAAACTTTCTACCAAAAGTCACACTGAGAAACGATAAGCCAGCTTCCCCTAAGAAGTAGAAACCACTTTCCTTCCGCTCTTTTTGTTTTCAACTTAAATCTCAACCTGGTTTTAGCGAATCTCAAGGAAAAACTAGGATTTCCAATCTTGATTAGTCTAGATTAGCCTCTGTGTCAAGGACACAATCCTTACGACTCCCCAGACAACCTCCATTTACACTGTTCTTTCACTGCATCTTCGGTTGCACATCGTGTGTGTGTGTGTGTGTGTGTGTGTGTGTTTCCAGAAAGCTGTATGTGTTTAAGGGTATCTACTTCCTGGGATTACTTCTGTAGTTCATTTCTAGAGAAGTTTCCCTGAAAACAGCCAAAGCTATCTTGAGAAAGAAGAACAAAACTGGAGGTATCATGCTCCCTGACTTTGAACTGTACTACACAGTTACCGTAATCAAAGTAGTATGGTACTGGCATAAAAACAGACACACAGATCAATGGAACAGAACAGAACACCCAGAAGTAAACTCACACACATATGGTCAATTATTATGAAAATTTATGGCAAAGTTATTATGATGAAGGAAGCAAGAACATAACAACAGGGGGCAAACACTCTGCAATAAGGGGTTTTGGGAAAACTGGACCACGGCATATAAAAGAATGAAACTAGACCATTTTCTCATATCCTTTACAAAAATAAATGCAAAATGGATTGAAGACTCTGATCTGATGGATTTTCCTGTTCAAGAGTGCCATAGAAACGGATTCCCACCGTACGCAACCACTTGAATTTGGCTTCCTTCCTTTAGTCCATGCGTTCTCAATGGGCGAGTAAGAGTGATACTGTCGCCAAAGAAGTGAAAACTGATTTTTGGCAGGTGTAAACATCTTAGATATTGCAATGGTCTGCGTCTGCCAAAGGGCTACACAGCACATATACAGAGAGATGATATCTCTGTGGCATCACGAAGGGAACAGGCAGGTGGGAAAATACGTAAAAGGGCTGCAGGGTGTCATACTTTTTTAAAGGCTGAATCATCGATTTCACATAATGCATCTGAGATTCATCTACAATAGTTTATTACTTTTAACAGTTGATAGTATTTTAGTATTAAAAAAAATGCCAGTTTGTTTATCATTCAGATAAATCTGAATGGACAAATGAGGAGACCTGGGCTTGGGTCCAGCTGAGACACCTACTGGATGGGTCACTTCCGGCAGATCATCTAACCTTTCTAAACCGCATTTATAAAACAGAAAAACAGAAACAGTCATAGGTGCCTCTTCTGTTGTAAAGGCCTGAAGAAAGGACCGGACACTCAAGCATGAAATCAGAGCTCCCTGGAAACCAAGGAAAGACCACAGCACCCACAGCAAGACATAAGCAGACCCGAAGCTGGGATCCCAGATTGTATAAGGGGCTGCTCCCTCGTGGAAGAAGAGACATCTTCTATTTAGCATGAACGCCAAGACTCGTGCAGACAGAAATAAAAAAGAGAGGCATGCGGGAACCGAGAAGACATGAAGAAGACAACAGCAGGAGAGGCTGTTAGTGCCCTAACCCACAGCGACTGGAGCCTGCAGCTGGGACAGGAGATCAACTCACTGCGGAGCCAGGCCTGTCAGAAAAGCCATCGCAGCCACGGTTCTAACCTTTGCTAGGCACAGGGCCAGCAACACACAAACGGCCGTGCCAAACGTAATGAGAAAAAAACGACATCCGCCGAGTACTTAGGAAGCGTGAGCACACAAACACTTGAGGGGCTAGCACAATTTCATTCACCTAATCTGTACATTACCAAGACTTAGAAAGGGCAGCTAAAACTCTTGGCTTCAGCAGTGATGGGGAACAGACCCCCTTGTAGGGTAACCTATTCCATTCTTCAACAACCGAGTATCAGATTGGGGCTCGTTATAGGGAAGAACATGCGGGTCTTCTTGCAGTTGTGCCCACTGGCCCTATCTCTTGAACAGGCAAAGTCCAAACTTTCTTTCATATAACAGACCTTCAAATATTTCAGATCATTGTCATTAGGTGATCATGTTCTCATTTGCCCAGGACAGTCCTAGTTGTATGCACATCAGCCCAGCATAAGCACTAATAGCACCTTCCTTCACTCTCAAAGAGTTCTGGTTTAGACAATAAATTATAGGATCACTCAGGACTGAGACACCTTCCCAATGCCCTCCTCTTCAGACTAAACATTCACCTTCTCACCATCTCCTCCACCTGTGACTTTATCTCCTGGCTCTTCACTCTCCCTAAGCCCTAAGCTCTGAACAAGCCCCAGGTGACTAATATCCCTAAACCAAACCCAATAGTCTAGGTATAACATCACAGGAAAAATCAGAATTTATACTTCTGACCATATAAGAGCATCTTTGCACTTTCAGAAATCAGGTTACATTATTCATGTTGAGCCCAAATTATCAATGAAAACTTTCTCACCCTTTCCCCTCGTGTTTCCACTAGGCGATCCTATATTCATGCAACAGATTTTTAGATCCTGGTGCAAGGCCTTTAATGCTGCATTGGATTTCATTTAGTTCATTACTGTATCCAAGTCTATGCGACATTAAGGTCCTGATTCTCTCATGAACCTGATCTTTTGCTGTCTTGTCCTGTCTGCAAGTCTGATAAACTTGCATTTTTCTCTATATTAATTAAAATAGAAAAAAAAAAAAAAAAAAAAAACCGAACCTGGAACTATTGTCAGAATCCTAGAATAAGCCCAAAGAAACTGCCTCTCCAGATTCCATTGAACCCTCAGGGACACCTTTAGGGATGGCCACTCAATTACCAGCATGTCTAACTAAAAATGTTAACATGCCCGTATCTTACAATGTTCTTGGTAAAAATGGTACACAATATCTTGTGTAGATGTACCACGTCTACTGCAGGAGACTATTTTGGGACACTTGATTTTGCAGGTAACATCTGGATGTCAATGTGGAAATATCCTGAAAACAGATCACAAGGACAGAAGTACATTCACTCACTGGTATTCCCCAACTCATTCAATACATACAGGTTCTCACATGTGTCAAGCACCATGACTGCCTTGGTGGTACAATGGTAACAAGGTACCTGGCCCTACCTACATATGACTGAAAAAAAAAAAAACCACTCATTTCTAAACAGTTAGAGGAAGACCCAATAAGAAAACAAAGTAGGGAGTCAGAGGTTACGGTAGAGAGCAAAGAGAATGTCTTACAGAAAGGGCTGAGAAAGAGGCTGGATGATGACAGAATCAAAGAGGACCCTGCATCAACATATATGCACAAACGTGTGTAGAACAGATAGCTGGTGAGAAGCTGCTGGACAGCACAGGGAGCCAGGTCTGGGGCTCTGTGATGACCAAGAAAGGCGAGATGGGGGAGGGGAGTGGGCTCAATCAGAGGTGACAGATGTATAATTATGGCTGATCCGCATTGTTGTATGGCAGAAACAACACTGTAAAAATTAAAAAGCAAAAAAAAAATAAAATAAATAAAAATTTTAGAAAAGGATCCTGAGCCCAGATGGTGAAAACTAGTGATACAGACATTCCTGGAAGGCAGACAAAGGACAAAGGACAGGTGGTGGTGGGTTTGGCTTTGAGCATGTGAAATAATGATGGGAAAGTGATGTGAAGATTAAATGTATAAAAGAATTCTTTAAAAAAAAAAAAAGACTGGAAGAAAAATAATGAATATTTGCATAATCTTCACACAGAAAAAGGCTTTCTAGGCATTTTATAAAACACCTAAGGGCTTCCCGGGTGGCGCCAGTGGTAAAGGATCTGCCTGCCAGTGCAGGAGACTCTGGCAACTCGGGTTTGATCCCTGGGTGGGGAAGATCCCCTGGAGAAGGAAATGGCAACCCACTCACAGTATTCTGGCCTGGGGAACCCCACGGACAGAGGAGCCTGAAGGGATACAGTCCATGGGGTCGCAAAGAGTGGAACACGACTGAGCGTCTGAGCACAGAACACACAAAGCATAAAGGCAAAAAACACAAAAATTCAAAACACTAAACATCATAAAAGTCTATAAAATCTAAATGGAAAATACACGTGCATCACATTACAGCTTTGACTTCACGCTCAGGGCCACGTATCTGAGAGTCCCAGGTGGGAGGAGGGCCTCAAGCACGGGAAGAGGACAAAGTCAGAATCGGCGAGGGGCGTGTCACGTGGGCAGAGGAGGCAGCGGGTCACCACCAGAGCAGAGAAGAAGTGGGCCGGGACCACATCTCTGTGCATCCAGCGGGCGTGGCTGCTGCCGGTCTGTCCGAGGGCAGGACCCCCGCGGAGGTTGGCAGTGGCTTCCGAGCCTGGGTCCCCGCGGTGTATACAGGCCATCAGTGGAAGCCCACGGAATTGCAGCCGGCTCTACGGTCCAGACCGTGGCCCCGCCAGGCTCCGTGACCTGCAGCGGCAGCCTCTCCTCGCTCTTCCAACAGGGGTGAAAGCAGCTGATTCTGTACTAAGCGCTTTATCCCTTAGAATACAGACAGGAGCCTGTTTTCCTGAACGAACCCTGACTGACACCCCACTGGATTTATTAAGAGGATCACTGTTTACTTTTGAAAGGTCAGATTATAGTAAAGCAATGAACAGGAAAATGAGATCAGAGGGTATTAAAAAAAAAACAAACAGCCAGCCATCATTCATGTCATTTATAGAGCATATGCCCAACAAATATCTGTTGAACATTGAGTGTGGAAGGACTATTTCAAGAAGATGGGCAGTAAAAAAAAAAAGAGAGAGACATATTAAGGTACTTCAAAGGCTCATGGGTCACTTTCCGTTGTAAACCCTGAGATAACAGAGAATACAGTAACAGTGATACCAATAATAATAATAATAGAAGCTATTTATTGAATGATGTTTGTGTAATATGTCCTGCATGAAAACCATCTCATTTAATCCTCCCAACAATTCTAAGAGGTTGGCATTAACATGATATCACCATTTTTCACATTAAACAATGAGGCTCTGAGAAGGTGGGTCAAATACGTCTGTTTTTGTTTTAGTTCTTACAAGCTGAATTTCTCTCAACCTCAGTTTTCTTCATCTAGGAAATGGTAATATAAAAGGATTAACTGATATAATTATGTTGGCACCAAGACAAACTTAAGCCTCTCTGTTGTCATTGTTTAGTTACTCAGTCGTGTCTGACTCTTTTGCAACCTCACGGACTGTAGCCCACTAGGCTCCTCTGTTCATGGGATTCTCCAGGCAAGAATACTGGAGTAGGGTGCCGTTTCCTTCTTCAGGGGATCTTCCTGACCCAAGGATCGAACCCATGTCTCCTGCGTCAGTGGTAAGCGGATTATTTATCACTGAGCCACCCTGGGAAGCCCTTTAAGGCAAAGTTAATAGCGCCATGCATGATACCGTGAAGTTACCAAGCAGACAGAACAGTCAGCATTTTGATCCATCAAGATTCCAAAACCTACATTCCAGAATCACAACACCACACAGAGGGGCAAGGGTGAGGTTTCTGCTGCAGATGAAAGCTTTTGGTCTGCAGCTGGATCACACAACAAGAATAACCATCATCCCACCTGACACAAGGGTGGCTGGGACTCCAGTACTGCTTGGCTCCGTGGCTCAACAGTGTCACTGAAGACTTCGCCTCTGTCCATCACGACCCTGCCATCCTCCCCGCGGCTTCATTCTGAGGCTGGCAGCAAGATGGGGACCATAGTTCCAGGCAGCACCCAGGCAGAATAACATCCAGGACGATGAGAAAAATTGTCCCCTTCTCCAGCTGTTTCCCAGCCTCAAGCAGACTCCCCCTCAAGTCTCAGGGACCAGAACAGGCCACCTGTCCACTCCTGAACCAGTCTTCACAGAAGGGCTGGAATGTCCACAGCTGGCATATACCAAAGGTCTGAGGTAGAATGAAGAATGAAAAGATGTATTTCAGGAAACTGAAAACTTAAGGGATCTCTTTACGAACTCACAGGGCATGGCTTATAATGATGAAGAGGGAAAAGAATTCCGAAGTGGGGAGAGTGGAGAGCCAGGAACAACACAGGCATTGGAAAAACCACTCTGGTTGGAGAAACATGGTACCCTATGACAAAGGAAGTCCAGTGTGAAGTCTGTGTGGGGGCTACATAGCCCCTGGTGTTAGTCAAGAAAGCACCCAGTAAAGCCACTAAGTGTACAGCAATAAAGACCTGAGATACTAAAAGTATGCACACACTCAACCTCGCACCTAATTCAAAACCCAACATATTTTAGGCTGTAGTAACTCTATAGTAACAATAGAGAATTTTTGTACAGCATTCTGCTTCCTTCTTACAATTCTTTTTCCATTCTCACACATGAATAAAAATAAAGCAGTGTGTGCATACATAGGACATAGAAGACGTACCAGATCACAATTATTTTTCATATTCACACAACTAGGTTTGATGTAGAGGCTAACCTGTCCACGTTTTGACCTGAAAATACGGCAATAATGTAAACCCTACAGAGTTCTAAGGAAAATGCTTCCATTTCACCTACAACAGTTCTCTGCTATTCCTAAGAAATGCCAGGTCTATTTGCCTTGAAAATGACAAGAGTGGGTATGAAGAACATCACGTATCTCCCATGGAGTCATTTTCATTATCCCATATGTCTCCCAGGTACTGGATATTTAGAGGAGCCCCAGGATGCCCACGGGGTTGGGAAGGGCATCAAGGTCACTGCATCTGATACCCTTCTCTGCCATAAGAGGATTCCAGGGGATCAGACGTAGGAAGAAGCTTCTAGGATCAGGTCTTCACTACTGCACAGGTCAGCCTGAAAGAGCAACAGAGCCATCACTGCTCAAGGATCCAGAATGTAACTGATTCTCACCCAGCTCTGGCCTGCAGCGGACGAAAGCTATCCACACACCTGAATGGCCAAGACGGCGGCTGCTCAGTTACTTCGAGGATTGTCAGGCTCACTTGGGCAGCACCTTGGTTCAGCACTGGGGACGCTTTGTGCACTTTAGATTCTTTGGCCACACACTGCATCAGAAAAAGATAGTGTGTCTACCACATCTAAGCTTCTGTGGAGAGGTTTGAGCTATCACAGATTCAAAGTTCTGACATAAGGAGGAATTCAAAACTGAATACTGGTGATTAAGTACCAAATAACCACGAAATCGTAACATTTCAGAAGCTCTGATACAACTACAGCAGGGATCAGTGGTCTGGAGGGGAGAAAAAAGCCTTCCTCAACCCTCTTAGGGTCCTTGGCAGGGTTGAAAATTAAATTGATAAAAGACCGATTAACAGAAGAACACACAAATTTATTTAATAAGCTTCACGGGATAGGGAAGCCTTCATAAGGAAATAGAGATCTGAAAAAACACTTAGGCCTGTGTCTTCTTATGCTAAGTCTGATGAAGAGGGGATGGTTGTGAAGAACGTGACATGTTCAAGTTCACCCCAAACCATCAAGTTCACCCCAAACCATCAAGTTCACCCCAAACCATCAGAGAAAAAGAACATTCACAGCTTTAGCTGCTAATATGACTAAATAAATAATGAAAATAAATTAAGCAATCTCAAGAAGTTACAAGAAAACGAAAAAGCAGAAGGAAGGAAGGAATAAAGATAAAAAGCCAAAATAATAGAACTGGAAAAAATAGCTAATAACAATAAACTTGGGAGGGTTAGTTTAAAAAGAAATATGCAAAACAGCTGAGCAATTAGATAACCTAAAAACTGAAAAGAAAAAACGAAAAAGCACAAATTGAGTAACAAATGAGAACAGGGGAATAACCACAGATACAGGAGGAAAGTAAAGTTTGTTAAGGGATTACCTCGTCCAATCAACTGGAAAACAGACGATTATCCAGGAAAATATAAATACCAAACTGGCCCCCGACACAGGGAAAAATCTAATCAGCTGTATAGACACCAAAACTGTTAGCCAAGAACTAATCCCCCAGAAAAAGAACAAGACCAAGTAAGTCATGAATATGGACACCACTAAACGGCAAGGAACACACAATTTCACTGAAAGTTGAACTGTTCCATGGAAAACAGTGAAAGCTTCCAAATTCTTTTCAGGAAGTCAGCAGAACATTAGAACAAAAAATCTAATCAAGGGAGCATCAAAAAAGGGGAAGAAAAAAATTAGAAAAGCAGGCTTATGAATATTCATATAATATTATCATGAATATTAAAGTACAAATCTTAATACTAGCCATACATTTTTTTAAGTGACCAAGTGGACTTTACACCAAAATTCAAAATTAGGATATCTTTTAACAAAATTCGTTATGCATGCTGAGTCGCTTCAGTCGTGTCAGCCCTCCAGGCTCCTCTGTCCACGGGATTCTCCAGGCAAGAATTCTGGAATGGGTTCCCACGCCCTCCTCCAGGGAAGCTTCCCAACCCAGGGGCTGAACCTGCATCTCTTATGTCTCCTGCACCGGCAGGCAGGTTCTTTACCACTAGCGCCACGTGGGAAGCCTGGGCATATGTATCCATAAATGCTGCTGCTGCTGCTGCTAAGTTACTTCAGTTGTGTCCGACTCTGTGTGACCCCATAGACGGCAGCCCACCAGGCTCCCCCGTCCCTGAGATTCTCCAGGGAAGAACACTGGAGTGGGTTGCCATTTCCTTCTCCAATGCATGAAAGTGAAAAGTCAAAGTGAAGTTGCTCAGTCATATCCGACTCTTAGCGACTCATGGACTGCAGCCTACCAGGCTCCTTCGTCCATGGGATTTTCCAGGCAAGAGTACTGGAATGGATTGCCATTGCCTACACACTCTAATTTTGGGTTTTTTAAAAAATAATTTAACATGAATGATATACTATACATGTACTTCTGAAACCTTCCTTATTTCTCTAAACACTATCAAGATTTATCTGTGCTGATATATGTAGGAATATTCTAGTTCATTTGTTTCAACCACTGTATAGCATTCCATTATATGACAAAACCACAAAAGTTGCTTAATGTCCTATTGGTGGACATTTGGATTTCTGACAATTTTCTGCTTTTATAAATTCTGCTACAATGAACTTGCTTGTACATACTTACATATGTCGATACTAAGTGGCATTCCAGGGAATGCAAATGTTTAAACTGACACACATTGCCAGTTGCTATCTTAGTAGTTTTATCAATTCATGTTTTTATCAGCAGTGGTGAAAGCTTCTATTTCTCTGCATCCGCTCCACACCTGATTGCTATCAGGCTTATTAATTTTAGTAAATTTGGTAAAAAATGAGCTGGTATTTCACTGTAGTTTTCCTCTGCATTTCCCTTATTAATAGTGAAAGTGAGATTTTCACCACATTCATTAACCATGCATCATGAGGAGACATGGGTTCGATCCCTGGGTTGGGAAGATTCCCTGGAGAAGGGAATGGCAACCCACTCCAGTGTTCTTATCTGGAGAACTCCATGCTGGTGGGCTACAGTCCATAGGGTTGCAGAACTGGACATGACTGAGCAACTAACACTTTCACTTGCATAATTATTTAACATGAATAAAGATGTTTTTCAACAAAATTTATATATTACACAAACACACACCCCTTCAGGCAGCTGATCTCGTGACCTTGAAAATTCTAAAATAACTGGCTTTTCAACAAACAGGACTTTTCTTTTTCGTCTTCAAGACCAAAAAAGGAAAGTCAGCTTTCTTATCTTTTCTTCAATCCCCAAATTATTAACTTAGAAGGATTTAATCTTAAAGTGGTAAAATATCCTTTCTATATTTGCAAAGGTAATTTTTATCTCTAGAACTAGAACAATGCTTCTGATACCTTGATGAAACCAGAGGTTCAGATGACTTGTTTCCATTGTGACTTTCTTTAAAAGTCATCAACAAACAAATGCAAGTTCCTTGAATGAACAGCTTCACAACTATATAATTATTGCTATAGATAAATATAGGAATAAAGAATTTCTGGGTGAAATATTGACCTTGGAAAAAGAACTGACAATAGTGAAAGGAAATGTACTTTATATACGAGAGGCATGGTTTTCTATGATTTATACATAAAAAACATTCCTTGATGAGTTAAGAGAATATTCATCTCAAACACTATATATTCATTTAAGTTCTCGCTCTTAACCCAGAATATCTTTTAGAATTAATATCGAAACATTATATCTCTGCTTTTAAAACCGGCATTTTAAAAAAATATAAAAATCCAATTTAAATTTTTAAAATTAAAATGAAACTGTTGTTTCAAAAAATAAATCACTGTTTCTCAACACACAAGGTGCATGGATGGCTACATAGAGGTGCCGGGAGATGGGTGTCTGACCCCTTCCTGAAGGTGGAGGGCTCCACAGGCTATTCTGAAATTTACCAAAGAAAGTTATGTTTTCCTCCTGCAAACCGTGTCAAGGGCTAGTGCTTCAGGGTTTGCTCTCAAGAGTGAGCTGGGGAGGAGGCAAGGATGCAGGAAGAGGACAAAGAGCGTCTCTTCACTGAGTCCTGTATTCTCCGATGAAGAATGAATTACATTATCGATACACATCCCTGAAACCCACTCCAGGATTCTTGCCTGGAGAATCCCCATGGACAGAGGAGCGTGGTGGGCTAAAAGTCCACGGGGTCACAAAGAGTCAGACGCGACTGAGCACACACCCAGGCATGCATATATCCCTGCAACAGTCAGTCCAGGTCCCAGCTCGCATGCCTCTAACTGGGGAACTGGCTGCCACGGGCCGGCTCCATTGCCGGTGCCCTTCTGCAGAGTGAATCCACGGAAGTCTACCCAGCAGCCTCCACCGCGGGGCCAGCTCTAGACTTCCCTTCCGAGGGGCCAACCTGCGCCTTCACTACGGCCGCTGATCTAGGTGAACGCTGCTGGTTTCCACAGCACAGAGCAGTATGATCAGACAATCACGGCAGACGGAAGAGCAGTGAGGCAAACATCAGGACGAGTGAAAGTCTTTAAGGAGGAGATGGTGTGCAGTGTGAGGGGGACTAGAGGCGAGGTCTTTTTTATTTTTAAAGAAGAAGACAGAAAGTTGGGAAATTTCAGATAAATCATGGGTTTCCTACGCAAACCACTACACACGGCTTCTTTTTGGCCACAATAATGAACGCAGTCAGACTCAAGGCTTGGCTACACTCAGCTGCAGCCCGTGGTCTTTCCTCATTTGAATAGTATTTTAGGAATGTTTTGTCAAAGTGTGGATGAGTATTCACTTGTACCGCATTCTTCCCTTCACCGGGATCATTACGATCCTAGTAACGATTTACTTCATAGGCAGAACATTCACAACATTCAAGGATGACCTTTTTTTTTTTTTATCCTGTTAAAATTCATATATTTATTTGCCCACAATTCCTTTAAAAGGGAAGATTAACTTTAACCACTGTTGCTCTTAGCAACACAGGAACAAAAGATTTTTCACATGCCTAATCTAAGCATTTAATTGAAATTCACAAACTTAGATCTCAAACCAAGTCAAAAGTGGAAATGTAAGAATACTAGATTCCCATATAGCAGCAGAGACAGAGTATATGCTTCAGCTCTCACAAAGAAAAAAAAAAAGCATAGCTTGTGATAGGGATAAGGAATGTGCAAGTTTAATGATTTCTTTACAAACCATGGTTTTAGTGAAATGTTCATATTTTTCCAGGTAAGTTTCACGGCTTCATCTATTTGTTTCTGCCACTTCCTACTGGGTTGTATTTCAGCGTTTAGCTCTGTGCAAGGTCTTCATAAATATTTACTGAATAAAGGAAAGCTTTAACAGGAACCATTAGCGACCCAATTTTAGGAAGCTGAGGCTTAATAGGTGAAGTGTGCCTCTTAGTTTCTGCCACTTCCCCTTAACTGAGGCCAGAGCCTGAATCCAAAATCTAAGCAGAGTAAAGCAAATGCTAACAGGGCAATAAACAGAAAGAAACAATTGCCCCTGGCCAAGACTTAGGCTCAAAGGTAAAAAAAGAATTCCAATCAAGGTCTGTAACTTACACACTTGTGGAACCAAGGCGTTCTCACAACAGACTGCTCTTCAGGGTTTCAATCAATGCGAGAGAAAGAGTTCTGTCAAAGAATCTGGGAGAGCTGGAGCTCAGCGTTATGGCTTTGAAAATTCTCCATCCTTTAATAATCAGGTTACCTGTCCTCAAACTGGGGCGGGGACATGGTGGGGGGGCAGCGGTGCAGGTGCTGCGGATGGCTCTACAGAAGCCTGGATTGGGAGCAGGCTGTGGTACAAGGTCAGAGGGGTTTTAGAAACAGAAAGACGTAGGATACAGGCAATCAGATCTCAGCCTCTGAAAGAACTCAAAGCCCTGGAATGAGGCAGGAGTGACAGAATCAGATCTGGCTTCAACTGAGCACCAAATATGCACAAGACATTGGGCTGGGTGTCCTGTGAGGGGGCATTAAATACAGAGGAATGCACATGGTTGACCCAAAGGGAGCCTACCCACTTGTTTGGAAAAATAAAAAGTAAATTCTGAAAAAGGTAACAGAAAAGTATAAGAATCAATGAAGTATACGTTTAGTTTTGATACTGATGCTGAAAACAAGCACCATGAGAAACAAGGAGCTGGAAGATCTCATAGGGCTGAGAGGTCCAGGGAAGCTTCCAGTGTTGAAACTGAATCTTGAAAGGTAGCTGTGGCCTCCAACCCCAAAGCCAGGCCGAGGGCCCTTGTGAGTAGCACCTGGAGGTTCCACACGGCAAAACGCACAGCTTTGAAGTGAGATGGACATGGGCGAGTCCCACCACCACTGCTCAACAGCGCTGTGCCCTAGACAAGATGCTTCACCTATTAAGCCTCAGCTTCCTAAAATCGGGAGGCTAATGGTTCCTGTCAAAGGTTTCGTTTATTCCACAAATATTTATTAAAACCTTGCACAGAGCTGAACACTGAAATACAACCCAGTAAACAAGACAGAGGCAGGACCTGCCCTCCTGGAGCCTGAAATGACATGCATGGTAGTTAGATCATTATCATCACCGTCTTCATCATCTTTAGCACAGTGGTGGAAAGTACAAGATATGTTCCCATGAGAATGAATATAACATCTCAGCTGGAACAAGGATTCACTCCCTGCTCCAAATACTAGCATGCTTCAGGACTCACTCCTGGGACTTCTTTTCCTGCATTCCCAAGAGTCTCACTCCATCCCACAAATTTAAAACACTATGTATCCCTGAATTTAGTGCCTCCAGCTCTTGAGCTGTCTCCTGAACCCCAGACTACTATATCCAGCTGCCTATTCGATGTTTCTATGTATATGCCTTAACAACCATCTCAGACTGACAAACCTGCAACAGAACTCTGGAGCACTGATGCACTGGATGCCAACAAAGCACACTCCTTCCTCGGTCTTCAGTATTAGTTGCTCAGTTGTGCGCCTCAAAGGACTAGCCCACCAGGCTCCTCTGTCCCCGGGATTTTCCAGGCAAGAATACTGGAACGGGTAGCCATTCCCTTCTCCAGGGGATCTTTCCGACCCAGGGACTGAACCTGGGTCTCCTGCATTGCAGGCAGATTCTTTATCGTCTGAGCCACCAGGGAAGCCCTCCATGGTCTTTCCCCACTAGTAAATGTAAGTTCTTTCACTTTCACCTGAAAAAACAGTCTCCAGTCCACTGCCAAAGCCATCATTCCAGTTCAAGATCTGATTGTTTCTCACCTAGATTACACGACTGCAGTAGCTGCTATGATTCCTTCTCCATAGAGTAATGATCTCTTTTAAAAAGATGGGCAAAGACACACACACGCACAAGCCCCGTCACTGTTCCATTCAACTGAAAACTCTCCAGTGGCTCCCAGATGCCCTTAAAATGTTGATGGTGTACAAGGCATCCCTGATCAGACACCCTTTTTACCTCTCTGCCTCCTCTCATGAGTCCCTTCTTTTTCCATCTCTGCACTGCAGCCACATGGGCTCTTTCAGTTCCCTGAATCCAGCAACCTCCCTAGCACTTTAGGACAGTGCAGTCCGACAGAGCTTTCTGCACTGGCAGAAATGCTCTCTATCTGTACACTTGGCTACTGGGCACTTAGCATGCGGCTAGTGAGATTAAATATTTAGTGAGGAACTAAATGTTTAACTTTATTTAATTCCGATTGATTTAAATAGCCACACATTCCTAGCAGCTATCGCACTAGGCAGGAGGGCTAGGAATCTAACCTGTTCCTCTGTTCCGACTCTTCTTCCTCAGGATTTCACACAGATGGCGCGTTCTTATCCTCAGGCCATTTCACAGAAAAAAAAAAAAAAAATAAAAAGCCTGGCATTTCAATTCATTTCTATTTAAAACCACAACACAAAGGAAAACTGTAAAGTTTTGCACTAAATGAACCGGTGTGCTCTTCAAACCTTTGAGAGTAAACATTATCTACCATGCTTTACATCTGACTGAGTAACAGTGCCACTTAATGAAACCACTCTCGCATACAAAGGAGTGGTATCAGTCAAGTAATTGCTGGTCTCACTAAGTCAGAATTTTCATCAGGAGTTTGTAGCACAAATCTCTCTAGGTCAACCTTGCCTACAGCGCAAACTGTCGGTACTCACGTTGGAGCCTGTGAGAAAACACAACATGAATGGACTCTAGCAAAGGCTCTCTGCCTGCCTACTCCTGACACACTCATTTCTCCAAAAAAACAGGGACACTTACTTGGCTGAAAGTCACTATTAACTCAAAATAATGTCTGAAAGTGTCAAAGTATTAAGTCGGTTGGTTATATCTGACTCTGCGACTCCATAGACTGTAGCCCGCCAGGCTCCTCTATCCAAGGGCAAGAATCCTGGAGTGGGTTGCCATCCCCTCCTCCAGGGGATCTTCCTGACCCAGGGATCAAACCTGGGTCTTCTGCTTTGCAGGCAGATTCTTTACTGTCTGACCCACCAGGGAAGCCCTCAAAATAATGTCTGCATTTCTTTAAAATTAAATCTCCTACTCCCCCCCATACCCCTCAATGAAACCAAAGCTGGTTAAGTGAACATCTCTGCTCAGATTCTCCACTGGGACCTCCCAGTGGGCCTTGATTCCAGTGCTACTCACTGCTGTCTTCTCAGAACTGTGATTTCTTTACTGACATCAGGGTTAATAGTATCAGAAAAATTATTTGCAGAGGAAAATGAGTTTAGCCCTCATAACATCTCTGTAACACCTGCACTTGTGAAAGCTTTGTGAAGAGAATATACACAATTATTTTTTATTTGATCATCATCACCAACTCTGTGCTTTACAAACACTATCAAGATGTCCCTGGGAAAGTCAGCCCTTCCAATGATCAACACAGATCACTGTAATGTTTATACTTCCAAGAGTAAACTGGACACAAACAACTATGGTACTTCCAAGAGTTTGTGGGGTTTTCTTCTGCCTGTTTCTCTCCTGTCCCAGTGTACAATTCCAGCTAAGATAGGCAAGAACAGGTCTGGAAAACTTTCAGGAGTGTGCTGTATGTCATTAGAAGAAAAGCAGTAAGGGAAACAAGGCATGTCCTCTGATTCAGCATCCAAGTCTGATTTATTTTTATACAGCAGTGCCTAGAGTCCAAATTATTTGTGAAATCGATGGTCAATGACCACTGATAAACATTCCACCCTATCATAAAAGACTAATATTTCTTTTAAGTGTTTGTATAAAATATTTTGGGCTTTCCTAATAGCTCAGTGGTGGTAAAGAATTTGCCCGCCAAATGCAGGAGATGTGGATCAAGAAGATCCCCTGGAGAAGGAAACGGCAACCCACTCCAGTATTCTTGCCTGGGAAATCCCACGGAGAGAGGAGCCTGGTGGGCTGCAGTCCACGGGGTCACAAAGAGTTGGACTCTACTGGAACAACTGAGCATGCACGCACGCATAAAATATTTTAAAAAATAAATGAATAAAATAAAATATTTTAAAGGCTTTCTCATTTCACTTGACATCAGAGGTTGGCAAACTTCTTCTGAAAAGGGCCAGAGAGTAAATATTTAAGGCTTTGTGGGCCACATACAATCTCGGACACATATTCTTCTTTGTTTTTGTTTCTTACAACCCTTTAATGATGTAAGACCCATTCTCAGCTAGAGGGCTCCACAAAAAGAAGGCTGTGGTCTGGGATTTGGCCCTTGGGCCATAGTTGGCCCACCCTGCTTTTCAAGTATACTAAAAAACCATAATTATATATATGGTCACACTTTGACGAAAGAAAAACACTTCCAACTGTTTTGCGTGTTTTTCTGTAATTTTTTAAAAAGTAAACTAAAAATTTTTAGGACAGTTTTAGATTTACAGAAAGCAAACAGTTGGTACAAAGTTTCCATACATGCCACTCTCAGTTTCCCCCACAGTTAGGCTTTTCAAATCCATGAACCAATATTGATACAGTTATTACCTAAGATGCAGGTTCCCTCAGCTTTAATGTGGTGCCCTTTTTCTGCCCCAGGATCCCATCATGACACCCTACTGCATATTTATCCTGCCTTCCTAGGCTGGGACAGCTTCTCAGACACTCCTTGTTTTAATGACCATGTCAGTTTTAAGGAATACTGGTCAGATAGTTTGTGAAATGCCCTCTATGGAGATTTGGTGGGTGTTTTTCTCATGATTAGACTGGTTTTCTGGGAGAAAGACCACCGAGCAAAAGTGACCATCACATCGTATCAGTGGTACTTCAACATAACTTACCACTGTGGACATTTACCCCAATCGCCTGGCTGAAGCTTTGGCATCACATTTCCTCTAACTGCCTTTTTTTTTTTAAACCGATTTTAATTCTTACCATATATTACTAGTTTAAAGCTTTTAAACATCAAATCATTGAATAAGCTGGCTGTTTACATACACACAGATTATGATTCATTATCTATGCAATTCACATCTGTGCCTCTTGTGAAAGTGAAGTTGCTCAGTCGTGCCCGACTCTTAGCGACCCCACGGACTGCAGCTTACCAGGCTCCTTCGTCCATGGGATTTTCCAGGCAAGAGTACTGGAGTGGGTGGCCATTGCCTCTTAGAATATCTTATCCAAGATGAAGACAAAAAATTAATAGGTACCCTATCAGTATTTTCTACTTTTAATTCACCCTAAGTCTTCTTCCTCTGCCTGTTGGGAGACACAAAACGGTGGGTACAGTAGCAAAGGCTAACAGGCTAGGATACAAGGAGAAAACTTGGATAATATTGAGACTATCAAAACACAGAGGGAAATGCAAATCAAAACCTCAGTAAGGAAATTCCCCAATGGTCCAGTGGTTAAGATTCCATGCTTGCAAGGCAGGGGGGCACGGGTTTCATCCTTGGTTGGGGAACTAAGATCCCATATGCTGCGAAGTGTGGCCAAAGAAAAAAAAACCAAAACCAATCACAGTAAGATACTAACTCTACTAGCTCATGTCCACTAGAAATGCTCAAAACAAAACACAACAAAACACAACAACAAACCAAGCATTGGTGAGGATGTGGAGAAACTGGAACACTCACACTGCTGGTAGAAGTCTAAACGATGCAGCCGCTGTGGAGAAAGAGTCTGGCAGTTCCTCATAAAGTCAAACATACAACTAACATATAACCCGGCAGTTCTACGTCTAGGTATTTTATCCAAGAGAATTAGAGACATATAGTCATGTAAAAATCATACACAAATGTTCACGGCAGCGTTTATTCATAGCAGCCAGAAAGTAGAAATAATACCGATGCCCAACAGCTGATGCATGGGTAAACAAAGTGTGGTATATCCACACAGTGGAATATTACTCAAAGTCACAAAAAGGAATGAAACGCTGGTACAGGCTACAACGTGAATGAATCTTGAAAACCTCATGCTAAATATAAGAAGCCAGACACAGAAGGAAATATACTGCATTACTCCATTTATAATGTCCAGTTAGGCAAAAATATAGAGACAGAAAGTAGATTAGGGGTTTCCAAAGGCATCAGGGGTGGAGGAAGAATGGGGACTAAACTCTTAATGGGTACCAGGTTTCTCTTGGAGGTGATAAAAACGTTCAGCGATCACATAATGATCACAGTTGCACAACACTATGAACATATTAAAAGAAAAAAAAAAACAACCCTCTGAACTGTGCACTTTAAAATGGCTAATTTTATGTGATGTTTTTATCGCAGTAAAAAATAAATAGCTGGGGGAAAAACTACTAAAGACACTGAAAACATTCTGAAGCTATATATTTGGGGAATCATTTTCAACCTACAACTTACATACATATTCAGTTCAGTTCAGTTGCTCAGTCATGTCCGACTCCTTGCAACCCCATGGACACCAGGCCTCCTTGTCCATCACCAACTCCCAGAGTTTACCCAAACTCATGTCCATTGAGTCGGTGATGCCATCTAACCATCTCATCCTCTGTCGTCCCCTTCTCCTCCTGCCTTCAATCTTTCCCAACATCAGGGTCTTTTCAAATGAGTCAGCTCTTCACATCAGGTGGCCAAAATACTGGAGTTTCAGCTTCAACATCAGTCCTTCCAATGAACACCTAGGACTGATTTCCTTTAGAATGGACTGGTTGTATCTCCTTGCAGTCCAAGGGGCTCTCAAGAGTCTTCTCCAACACCACAGCTCAAAAGCATCAATTCTTTTGCGCTCTGCCTTTTTTATAGTCCAACTCTCACATCCATACATGACCACTGGAAAAACCATAGCTAGCCTTGACTAGATGGACCTTTGTTGACAAAGAAATGTCTCTGCTTTTTAATATGCTGTCTAGGTTGGTCATAACTTTCCTTCCAAGGAGTAAGCGTCTTTTAATTTCATGGCTGTAATCACCATCTGCAGTGATTTTGGAGACCAAAAATATAAAGTCAGCCACTGTTTCCGTGCCTTTAAAAATCCCTTTCCTTTTCTTTGTATTTCTGTGGTGATTTTTCCAATTAAAAGAGCTTTAGAAATGGATGATGAAATCAGCCCAAAATTCAAATAGGAAATCAGTTCAACCAATTTCAGTCCAGTTCATGGGACTAGGGCAGTACACAGGACCAGGGCCCAGTCTCTAGGGATTTACACTGCATCAGGGCTAGTGCAGTTCAAGTCCCACCTCGGCTCCATGAGGCTGGCTACACTCCTCTATAGTGGGGGCATGGTTTTCCTACAGATGTCCACGCAGAAAAAGTACCCACGTGCCATCCACAGGGCAACATGTCCAAGCCCCAGAGGCAGGTGGAGCACGACCCACCAGAGCTCACCCACAGAAAAGTGAGATCTTGGCTTGCAGGCCACGTATCGGCGTCTGATTATGTAGCTCACAACTTAAGTGATTTGCTGCTAAAAATCAATTGCCTCTTCATAAATAATAGTCTTTCTTGGAAAAGGCAATTCTTGTCCTGAGAGTTCTAACAAAATTAAACTGCAATCTATGGACCAGTAAAAGTCAGGGGAGAAATCTCAGTTGTGTACTCAGCAACCACAGCTCACTCCAGCAAGCATCACAGCCAACTGCTGAAAACAAGAAGTATTTCTGGTGGGAACTTTTGGAGGACAGCATAGTTATGTTTAAATCAGGGCTTCCCAGAGAGATTTAAAACACACACACACACACACACACACACACACACACACAAAACCTTCTTCTAAGAACCTCTCCACACTTCAAATACCATAATCACTCAAATCACAGTAAGCACTTTGGCACTCCAAGTTGGACAAGGCCCAGAGAGGGACAATCCCCAGCCATCTATGACAAGGGCGACTGTGATCAAGACAGTTGGGGTTGATTTTGTGTTCTTTGCTCTCATAAGTAATTCACATATTTATGCTGTTAGTCAAAACGCAGAGGCTTAATGTTCTCATTATTTTTAATCTAACTGGAAAATCAATTGTCTCTGGTTGTTGGTGGTTGTGGGTATAGTTTTTGAAAACCCAACAATAAGAAATTGGAAAAGAGAGTAGCTCCACTTGAATTCTTTCATTAACTTGACAAACTTTCTTCATCAGGCTTCCCAGGTGGCTCAGGGGTAAAGAATCTGCCTGGCAACTCAGGCGATGCCGGTTCAAGCCTTGGGTTGGGAAGATCCCCTGGAGGAGGGCATGGCAACCCACTCCGGTGTTCTTGCCTGGGAAATCCCATGGACAGAGGAGCCTGGCGGGCTACAGTCCATGGGGTTGCAAATTAGTCTGACATGACTTAGCGACTACACAACAACAGAATCAATGTTCATATAGCACCTACCAGATACAAAGGACAAAGAGAGCAATATTGAAGAATTCACACTCCAGCAGTAAGTTGAGAAAAATTACTTGCTTTAACTTTGAAAGAAAGATAACATAGAGTTTCCACAGAGCCTAACCAGGTGATGGTTAGGCCAGGTGTGGAGAATCAAAGGTAACTTAGACACCGGTGATACCCAGCTGACATCCTCTTCCTATACCTCCCTCCCAATCCCCAAGGACTTTTCCCCACCAGTCAGAAAGCACAAGCTGCTCAACGTCTGCTGCAAGCCACAAACCAGAGATTATGGCCCATCAGCCCGTTTTAACGTAAAGTAGCTTTGCCTGCATGTGTGCTAAGTCGCTTCAGTCGTGTCCAACTCTTTGTGACCCCATGGACCGTAGCCCGCCAGGCTCCTCTGTCCATGGGATTCTCCAGGCAAGAATGCTGGAGTGGGTTGCTGTGCCCTCCTCCAAGGGATCTTCCCGACCCAGGGATCGAATCTGAGTTCTTAGTCTCCTGCATTGGCAGGCGGGTCCTTTACTAAGTCGCTTTATGTGGTGATAAATCTTCTAAGTTCAATGAGACAAAGTTAATGTAACATCCAATTTGAGAACAGAAAATGAACAGAATTCCCCTGGGAGTTTGTAAAACCACTCATCCTGGCCCAGATGCTTGTCTGCCTTAGCCATCTACTCCTCCAAGAGGCAAATAAATCCAACATTCCACCTTTTTCTCTTTCATTGAATAGGAGAAAACATGGACTAGGTTTTTTTTTTATAAAGCACCGGGCCATTTGGCCATGATCTATGACCCACCATAAACACCATTTGGTGTGGTCAAAGGGGGCCTACGTTGAGCAAAATAAGAGGTGAGTGAGGGAGCAGATTTGCAAAAGAACAGTTGGTCCACTTGGAGTGGGGCGGATTGCCAAGGAATCATGGACACGGAGGAGAAGTTTTCCCCAGGACTCGGGGAGGGGGAGAAGAAGGGCAAAGTCAAGGTTGTTACAGTAAAACTGTAATCTATTCACATTGATATGGAGCCCTTAACTCTTCCCCAAACTGAACTTCTAATGTGCTCGAGAGAACACTGAACTGCCAAGTTCTAGCTGGACCAGCTCTGTGGTTCAGTGGGGTCAGCTTGACGGGTCCCCAGCCCACACCCCCAAGGCATTCATCCTGTGTGGCGAGCTAAGGCATCAGAGAATCCTACATAGTTGACAGGATCCTCTGAAGACCAAGAAAGATGGGTCATGTGAAAATAACTTGTGTCCATCAACAGATGAATAGACAAAGAAGACATGGTGTGTATATATATATATATATATATATATATATATATATATATATAAAATGAACTATGACTCAGCCATAAAAAGGAACAAAATTTTGCCATTTGCAGCAACGTGGATGGACTTGGAGGGTATTTCACTAAGTGAAATAAGTCATAATGAAAGATAAATACAATATGATATCACTTACACATGGGATCTAAAAAAATACAACAAACTAGTGACTACAACATAAAAGAAGCAGACTCACAGAAACAAACTCGTGGTTACCAGTGTGGAGGGGCGGCAGCACAGAGCTGAGAGAGTGAAAGGTAGAAACGACTCGAGTGTAAGACGGGCTGACAGATGTACTGTAGAACATGGGGAATACAGGCAATACTGTGTATTAACTATACATGGAAGCAACATTTAAAAACTGTACAGAATGGAAAAAAACTATATAAAAGTGAAAAAGAAAAAAGACTGGTCAATCAGCCGAAAAGATCAACCCTAGGCAAAGAGGTTGTTCTCCACGCAGAGTCCCCTGAGCACGCCCAGATGTCCAGTAAGTCTAGAGGAACGACAGAGGATACAGTCTACAGTCGGGTTCTGTGGCTGCAAATTCCCACTCCACGTGTAACAGCAGTGGTCCCTGTGACTCCACTTCCCCAACTCTAACTGGAAGATAAGAACGACACCCACCTCTCAGGACGACTGGCAGGATAAAATGAGAGCCCAGATAACAGAGCTTAGAGTGCGGAGGCTACCACACAATAAACACCGAGAAAATGTGTGTCAGAACATCTATTCTTTCCAGGGCTGCCCTGAGCGACCAGTGGGTTCCTGAACTGGTATGACAGCAGTACAGCTACTCCTCTTTGGCTGGGCCCTTATCGTGGGCACCCAAGTTACCCCTATGGGGCAGGTGGTATGATCTTCATTTTAGAGGTGAAAAGGCAGCTTCAGAGGGGTTCAGATACTCATCTGAGCTTTTTTTCAGCGGATAAAGGTGGAGCAATGAGAGCTCTGATCCTGTCACAGCAGAGTCTGCCTTGTGTCATCAACCTCCAAAAGCTTAAAAGCATTTAAAATAATACTGCAATATGTTAAAATCACCACTGATTTCATAAAATTATGTTCCTGTGAAATCCTCCATTCTTCCTCCAAGACATCTGCATATTACCTATGCAATCAGAAATACCTCACAGATGCTGGGAGACCACTAAAAACACAAAATTATTTTTCTGAACATAAATATGGGTAAATGATCATAATGGCTTTAAAAGTTAAAAAAGTATTGCAGACCCGCAGTTTATCAAGTCACTTTTCTTCCAGGATTTTTCATTTGATCCTGTAAAAAGAAGGGGCACACTCCAACTGATCTGTATGACATCTCTTTGCCCACATGTTTGGTAAGTGTGTAACAAAACTGCCCACAGCTTCCTTCAAATAACATCTCCTACCATCTTCTACACTAGTGAACAAGACCATATAGACACTTCACTGCCCTAAAAGAAAATACAACCAAATTTAAACTGAGTATATCAGCTCTGACTCTGATCTTGCAGAATATCTTTAAAACTCTTATTATTGATATCCAGAAATATTTATAAGCAGTCAGATTTATAAATATGTAAAGGTACAACAGCTTCAAGGAAAACTGGAATAATAACAAATCACCTTAGTCAAAACTGTTTGTCCTCATCAAATGAAGTGGTTACACATTTCCTGAAAACAGAGTTCATGATAATTGTTAATCCATTAACAATTTAAAATAAAAGACATGCTTAACTTGTTTAAGAAGTGGTGATAAAGATAAGCCAAGCCATATAATTTTACTTCACTTTCTATTTGCTTTACCCAGGCATTACATAGTCTTGTAGCCCTTATTAGTAAACACAAGAGAGATGATATTAACAGATCATGTAAACTGAAGCAGAAGAGAATCTCAAATGCCTAAATATTTCAAGAATGCATTGAAGTTTCAATAACCTGAAACTCCAAGTATCAGAAAGCAGAAAGAATGACCCTATGATTGTTAAAGTCAAGTATTTATACAGGTGCCTTAAAAGCCACTGTTGGGTGCACACCATCATCACTGACATTTACTATCTGTTAAGTAGTTTCAAAGTGCAATAACTGGCTTGGAGCGTGAAGTTTATGACAACAGCTAACACGCCTGGAGAGACTGTGAAGGTGTGATGCTTGTCATAACTTTCATCAAGCCAGCAACAGGCAACCAGGCTGGAGCAAGACGCGACCTCAGCACAGGTGTCTTTTCTCATTTCAAGAGGGAAACCTAAACTGATACCTTCATGGATAATTTAACAAGGATTGCTCCATAAATTTATAATGCCACTTGTGACTTTCTTATAACTGCTCTTTAATAGCATTCAAAAACAATATTCTTAGGATAAAACTAACTGCGAACATAAAGTATCAATAACACACAAAGGTGGGAAGAAAATTCAGAAATGATAACCACCCAAGATTTGGAATTTTCTCTAATGGTATATTATTTAAATTTATAAGTAGGAATATTTCCTTAATAGTTTACAAATTTACTATTAGAAATCTTTTCTAATTAGAAATTAGATTCGTCTAAAAATCTAACTATGAGACATTTTCTTTTTCAGGGTGAAAAGAAAGATGGAAGAGAGAAACAATGTTTGTGAACATTCACCTAAACTTCAGCTCTTAAACTTCTTAGAATATCATGTTTTCCCTCTTTGCTTCTGAGCAGGAATAAAGAGTGTGTTAAAAACTTACAGGAACACATGCTAAGCTCAAGTCCGCCAGTTCCTCAATAACCAAGGTTCAGTTCTACGGTTCATGTCACCACTTCTTATTTCAAAACAGAATCTGTCTTTTCAAGATCTGGGAGGCGGTTCAAGTATTCAGGTGAAGATAAACACCAGGCAGCAAACTCCCAAGCAAGAGTCTCCAGAAACTCAGAGGCAAAGTCAATTGCACCCACCAGCCGGGTCCAGAGGGGAAGGGCGCCCGGACCCCCTCCACGCCCCGGGCCTCCGGCCTGCTTGCGGGCGCGCCCCGTGTCAAGAAGTGCACTCGAGGCTGGAAGCCAAGAACGGCCCTCAGAGATGCCACAGGTGGCCTAGCCAGTGGGTGACCCCCCACCTGGAGCTCGGGCCTTCCTCCTCCGGGAGGCCCCGGGCCCCGCCCCGCCACCCAGGCCGAAAGTGCCCTCCAACCTCCATCTGGTCAACTCCGGGCGGAGGCGGGCTCCGAGCAGGGCTCAGGTGGCCCTTCTGGGTCCGTTAATCGGACACAGCGCCCGCCCGCCCGGGCATCGATCCCACCCTCGCCTCCGCGCCCCGAGCGTCTCAAGGTCCCGGGGCGCTCGGGTAGGTAGTGGCCAAGGGGGAGCCTGGTTGCGGCGGCTCTCCGCGGGCCCCTCGGGCCAGGGCGCCTGGCCGGGCTGACGCAGCCCCGGCTCGGGCGGATGATCCCCGCGCCTCNCAGAGTAAGGATGGAGGCTCAGGGGCTTGGAACAGCTTCGTGGTGAGGACTGGACCTGCCTTCTCGGGCGAGGTTCTCAGAGGGGTTGTATCCGTACCTGGAGCATCTGAGTAGAAACTTTTACCATAAGACACTCTAGAGAGCTCAGAGGGTTGCACTCAGGAGCTACCCGAGGGTGCAGGAGGCAGGGAAGGTAGCCACCCAACGTGAATTCACTTTCTGTATCTTTCTAGGTCTTCCTCGTGTACACCCAGGAAGCCAGGCTTCACCGGTGACAAAGGGAAGACCCCGCTTGCTCCCTCCTTCAACCTCACTCCATTCATCAGGAAGTGATCCCACAGGGCAAGCTTTGCCCTATTCCAGGTGAGATGGGCCATCCTAGTGTGTAAGCTTAAGGTTATACTTCTGAATGCTGGGGAAAAGGTAGGACTAAAACTAATCTCTCACGCTACTGAGTAAAGGAGAAGCTTTGTTTTGGACTGCTCTAAATTGGCCCATTACCATGGTCAAAATTTGTGTCATGGTATACTATTAATAATAACATCATCTGGCAACCCAGCCAAGCCATTCTTTAAACCTTACTTCCGATATGCTTCCCTCCCCTAAACAGAAAGCATGTTTTATATTAAAAATGGCTGCATCCTGCTATTAGAGGAAAAAGTGACACACTCTGCCATGGCCACAATTTAGTTTGTTTCACTGGAATAAACCACTGCATGATACTTCTCAGTTAATTTCAAATTTGATAAGCTTTCAGATAAGTCAGTATTCTTACCCAACTTCTAAAATTGATGAGGAATCCAAAATAGCACACAGCTGTCAATGGTTGTTTATTGTTCCATAAATCTAAGACTTAAGTGAAAGTGAAAGTGGCTCAGTCTATTCCGACTCTTTGCCACCCCTGTGGACTGTGACTATACAGTCGGTGGAATTCTCTAGGCCAAAATACTGGAGTGGATAGCTGTTCCCTTCTCCAGGGAATCTTCCCAACCCAGGGATTGAACCCAGGTCTCCCACGTTGTAGGTGGATTCTTTACCAGCTGTGCCAGTAGGGAAGCCCAGGACTTCAAAAAGGGACCCTAAATAGACAAACAAAACTCGAAAGCATTTAAGAGACAAGCTCACTTTTTCTCCTGCACTGGGTGGCACAGGGAACATTTGGTCACACAAAAGCAGTTCGGATGATAGGAAAGTCGCTCCTCTGTAGGGTTTTTGTCTCAATCAAGTTGTCACTCTGCTGTTCTGAGTTCGTTCAGTTTACATAGTACCACCGCTTCAGAGAATTCCCAGGGGTTAAGACGATGATTTTTCATTTTGTTTGCATTCACATCTGTAAAAATAAAACCAACATGAAGATTATCCACTACTTTATAGATGATTCATTTAGATTTCATTTGGTTCCAGTTCAGAAGGACGATGCTCTCTCTTGCCTCAGATCCCAGATTATTCCAATTTTCTGGCCTTCAATTCCCTTTTCTCCCAGCTTTCCGGTGTTCTCCAATACTGATAGTCAGTGGGGATGAGCTGCCATTAAACAAAGCTCCCATGTCAATGTCCGGATCCTGGGTAGCAGGAAATTGAGTGGCATCAAAAACAAGAGTGGAGAGTGAAAATTATTTCAACAGAGAATTCCTTATATCTATCCAAATTGAAGTATATGTTTTTAGTCCAGTTTATACGCATATTTAGCAATCCTAGTTCTACGATCGGAGAAGGCAATGGCAACCCACTCCAGTACTTTTGCCTGGAAAATCCCATGGGCAGAGGAGCCTGGTAGGCTGCAGTCCACGGGGTCACTAAGAGTCGGGCACAACTGAGTGACTTCACTTTCACTTTTCACTTTCATGCATTGGAGAAGGAAATGGCAACTCACTCCAGTATTCTTGCCTGGAGAATCCCAGGGACAGAGGAGCCTGGTGGGCTGCCATCTATGGGTCGCACAGAGTCGGACACGACTGAAGTGACTTAGCAGCAGCAGTTCTACGATATGTAAAATTAGTTAGTTTTGGCTGCACTGGGTCTTCGTTGCTGCGCCAGGACTTTCTCAGTTGCAGAGAGTGGGGGCTGCTCTCTGCTGCTCTTCTCATTGGGGCGACTTCTCTTGGTGCAGTGCAGGCAAGCGTCAGTAGCGGTGGCACATAGGCTTAGTTGCCCCGAAGCATGTGGACCCTTCTCAAACCAGGGAAAGAACCTCTGTCCCTTATACTGGCAGGTGGAACCTCACCCACTGGACCACCAGTGAAGTCCCTCAAGGCTACTACTTTACCTATAGATAGTTCCCCTAGATATGCAAGAATGTTCATTGTAGCATGCTCAATAATAACAAAGCCGGAAAAATCACCAGTGTCCATCATTAAGGGACTAAGCAAATGCATTATCTATACTCAGCAGGCATTTAAAAAGCATTGCGTAAAAATGTGTCTGCTGATAAGGAAAGATGCCCAGGATTCTTTTTAATCCAGTATATATACGTATACTGGAAGAAAAGTAAGGTGCAAAAGACGCTTGCTTGTAAGGAATTCATTTACATTCCTTCTTACATAACGAAAAAATATAAGATTCCATTCTCCTTTCACCATCTTTAGTTTGCATTTTCCTCCATTCCAACTTTATAATCCATAAAAAACAGCTTTTTTTTTCTTGCTAACTTCATTGGAGATGGAGCCAGGCATAAAATTCAAAGAACACAGTCTCGTGTATGCTTCCTTAGTGTCAAGGGGAGCATTTAGACAGTAAATGAAGAGAGTAGGGGCTGTCGGAAAGGAAGGTCTCATCAAGGCAGTATACATGATGAAAATGATCGGCAAGGCAAATGGATGGGGTTGAGATGTGAAGAAGAGATTCTAAAATGGACCAGCATGCAGGGCCAGCGGGCTTACAGAAGGACATGGGTGCCGGAAACTCCAGGCTGAATCTGGCATGCAAGGACCCAAGACTGGCTGGAGCCATCTAGTTAGGAGGCTGGCATGATAGTATAGGTATGAGAGAGATAAAAGCCTGGATTAGAAATAAAGTGAGGAGGGTATGAAAAGGAATGATCTGGCAAGAATTTGCTCCTGATTAGATTAAGAGGTGACTAGACCAGAAGGAGGAACCTGGTCCAATTCCAAGATTTTAGGCCATCAGGAGAGACTCAAATAGCTGAAATAAATGAGGAAGTCCAAAAGGGGATCTGATATGGGCTTTGATTTTTAGAAATTAGAGCTACTCTAGGAGAGAGTTAAAGGTTAAGACTCAAAAGGTCAAGACTGTGAGTGTATCCTTGAATGTTGCCCATTTGAAAATTCTGTAAAGGGCTAAGGATTTGGGACTAAGTCTTGGGAAGGAAATATCCAAGTCTAATAGAATTAAATAACCTATCTGTAATCCTGTGTTTGGCCTAGAACTCTTCAGTAATTTGATATGATTTAGTTTATTTCTTTGTAAAATGTGGTCTCCATTTTCAAGGATGTGTGTAAGAATTCGTTACTAGCGTGTAATACATCTCTGAATGAATTATTGTTATAACCTTTATCGTTAAGCTATTGAGTCAAGTCATGTGTAGGACAAGAGGAACTGGTTTTTAATATTTTAATATCCCTTGTCTCTCCAGGAGATCAGGGATTATATAAACCGGAACTTCTAAATAAAGAGAACATTTTTTTCCCCTAGATCGAACTAGTGACTTTTTTGTTTTTGCTTTTCTGCATCCGAAGTGTTAAATAACATCTCTATCTCTATGAATTATTATGAATAGGTAACCCTAATCCACAGTTCCTAAACGTTATTGTTTGGACAGTCCTTAAAAAGATAGGCATATGAGGGACTTCCCAGGTGGTCCATTGCAGGAGGTGTGGGTTCAGTTGCTGGTCAGGGAGCCAAGTAGTGCAGCCAAAACATAAAAACTTAGAAAAAAAAAAAAAGAGAGAGAGAGAGGCATATGACCTTTTAAGAATTCCCAGTGCCAGGCCAAACCAGAAAGCTCAGTTACCACAGCCACTTCCCTTCCAGTTAATTACAATACCAACTCCTTAGGCAGCAACAATGATTCCAGTTCAGTAGTAAGTAGCATCAAACAGGTTAGATTTTACCTATTTCACTGCAGATGGAGAGCCACACTGAGCAAACCCCATGATTGCTAAAATGATAGGAAACATTTAATAGCTGTCTTATTAGCGCAGAGGAACAAAAGTTCAAATGACATGTTTGTATGTGTGAGGCACTCAGAAGGGACCTCTTATATGCTCTGTGAGGTAGACTGTTAGAATAAATATCGATTTACATTCTTCCTTGCATAATAAAATAATGTAAGTTTCCATCTTCCTTTTACCATCTTTAATTTGCATTTCCCCCCATTCCAACTTTATAATCATGAAAAACAGCTTTAAAAGATGGGATCTGGGACTCCCAGCTTCCAGTGCAGGGGGCTTGGGTTTGATCCTGGTTGTGGAACTGAGATCACGAGTGCTATACGGCAGGGCCAATAAGTAAATAAAGAAATAAACGATGGGATTGTATTCCCTCATCCCTATCTTTTAAAACAACTTTATATCTCCTTTCCTATCCCTCTGGATTTTCCACTAAAATCCTTCTTTTCTACTTATTATTATCAGTCTCTTTTCCCCCACTTCATCTTCTTTCTTCATCTTAATTCTTGATTTCCTGATGTTGACTCAATGCTGTAAATTTGGCTTTGAGAAATTAACTACAATATAATCTCCCAAATTCATTTGATTTGTGGATTTTCAAATTGAATAAAGAGGAAAAAAGGTCTGTGTAATAAAGCATGCTCAAAGAAATAGATTTTGCCAATAAACATGTGGAAAGGTGCCCAACATCATTAAGAGCCAGTGAAATGAAAACTAAAACCACAATGAGAAATACTCATGCAGCTGGTGGTGGTGGTGGTTTAGTCAGTAAGTCGTGTCCGACTCGTGTGACCCCATGGACTATAGCCCACCAGGCTCCCCTGTCCATGTGGCCACCACATTGGCAAAAACTTAAATGTAATAATGTCAGGTGTTGGTAAGTATGTGGAGCAACAGGAATTGTCATCAGTGATGGGTGGGAATGCAGATTGCTGCAGACACATTTTGGCCGTATCTAAGAAAATGGAGGATATCCACACATCCTACGACCTACTGACTCCATTCCCAGGTGTATCCCTAGAGAAATTTCACACATATATGCATCAGATCCATGTACCAGAATGTTTAGGGCTTATTATTTACAATAGCCCAAAAGTGAAGCATGCAAATGTCTGATAAAGATTGTAGTAGATAAATATAGCATGTGGTTTGTTTAAGCAACACAACAGAGTGATGATAAAAGGATCAACTATAGCTACACAAAAATGAACTGATGCTGAAGGTAAAGCTCCCGTATTTTGGTCACTTGTTGTGAACAGCTGACTGACTATTGGAAAAGTCCCTGATGCTGGGAAAGATTGAGGGCAGAAGGAAAAGAGAGCATCAGAGGGTGAGATGGCTGGCTGGCATCACTGACGCAGTGGACCTGGACTTGGGCAAACTCCAGGAGATGGTGAGGGACTGGGGGGCCTGGCGTGCTCCAGTCCATGGGGTTGCAAACAGAAGGACCTGACTGGGTGACTGAACAACCCCAACAAAAGAAGCAATAAACAAAAGAGTTTGTTCAGAAAGATCTCATTCATATAAAGACCTCCAGGGAAGTTCCTGTTTTTATGTCTTTAAATGTGTGGAATATTGTTATTACTGTTGTAATAGTGTTATTTTAATATTTAAACAATAAGAAATTGGAGCCATTTACTTCTTGAGACATGCCCAAGACAATTGGATTCTTTTTATTTTGAAAAACGTGAAAACTATAGAAAAACTGAGAGCAAGATAAAACGAATACCTAGACTGTCTTCTAGATTCACCAGGAGATAATAACATGTTGCCACATTATTTTTATGTCTCTGTCTATAGATAAAAGATTTTTTTTTATTCAACCATGAATAAAAGTAAAAATAAGGACATGAAAGTAAAAATAAGGACATTCTCTGCTATAGCCATAGCATTATTATCAACCCCCCCTAGTTGAAATTGATATAGTGAGTATTAGTTAACATACAGTCCATACCCAAATCTCCCTGATTACCCTAAAATGTCCTGTATCGCTATTTTTTTTTTTAAGGAAAAAAAACAGGATGCAGTCAAGGGTGTCATGTGGCACTGAATTGTCCTGTCTCTTTCATTTCCTTTAATCTTGAACGTCCTTCTGCTTTTTCTCTTTTTTTTAGATTTTTTTTTGATGTGGACCATTTTTAAAGACTTTATTGAATTTGTTACAACACGGTTTCTGTTGTTTACGTTCTGGGTTTCTGACCCAAGGCACGTGGGATCTTAGCTCAGGGATCAGGGGGTGGTTAAGACTAACCACTGGAATGTCAGGGAAGTCTCCTTCCTAGTTTTTAGTCTTTAAAAATTATTCTATGACAGTGACGAAGAGTCGAGGCTAGCAGTTTTGAAGAATATCCCACAGTCTGGTTTTTGATGACTTCCTCAAGATTGAGATGAAAAGTCTTATCAAGAAAATGCCACGGTTAAGTTCATACTTCCCACCTCATCACATCAGGAGACCTCTGACGTCCTCATCGGTCCGGTGCACGACCAAGTCACCCAAGGTGGTGTCTAACAGGTGTGTGCGTGATACCCGTGTAAAGGCGTCTTTTCTCCTCGGTAGCTAGTAACCATCTGTGACGTGATACTTGGAGACTACATGCATATCCTTTTCCCAAACAAACCTCTCACCCGCTGGATTTGGCATTTATCCAGGATCCATGCTTCAGTCANACGACCAAGTCACCCAAGGTGGTGTCTAACAGGTGTGTGCGTGATACCCGTGTAAAGGCGTCTTTTCTCCTCGGTAGCTAGTAACCATCTGTGACGTGATACTTGGAGACTACATGCATATCCTTTTCCCAAACAAACCTCTCACCCGCTGGATTTGGCATTTATCCAGGATCCATGCTTCAGTCAGTTCAGTCGCTCAGTCGTGTCTGACTCTTTGTGACCCCATGGACTGCAGCACATCAGGCCTCCCTGTCCATCACCAACACCTGGAGCTCACTCAAACTCATGTCCATTGAGTCGGTGATGCCATCCAACCATCTCATCCTCTGTCGTCCCCTTCTCCTCCCGCTTTCAATCTTTCCCAGCGTCAGGGTCTTTTCAAATGCGTCAAGTTCTTTCATCAGGTGGCCAAAGGATTGCAGTTTCAGCGTCAGCGTCAGTCCTTCCAATGAATATCCAGGACTGATCTCCTTTAGGATGGACTGGTTGGATCTCCTTGCAGTGCAAGGGACTCTCAAGAGTCTTCTCCAACACCATAGTTCAAAAGCATCAGTTCTGTGCACAGCTTTCTTTTTTCCATGCTTACATATATCAGTTATTACATTGATGGTTCCAAAATGGTGTGTGTTTCCCTTCCATTTATCAGCCAGCTTTTAAAATCTGGCTCTATTCTCATTTTATTTTTTAAATGTTCGCGCTGGCTCTTTGTTGTGGTGCACGGGCTTTTCTCTAGTTGCAGAACATGGGTTCTAGAGTGCTCGGGCACAGTAGTTGTGGCAAATGGCCTCTCTAGTTGAGGGGTGAGTTGCCCCGACTTGGGATCGAACCTGCGTCCCCTGAATTGCAAGGCAGATTCTTAACCACTGGAAAGTCCCTCAGCCAGCATTTTATGTGAAGACCATTTCCTATCTCTTTTTGCCCTTATTATTGTCATTTTTAAAAAAATTTTGATCATTAAGGACCTATGGATTATTTTTTATTCTGTGTGTTATACTCCATTCCGTCATTTTTATGCCAAAATAAATACAGCGCTTGCTATTTTAGTCATTTTTAAGTGTACAGTTTCGGGGCCCTCAGCACATTCACACTGTTCTGCAACATCGCCACCGTCCATCTCCAGGACCCCCATCTNTCAATCTTTCCCAGCGTCAGGGTCTTTTCAAATGCGTCAAGTTCTTTCATCAGGTGGCCAAAGGATTGCAGTTTCAGCGTCAGCGTCAGTCCTTCCAATGAATATCCAGGACTGATCTCCTTTAGGATGGACTGGTTGGATCTCCTTGCAGTGCAAGGGACTCTCAAGAGTCTTCTCCAACACCATAGTTCAAAAGCATCAGTTCTGTGCACAGCTTTCTTTTTTCCATGCTTACATATATCAGTTATTACATTGATGGTTCCAAAATGGTGTGTGTTTCCCTTCCATTTATCAGCCAGCTTTTAAAATCTGGCTCTATTCTCATTTTATTTTTTAAATGTTCGCGCTGGCTCTTTGTTGTGGTGCACGGGCTTTTCTCTAGTTGCAGAACATGGGTTCTAGAGTGCTCGGGCACAGTAGTTGTGGCAAATGGCCTCTCTAGTTGAGGGGTGAGTTGCCCCGACTTGGGATCGAACCTGCGTCCCCTGAATTGCAAGGCAGATTCTTAACCACTGGAAAGTCCCTCAGCCAGCATTTTATGTGAAGACCATTTCCTATCTCTTTTTGCCCTTATTATTGTCATTTTTAAAAAAATTTTGATCATTAAGGACCTATGGATTATTTTTTATTCTGTGTGTTATACTCCATTCCGTCATTTTTATGCCAAAATAAATACAGCGCTTGCTATTTTAGTCATTTTTAAGTGTACAGTTTCGGGGCCCTCAGCACATTCACACTGTTCTGCAACATCGCCACCGTCCATCTCCAGGACCCCCATCTTCCCCAGACTCTGTACCCATGCTACCCTCTCCCGAGTTCTTGGCAACTACACCATCTTTTTTTTTTTTATGCTCAAATTGTCTTATATTTGGCCAAAGACGTGAGCTCCTGCAGTCTGTTTCCTGTGTCCTCTGACGTAGCCTCATCTTTCTTTGAGCACTTCCTTGTTTTCTGGCACAAGAAGACTTTCCAGGCTTCTTTCATCCTTTCTCAGTCCCGGCGCCCGACTCCGCTATTTCTCCAGGGACCCCACCCAGTTCCTTTTTGTGGGCAAGGAACAGTATTTATAAACTGGCATTTGGGCACGTAGATGGACTCACCGCTCCAGGAGGGCCACCCCAGCCCTCCTGGTGAACATATTTACATGCGTATCTCTTTCTCGGTCACAGGAATTCCTTCATGTCACACCCAGCATCACAGCGTTTACTCCAGTCTTCTTTCTTTTCATGTTTGTTCAGTCCCTTCTCAACTTGGGAGAAAACTGACTCTCCTTGTCCTCACTGTATTTCTGTATGTAATCAGCACTTGGGAATGTAACCAACAAGGCTGCAGAGGCGCCTTCCCTGATGGTACCACCCGCCCCCACGTGGCCTGCATGCCTCATGCCTGACCCTCCCCTCTGAGGGCTCCCACACCAGGGGCCGCCCCTGAGGACAGCATCCCCCTGTTGCCCATCTTCCTCCCCATCCAAGCAGACACTTCTCTTACCCTCCTTGGGCTCTGATGCTGGGCGTGGGGGGGAACTACCCTTCTGTGTGGATGCCGGCATCTGCCCCCAGGGTTGGACTCAGACCCTCACACCTGTAAGGGCAGCATTTCTCGCAGCTTCAGTGGATCTTATTCACCTCTTGGTAACCTTGTTAAAAATGCAGACGACAGGGTCCTGCTCCCAGAGGCTATGTATGACTCAGTCGACTGACTCGAGATGATGAAATCCACAACCTCAACAGCTGCTTCTGATGCAAATGGTCTGAGTGACAATTTCAGAAATTCCGTTTTCATCTGGAATTATAGGATCAAAAGATAAAGCACATTTAATATTTTGACATGTATTGCCAAACCGTCTGTCTGAAAAGCTGTACCCAGTTGCAACTCCACTGGCCATGCATAGCAGCAACTCACTGTCCCCAAACTTTCAACATACTTTCAACATAGGAGGAGGCGCTTCCCAAACCCTGGGTGGGTGGACGGAGGTGGGGGGTGGTGATGGGGAACTTCTTCCCTGGGACTCAGTTTCCTTACAAAATCAGGATCTTGGATTAAAATCAGTGTTTCCAAATGTACCTGGTGAGGAACATCACCTGGAACTCTTGTTAACAAAAGTCCAATTTGCAGACTCAGGTCCGATTTGCATAAGACTCTCCTGGAGATGGGGGTGGGGGAATCTGTGAGTTTAACACTAATCCTGAGCTTCTCTTGAATAAGTTCCACCCACGTTACTCCTTAGACTAAGTGAGTTTTGTAAGTATTGCTGTGATCGATTTTGCATGTTGTCTCCAGTTCTATAATATTTTGATTTCGCCTGACAATACCAGACCTTGTTTAATTATGAACCAATAGCTGTGAACTTTAGAGGAAAAAGTACAGGCTGTCTACAGAGCAGCTATAATGCTCAAATCAGATATATCTGAATGATAAATTCAAGACATGTCTTTTATATCTTTGCGAAGGCTAAATATTTCAGATATTTTTTTACATTTTTAAAGAAACTGCCAGTGCAGAGATTTAAAATATTCCTGAAATGTCAAGGTTGCATACTAATACCCACGTGCTGCTTTCTCATTGGGAATATTAAAGTGATGGATTAGTACATAATAAAATAAAAACTTCAGGCTTGAAGGAAGATGAGACTTCACATAAAAAAAAAGAAAGAAAAATTCAACTTTTTCAGCGAAAAGGAGATAAGTCCAGTGGAAAACAGTAATAATGATAAAAGAGGATTGAAAGTAAATATCATGACAGCACGCTAAAGGAATGATGTGTGATTTGGAGAAGTTATGGTTAAAGAGTTGGCGGCAGAGGAATGCATCGATTCATCTTGAACAAATATTAAACCACTGAGGATTTTCCATACTGAAGTGACTTTTTTTTTTGATATTAGATTGATTGACGAATCATATTTACAAAACACTCAAAATTGGAAGTCGTCAGGTCACTCTTGACTATTGGAGATTTTGGTCAAATAAATCTTCTGGTATACACTTTTTTAAAAAAGTTAATTACTGAGCATGTACCACGAGCCGGGTTCTATTCTAAGTGCTTTTCTTCTATTAGCGTCTTTTCTCTTCCATCAACCCTGTGAGTTGTGTCCTTTCGTGAATCCTTTTGAGAGGGGAGGAAGCTGAGACAGACTGCTTAACTGGTTTGCTCACCAACAACACAGTGACGGAGCTGGTACTAACACCCAGGAGGCTGACTCCAGGACCCACATTCTCTGCCACATCACAGCAGAGTGGTGGTTAGTGTGGACAGTTGTTATGAAGAGCACGTTGCTTTTTTATTTTCTATCTTCATTCAAAATGGATTCAGTATTATCAGCAGTGGTTTGGGTAGACCTGAGCCAGGTTTCTCACTGTCGAAAAAAATAAAAAAAAAGAAGTTACAAATAAGCAAGGGGGAAATCTAGAATGAACCCCATGGTTCTGAAATAGTTTTGGAGGCATCAGTATGAATTCATGTTTAGTGTAATACAGGCAGAGAGATGATAGGTAGATACAGAGAATTAGAAATATGCGTGTGGGAATTATCTGGTGGTCCAGTGGCTAGGAATCTGCCTTGCAATGCAGGGTTTGATTCCTGTTTGGGAAGCTAGAATGCCACGTGCCGCAGAGCAACTAAACGTGCGTGCCATGACTACTGAAGCCCATGTGCTCTGGAGCCTGGGCACCACAACTCCGGAGCCCACACGCCACAGCTAGAGAGTCCATGCATCACAACGAGAGACTGTCCAAAACAGCCAAGACCCGACACAGCCGGATAAAAGGAGTATGCATGTATATCCTTGGATTTATGCACACACATGTATTTCCTGGCTTGTCTCATCAGAGGACCTGGAAACAATGGCACCTCAGTGGCAAGAACTCGCTACTACAGACACAGTACTGAGGACCAGCGCTGACCACTTCGTTTCCAACACCATGTTCCGATAAAAGCAACCCGGAATCCTTGAAGCAGCAGCTGCTTCTAGGGGTGGAGCAGGGAAAATGCAAGAGGTGTCTTCCAAAGGGACTTCCCTGGTGGTCCAGTGGCTAAGCCTCCAGGCTCCCAGTGCAAGGGGCCCAGGTTCGGCCTCTGGTCAGGGAACTAGATCCCGCATGCTGCAACTAAGACCCAGTGCAGCCAAATAAATACATAAGTGTAAAAAGGTTCCCAAAGGGCAAAACAATGGGGTATATTAAAGTGTTGTGGTTGTGTTCGCTTAGATTCTGTGTTTGTCCACTTGGCAGTCAGCCATCCCAGGGCCAGACAAACAGCCAAAGTTGTTTCCATCTCCACTGTGGTCCAGCTTTTGTTGGATGGTGGGGGGGGGTGAAATTCATGCCACAATCCCCCCAACCCCGACCCAATCCCAAATGCATATCCCCAACCACCTTTTCTATTTAACTCACACACCAAGCCAGTATTTCCCCAGCTCTTTATCAACCCAGGGCTGCAAACCAGACAACCAGGGACAGCCCCTACGCTTTGAAGCCCATGCTGGAGTTATTCAAGCTGACCCTAAACCTGCCTTTCCCAGGGAAACCCCAGTAAAGGTGGGGCTCTGTGGTCTCCCCACTCCTGCTTCTGCTCTAACCAACCCTGGTGCTTCTCCACATGCCCCCCGTGTGCCCCATTTCCTTCGGAAAATGTAAGACATTCTTTCAATGGCATTAACCTCTGCATGTTCACTTGGTCACCTGCATAAGTTAGAATTCCACAGGTTTTAACACAGTTGGTACAATGAGAGGGCATCTGTGTTCTGTAGACAGGCCTCTAGGTGCTCTCGGCTTGCTAATTGGGTTCACCGACAGCGGCTCTGTCCGGGAGGCGTGCCCACTGCTGTGGTCCATGCCCTTCTGCTGTCTCTGCCTGATGCTATGTCTGCCACCACGGCCTTCTAACCTAGACTGTAAGAGGACCTCAAAGCACACACCTCCACAGCCGACCTCATTCATTCATAGGTGCTGAAGTCTAGTCTGGCAGTTGCCCTGATTCCCCAGTTGGCACCTTACTTTTGGACAGCTTGATCCACTGGGCCAAACCTGGTTTTCTCCATTCAGTAAACCTAGGTTCCAGGCAGTGACCCTAGGCTGTTTAGGATGAGGCAAAAATTCTCCCACAAAAGGAACAAGGACAGGCTTCCTCCAATGAGACTGTGCTGGGGACAAGTCTGTCCAACCTACTCAACAGCCTTGAAGCCAACAGTGGGCCATTGGCTGCCCTATTGGAGTCTCCCTTCCTCTGCCCTTCAGAGGGTGCCTTGTGGAGACATCTGTAAATGTGCAGAGACCACCATCGCCTCTTACAGGAGATTGGTTGGTCCACCTGCATGGGAGCAGGCTGAACCGTTCGCTAACTTGGGATTTCTTCCAGATCTATGATTCCACCTTGATAGGAATTTAATATAGTTCATGCAACATGGGCTGGTAGTCTATGATTGCTGTAAAATACATATCATATGGACAATTTTTAAATATTGTATATTTCGTATGTAACAAAAGTTTACTGTATGATACAATCAAACCCCGTGAAGTAATGTTTTTAGTACAAACGAGAATAATTAGAACTTAAAAAACACTAGACAAAAATCTTTAAATGAGAACTATTTCTAAATAATTGTGCTTGCTTTTGCAGTTTATGTGGCCTGATTGGGACTTTCAAATATTCAGTATTATTTTTATTATTAAAAGTTTATTTGTTTTTATTTAGAGGATAATTGGTTTACAGCACTGTGTTGGTTTCTGCCAGACATCAGCATGAATCAGTCACAGGCATACATATGTCCCACCCTCTTGAACATCCCTCCTGCCTCCCACCCCTTTAGGCTGTCACAGAGCCCCAGGTTTGAGCTCACTGTGTCATACAGCAAATTTCCCGACTCTCTAATTTTACATACAATAGTGTGTATGTTTCAACACTCTCAATTCGTCCCACCCTCTTCTTCCCGCCCCAACCCCTTCTCCACAGTCTGTTCTCTATGTCTGCGTCTCCACTGACGCCCCACAGATAGGTTCATCAGTACCATCTTTCCAGATTTCATGTGTATGTGTTAATAAACAATATTTGTCTTAAATAGCTGTTTTGTGCTAGACACTGAACTGGCAGGTTAAAGACTGAGAGAAATAGAATTCTGGAGCCCTAATACAATAAATTATCTAAGGTTTATAGAGGAGGTGCACATAAAGCCTATTTAAATACGTAATGCAACACATCTGTGCCCAATCCTTGGCTAAAAGTTTTTGTTTGTTCTTAAAAGTTCAGGATGATGTAGAGGAAATAAAGTCCAACCGTTCAGACAGCCAAATAGCAGATGAAACAGATGGACTCTGAGCTGCCATAAAGCCCAGAAAATCCGCCTGCTCTTCTGGCTCTTATATTGTAACTGGCATGAAAACTCCATTTTTCTGCCATTGTGGCTGTAAGTTGCACAGCCTTCTGCTTTTTTCTCTCTTATATATTGACCCTTCAAAGTTTATATCATGGATAATAGAATGATAATTTATAAATAATTTACTTAAAAATAAATATGAGAGATTGAGCTCCATAAGACTAATTTGGGCTCCATGCCCAGAGAAATCTCGTATTGAGAATTTCTTGACTTAAATATATTCACTGGAGCCACCTATTAGCTAAATCCCTTGGTGGATTTCTATTTAACTCTATGAAGGCAGAAAAATGTATCACAGGGCCAGTATTGATTAGCATTGAAAGTAGAAAGGTTGTATGTGTTACAATGACTTTCTATGTGAATGTACACGATGTAACATACATGTGTGTTTGCAAACACACAGCTAAAAGTCACGGTCATCCAACCACTGTTGGCTTCTAAACCATCTGGCTGGTCTTTGGTTTTTGAGTTAAATAGCTACAAAATTCATTCCTATGTTTTGCTCTGGTTTCTCAATGCAAAAAGAAAAAAAAATAGTGTGTTGACAAATGATAGCAAAAGATGTGTTGAGAAAGAGGGTTTTTCTTTTTAACAGAGAGCACTCTTGGCCTCTTTTGAAAAGTCCAAGGTGTAAGCTGGGAGACTCTCCTTACAAACGGGTGAAGCAATCTTCCACCTATTTGATTAAGCCCTGTTCTTGGCTCTGTTCAAGCATTCCTGGGATGTGAATGCCTTTGCTACTCTGGCGTCAGTAAGAATCAGACACTCCCCTGCCTGTAAGTCTCTGACAGTATCCAGGAGGGGGTGGGGGAGCAGGACCGTACAGGTGAAGCTATAAAGACCTGCTGTGGAACTGTAAAAAGGGCATTTCTCTGGTGGTCCACTGGTTAGGACTCAGCGTGTCCATTGCAGGGGGCATAGGTTCGACTCTCGGTGGGGGAACTAAGATCCCGCATGCTGTGTGCCACAGCCAGAAAAAAGATCTGTTAAAAAAAACCAAACCCCAAAACTGTCACTCACAAGGAGGAGTAACACTCTTTGTCTCTCCATCCTGCTGTATGGAAAGACGTCTGGAGGGTCTGACTGCTGTTTCTGAATCTGCTGCTTCTTCCCGGTTTACTTCTTTCTCTTTCAGTGAAGGTGGAGATGATAGACAGGCAAAAATGTGGAGAGGTGTGTGTATTCCTTTCTCCCAGTTTTTTTCTGTGTGTGTGCTCGGTCACTCAGTCATGTCTGACTCTTTGGGACCCTCTGGACTGTATAACCTACCTGGCTTCTCTGTCCATGGGATTCTCCAGGCATGATACTGGAGTGGGTAGCCATTTCATTCTCCAGGGGATCTTCTCCACCCAGGAATCGAACCCGCGTCTCTTGCATTGGCAGGCAGGTTCTTTACCACTAGCACCACCTGGGAAACCCCCCTTTGTATATGTATGTATGTATGTATGCATATGTGTGTGTATATATATATATAGGAGATAGTTGGATAGCATCACCGACTCAATGGACATGAGTTTGAGCAAATTCCAGGAGACAGCTGGAGAAGGAAATGGCAACCCACTTCAGTATTTTTGCCTGGAGAATCCCATGGAGAGCGGAGCCTGGCGGGCCATGGTCCCTGGGGTCGCACAGAGTCGGACACGACTGATGCAGATAAGCACGCATGCACAGACAGGAAATAGTGGAGGGCAGAGGAACCTGGCATTCTCTAGTCTGTGGGGTCACAAAGAGTCAGACATGACTAGCAACAACATATGTATTTAGAAGCACACACACACACTCACACGTATACGTATATGCCACAACTTCTCCATCTGTTCGTCTGTCACTGGACACTTACAAATAGTGCTGCAATGAACATGGGGTACAGATAGCTCTTCGACATCATGTCTTCATTTTTTCAGATACATCCCGAGATGTGGAATTGCTGAATTGTATGGTAATTCCATTTTTAACGTTTTGAAGAGCCTCTGTACCGTTTTCCAGTCTTTCCAACAGGGTGTAAGGGTTACCATTTCTCTTCATCCTCGCCAGCATCTGCTCTCTCTTGGCTTCTTGACGATGACAGTTCTAACAAGCAGGAGGTTAGAGATCTCAGTGTGGTTTTGATCTCATCATATCTTATCCACATTAACCTGCAGAACTGAGGAGAATAATTTGGGTGCATGCATCCCTCATTCATCCTACGCCTATTGAAAAGACTTCAAGGATGCCATGGCCCTGCATCACTGTTGCAAATGGTCAAGGATCAGAGGCACTCCTTGGAAAGTGTCAAGAATCCTTGACTCAAGTCCAGTGCAGTCAAATGCTTTCCTGGGGAGCCTTGCATAAATATTCCTAAGAACTCTTCCACAAATGTTACGTGAATTCGTATGTGAAATCCTGCATAGTAAAGAAAAGGAAATGAAACCTCACTTCAGTCTCGTTCTTGGGGCAGCTCAAGATCCACAGACTCCCAAGGGCAGGTCTTCAGCAGATAAAGGAGTGAGACTTGGTGGGAGAAGGGAGATCTCTGTGAGGGCTGAAACTTTGCAGCTTTTCCCCAGGAAATCAAGAGCTTTGCTGAAGGATGGCTCGTCAGCCAAGGGATGCAGAAAGAGACGAGGAACTGAATCTTCTGTGTGTGCAAAGAGGAAGGAGGATTCATGGAAAGTGACTCCGTAGTCAACACTTCAGTTCAGTCGCTCAGACCTGTCTGACTCTGCGACCCCATGGACTGCAGCACGCCAGGCTTCTCTGTCCTTCCCCATCTCCCAGAGTTTGCTCAAACTCATGTCCATTGGGTCAGTGATGCCATCCAACCATATAACCCTCTGTCGTCCCCTTCTACCCTCAATCTTTCCCAGCATCAGGGTCTTTTCTAGTAAGTCAGCTTTTTGTGTCAAGTGGCCAAAGTATTGGAGCTTCAGCTTCAGCTCAGTCCTTCCAATGAATATTCAAGACTGATTTCCTTTTGGATTGACTGGTTGGATCTCCTTGCAGTCCAAGGGACTCTCAAGAGTCTTCTCCAACACCACAGTTCAAAAGCATCAATTCTGTGGAGCTCAGCTTTCTTTATAGTCCAACTCTCACATCCATATATGACTGTCGGGAAAACCATAGCTTTGACTCTACAGACCTTTTGTGGCAAAGTAATGTCTCTGCTTGTTAATATGCTGTCTAGGTTGGTCATAGCTTTTCTTCCAAGGAGCCAGCGTCTTTTAATTTCATGGCTGCAGTCACCATCTGCAGTGATTTTGGAGCCCAGATATATCACTGTTTCTATTGTTTCCCCATCTATTTGCCATGAAGTGATGGCATGATCTTAATTTTTTGAACATTGAGTTTTAAGCCAGCATTTTCATTCTCCTCTTTCACTCTCATTAAGAGGCTCTTTAGTTCCTCTTCACTTTCTGGCATAAAAGTGGTGTTATCCGCATATCTGAGGTTGTTGATATTTCTCCCTGCAATCTTGATTCCAGCTTGAGCTTCATCCACCCTGGCATTTCACATGATGTACTCTGCATTTAAGTTAAATAAGCAAAGTGACAATATATAGCCTTAACGTACTCCTTGCCCAATTTTGAACCAGTCTGTCTGGTTCTAACTGTTGCTTCTTGACCTGCATACAAATTTCTCAGGAGGCAGGTAAGGTGGTCTGGTATTCTCATTTCTTTTTCCACAGTTTATTGTGATCCACACAGTCAAAGGCTTTAGCGTAGTCAAAGAAGCAGAAGTAGATGTTTCTGGAATTCTCTTGCTTTTTCTGTGATCCAACGGATGGTGGCCATTTGATCTCTGATTCCCCTCCCTTTTCTAAGTCCAGCTTGAACATCTAGAAGTTCTCAGATCTCGTACTTTGAAGCCTAGCTTGGAGAATTTTGAGCATTACTTTGCTAGTGTGTGAGATGAGTGGAATTGTGTGATAGTTTGGACGTTCTTTGGCATTGCCTTTTTTGGGGATTGGAATGAAAACTGACCTTTTCCAGTCTTGTGGAAGGACTGTGTCCAAGGGCAAAGGAGAAGCTCCAACAGGATGGTAGGAGGGCGAAATCATGTTTAGAAGCAAATTCCATACCCACCGGAAGTGCTCGGAGGGCTCAAACAAAAACCTATGTGCACCAGGACCCAGGGACCCCACAAGAGACTAAGCCAGACATGCCTTTGAGCGTCTGAGTGTCTCCTGCGGAGGCGCAGGGCAGCAGTGGCTTGCTGCAGGGACAGGAGCTCTGGCTGCAGCAGACTTCAGTGGCGCGATGTGTGGCATAAAACCTCTTGGAGGAGGTCGCCATTATTTCCACCATAAAGCCACTGAGCAGATGACCCAGAGACTGGAGAAGAATTATACCAAAGAAGTTCTCACACTGTTGGGAAAGTTCTAGGGCCCACAACAGATTTCCCAACCTGGAGATCCAGCAGAGAGACTGAGAACCCCCAGGGAGTTTGAATTTGAGGCCAGTGGGATTTGATTACAGAACTTCCACAGGACTGGGGAAATAGACCCTTGGAGGGCACAAACAAAACCTTGTGTGCACCGGGACCCAGGAGAAAGGAGCAGGGACCCCACAAGAGACTGAGCAGGACATGCCCATGAGTGTCCAAGAGCCTCTGATGGAGGCGTGGGTCAGCAGTGACCTGCCTGGGGGTCAGGAGCGCTGAATGCAACAGTCCTGGGATCCGCTGGCGTAAGTCCTTTTGAAGGTAGTCTCCATTACTCCTACTATAGTTAGGCCTCAGGTGATGAAAAGATGTCTTTTTCATCAAGGAGGACAGGAATGCAAAAGTAGGGAGTCAAGAGATACCTGGAGTAACAGGCAGATTTGGCCTTGGAGTACAAAATGAAGCAGGGCAAAGGCTACCAGGTTCCTCAGGGAACACAGCCCCACCCATCAACAGAAAATTGGATTAAAGATTTACTGAGCATGGCCCCGCCCACCAGAGCAAGACCCAGATTCTCCATCAGGAAGCTTCCCAAAAAGCAAGCCTCTTATCCTTATCCATCAGAGGGCAGACAGAATGAAAACCACAGTCACAGAAAACTAATCAAACTGATCACATGGATCCCAGTCTTGTCTAACTCTGTGAGTCTATGGGCCATGCCACGTAGGGCCAAGAGGGGCGGGTCATGGTGGAGAGTTCTGACAAAATGTGGTCCACTGGAGAAGGGAACGGCAAACCACTTCAGTATTCTTGTCTTGATAACCCCATGAACAGTGTGAAAAGACAAAAAGATAAAACACTGAGAGATGAACGCCCCTGGTTGGTAGGTGCCCAATGTGCTCCTGGAGAAGAGTGGAGAAAGAGCTCCAGAGAGAATGAAGAGGCTGCTGCTGGTATTGGTTTAGTCGCTAAGTCGTGTCCAACTCTTATGGCCCCATGGACTGTAGCCTGCCAGGCTCCTCTGTCCATGGGATTCTCCAGGTAAGAATACTGGAGTGGGTTGCCATTTCCTTCTCCAGGGAATCTTCCTGACCCAGGAATCAAACCCAGGTCTCCTGCACTGCAGGTAGATTCTTTAGCAACTGAGCTACAAGGGAAGCCCATGAAGAGGCTGAGCCAAGGTGAACACAGGACCGTTGTGAATGTGACTAGTGATGGAAGTAAAGAACAGTATTGCATAGGAACCTGAAATGTTAGGTCCACAAATTAGGGTAAGTTAGAAGTGGCCAAACAGGAGATGGCAAGAGTGAACATCCACATTTTAAGAATCCGTGAACTAAAATGGACCGCAACGGGCAAATTTAATTCAGATGACCGTTATGTCTACTACTATGGACAAGAATCCCTTAGAAGAAATGGAGTAGCGCTTATAGTCAACAAAAAAAAGAGTCCAAAATGTAGTACTTGGGTGCAGTCTCAAAAATGACAGAACGATCGTTGTTCGTTTCCAAGGCAAACCATTCAGTATCACGGTAATCCAACTCTATGCCCCGACCACTAATGCCGAAGAAGCTTAAGTTGAATGGTTCTATGAAGACAAGACCTTCTGGAACTAACACCAAAAAAAAAAAAAAAAAAAAAAAAAATGTCCTTTTCATTATATGGAACTGGAATGCAAAAATAGGAAGTCAAGAGATACCTGGAGTAACAGGCAAATTTGGCCTTGGAGTACAGAATGAAGCAGGGCAAAGGCTACCAGAGTTTTACCAAGAGAACACACTGGTCGTAGCAANAAAAAAAAAAAAAAAAAAAAATGTCCTTTTCATTATATGGAACTGGAATGCAAAAATAGGAAGTCAAGAGATACCTGGAGTAACAGGCAAATTTGGCCTTGGAGTACAGAATGAAGCAGGGCAAAGGCTACCAGAGTTTTACCAAGAGAACACACTGGTCGTAGCAAACACCCCGTTCCAACAACACAAGAGGTGACTCTACACATGGACATCACCAAATGGTCATTTCCAAAATCAGATTAATTATATTCTTTGCAGCCCAAAATGGAGAAGCTCTATACAGTCAGCAAAAACAAGACCGGGAGCTGATTGTGGCTCAGATCGTGAGCTGCTTATTGCCAAATTCAAACTTAAATTGAAGAAAGTAGGGAAAACCACTAGACCATTCAGGTATAACTTAAATCAGATCCCTTACAATTACACAGTGGAAGGGGATTCAGGGGATTAGATCTGATAGACAGAGTGCCTGAAGAACTATGGATGGAGGTTCATAACATTGTACAGGAGGCAGTGATCAAACCATCCTCCAGAAAAAGAAGTGCAAAAAGGCAAAACGGTTGTCTGAGGAGGCCTTACAAATAGCTGAGAAAAGAAGAGAAGCAAAAGGCAAAGGAGAAAAGGAAAGATATACCCATTTGAATGCAGAGTTCCAAAGAATAGCAAGGAGAGATGAGAAAGTCTTCCTAAATGATAAATGCAAAAAAATAGAGGAAAGCAATAGAGTGGGAAAGACTAGAGATCTCTTCAAGAAAATTAGAGATTCCAAGGGAACATTTCATGCAAAGATGGGCACAATAAAGGACAGAAATGGTATGGACCTAACAAAAGCAGAAGATATTAAGAAGAGGTGGCGAGAATACACAGAAAAACCATACAAAAAAGATCTTAATGACTGAGATAACCATGATAGCATGATCACTCACCTAGAGCCAGACATCCTGGAATGCAAAGTCAAGTGAGCCTTAGGAAGCATCACTGGGAACAAAGCTAGTGGAGGTGATGGAATTCCAGTTGGGCTCTTTCAAATCCTAAAAGATGATGCTGTTAAAGTGTGGCACTCAATATGCCAGCAAATTTGGAAAACTCAGCAGTCATTGCTTAGATAAATGGGGGAAAAAAAGAGAGAGTGAGGGACTTTCCTGGCAGTCCAGTGGTTAAGACCTCCCCCTTCTAATGCAGGGGGTGCGGGTTTGATCCCCAACAGGGGAACTACTGTCTCTTATACACATCTCATGCCTTTGAGCGTCTGAGTGTCTCCTGCGGAGGCGCAGGGCAGCAGTGGCTTGCTGCAGGGACAGGAGCTCTGGCTGCAGCAGACTTCAGTGGCGCGATGTGTGGCATAAAACCTCTTGGAGGAGGTCGCCATTATTTCCACCATAAAGCCACTGAGCAGATGACCCAGAGACTGGAGAAGAATTATACCAAAGAAGTTCTCACACTGTTGGGAAAGTTCTAGGGCCCACAACAGATTTCCCAACCTGGAGATCCAGCAGAGAGACTGAGAACCCCCAGGGAGTTTGAATTTGAGGCCAGTGGGATTTGATTACAGAACTTCCACAGGACTGGGGAAATAGACCCTTGGAGGGCACAAACAAAACCTTGTGTGCACCGGGACCCAGGAGAAAGGAGCAGGGACCCCACAAGAGACTGAGCAGGACATGCCCATGAGTGTCCAAGAGCCTCTGATGGAGGCGTGGGTCAGCAGTGACCTGCCTGGGGGTCAGGAGCGCTGAATGCAACAGTCCTGGGATCCGCTGGCGTAAGTCCTTTTGAAGGTAGTCTCCATTACTCCTACTATAGTTAGGCCTCAGGTGATGAAAAGATGTCTTTTTCATCAAGGAGGACAGGAATGCAAAAGTAGGGAGTCAAGAGATACCTGGAGTAACAGGCAGATTTGGCCTTGGAGTACAAAATGAAGCAGGGCAAAGGCTACCAGGTTCCTCAGGGAACACAGCCCCACCCATCAACAGAAAATTGGATTAAAGATTTACTGAGCATGGCCCCGCCCACCAGAGCAAGACCCAGATTCTCCATCAGGAAGCTTCCCAAAAAGCAAGCCTCTTATCCTTATCCATCAGAGGGCAGACAGAATGAAAACCACAGTCACAGAAAACTAATCAAACTGATCACATGGATCCCAGTCTTGTCTAACTCTGTGAGTCTATGGGCCATGCCACGTAGGGCCAAGAGGGGCGGGTCATGGTGGAGAGTTCTGACAAAATGTGGTCCACTGGAGAAGGGAACGGCAAACCACTTCAGTATTCTTGTCTTGATAACCCCATGAACAGTGTGAAAAGACAAAAAGATAAAACACTGAGAGATGAACGCCCCTGGTTGGTAGGTGCCCAATGTGCTCCTGGAGAAGAGTGGAGAAAGAGCTCCAGAGAGAATGAAGAGGCTGCTGCTGGTATTGGTTTAGTCGCTAAGTCGTGTCCAACTCTTATGGCCCCATGGACTGTAGCCTGCCAGGCTCCTCTGTCCATGGGATTCTCCAGGTAAGAATACTGGAGTGGGTTGCCATTTCCTTCTCCAGGGAATCTTCCTGACCCAGGAATCAAACCCAGGTCTCCTGCACTGCAGGTAGATTCTTTAGCAACTGAGCTACAAGGGAAGCCCATGAAGAGGCTGAGCCAAGGTGAACACAGGACCGTTGTGAATGTGACTAGTGATGGAAGTAAAGAACAGTATTGCATAGGAACCTGAAATGTTAGGTCCACAAATTAGGGTAAGTTAGAAGTGGCCAAACAGGAGATGGCAAGAGTGAACATCCACATTTTAAGAATCCGTGAACTAAAATGGACCGCAACGGGCAAATTTAATTCAGATGACCGTTATGTCTACTACTATGGACAAGAATCCCTTAGAAGAAATGGAGTAGCGCTTATAGTCAACAAAAAAAAGAGTCCAAAATGTAGTACTTGGGTGCAGTCTCAAAAATGACAGAACGATCGTTGTTCGTTTCCAAGGCAAACCATTCAGTATCACGGTAATCCAACTCTATGCCCCGACCACTAATGCCGAAGAAGCTTAAGTTGAATGGTTCTATGAAGACAAGACCTTCTGGAACTAACACCAAAAAAAAAAAAAAAAAAAAAAAAAATGTCCTTTTCATTATATGGAACTGGAATGCAAAAATAGGAAGTCAAGAGATACCTGGAGTAACAGGCAAATTTGGCCTTGGAGTACAGAATGAAGCAGGGCAAAGGCTACCAGAGTTTTACCAAGAGAACACACTGGTCGTAGCAAACACCCCGTTCCAACAACACAAGAGGTGACTCTACACATGGACATCACCAAATGGTCATTTCCAAAATCAGATTAATTATATTCTTTGCAGCCCAAAATGGAGAAGCTCTATACAGTCAGCAAAAACAAGACCGGGAGCTGATTGTGGCTCAGATCGTGAGCTGCTTATTGCCAAATTCAAACTTAAATTGAAGAAAGTAGGGAAAACCACTAGACCATTCAGGTATAACTTAAATCAGATCCCTTACAATTACACAGTGGAAGGGGATTCAGGGGATTAGATCTGATAGACAGAGTGCCTGAAGAACTATGGATGGAGGTTCATAACATTGTACAGGAGGCAGTGATCAAACCATCCTCCAGAAAAAGAAGTGCAAAAAGGCAAAACGGTTGTCTGAGGAGGCCTTACAAATAGCTGAGAAAAGAAGAGAAGCAAAAGGCAAANCTTGTTTGAAACTTTTAAACTACTTTGGTATCATTTTCTAGCATGGGCAGATGTGTTTTTTTTTTTTTTGAAGTGTTTCTTTAGGGACCATTAAATATAGTTTTTAATCTGCTTCACTTGATTTTTATTTTAGTAATACCCAGAGGAATATTCATATATGAATCAGCCTGAAATAATGGAGCTTGGAATAATTGTATTTTGGGGAAATAGGTCAGTTCACAGCTGCCACTAAAAAGGTAGCATCTTGGAGCAGTACTTTCTGAATATGGATCATCAAAACTGCTGCTCAGGCACCCATTCCACCTGTTTTAAGCTTGATATTAACGGTTAGAAATGTACAAATGTAGTTCAGGGGGGCAAATTTTTGCACAAAATGACTTGAGGTTAAAATTTATAGGGCATTTGGGACCCAAATTTCACCAACAGGACTACTCCAGTACACGTCACCTGATTTGAGAGCGTTCATACAGGTTCTTACCCATTTCTGAACCCTTGGCTGGGAACATTCAGGCACACGAATCTGGTGTTTGTACACTTACGCCTTCTCTTCCTGCCCCCCAGGTTTTACCTGGGACACCAGAGAGGTCATGAGGTGATGCTGCCACCTGGTGGTCAATAGGAGTAACCGACATTGACCCCCAAACTCCTCTCCAGGCACCGTCCATCCTGTTCAGTTCCAGGTCTGCTCTGTTCAGTAAATATTTATTGAACTTACATAAGGGCTGGGGATTGTGATAATCCCTAGGGGACATACCTATATCCTGTCTACTTTTTTTTTTTTTTTACCTTTTACAATTCAATTTATTTAGTCTCAGGCAATTGCTTTCTTGGGAACAGACTCATTCTTTCTCCCCCTCTTGGTTCCAGTTCCCTCTCTCAGTTCTTGCTTGGTTCCTTTAGAAATGGTTAGCCCTTCTCTCCTTCTTTCTTAGCCTCCATTTGGGCACCATCAGTGACTATAACAATAACCTAAAGCTAAAATGTTACGCTGTTAGACATTGTTCCAAGGAAAAGGGAAGTCATACATTTTATAATTTCCCCACAAACTTCTAAAGCCTTTGAGAGGGCCCAGCGTTTCACAAAGGACTCTGCCTTCCCATCTGATTGTTAACTAAACACTATGTTTTAGTTATTTTTCCTGAGGCATCAACATTGAAGAAAAATATTTCTAATTCTTCTCATCCGTTTTCTATTTCTAGCTGTAGTAAGTGTTGCTTTTTACTACTTTCAGCTCATTGTGGGTTATATAAGCTTATTTGAGATTGTTTGTGAGCATAATCACCATTGATTAAACTGCTTTTAGCGAAAATTCATTTCAGCCAAAAAAAGAAGCTAAAAGCTTTTGAAATGTAGTCCATGTCAACAGGAGAATTTTCTTCAGTTAAGAATCATAAATTAGGGGCTAGTTCGTTTATAATATTAAAAAGATTTACTACTTCGTAGATCAACTATCATGGAATCTCTAAATAACGTGATCTTCTGAATGCATTTAAATTGTGATTCAATTATAAAGCATTTAGAAATGGAAGTTGCTCTAAATCCAGGGGGTATAAACACAGAACCAGTAAGGATCAAAGAATTTGGAAAGAATCACACAATTTCAGAATTCTCTTAGTTCTACAAAGTGTGCACATACTTTCTGAAATATTCTTATGTGCAATCAAAACATTTGGGATGACTAATCTTGAGAACTATGTAACTTTCAAATAAATTTGTAGAATTCATGGTGGGGTTGCTAAATCAAAGGATACATACATTTGTAATTTTGATAGTTATTGCCAAATTTCCCTTCATAGAGATTATACCAGTGACGTTGTTATCGTTTTTTGAATCCCCAAAGACGTCATTATTATTGGTTTATACAGTCAGTGTTAGAGATTTAGCCAAACATTTATGGTTTCCTTTGTTATTCATTCCTTTCTCATCTTTGGGCTTTCATATAGGGTTATTTTCCTTTCAAAAGTATATCCTTCAGAATTTCCTGTAGTGAGTTTCTGCTGGTGGCAAATTCTGTTTTGTTTGTCTGAAAATGTCTTTATTTGCCTTCCTTCCTGAAATAATTCTAGGCTGACAATTATGGTCTCTTAATGGCAACCCTGGTTGGACTTCCCTAGTGGCTCAGACGGTAAAGCATCTGCCTACAATGTGGGAGACCTGGGTTCAATCCCTGGGTCAGGAAGATCTCCTGGAGAAGAAAATGGCAACCCACTCCAGTACTCTTGGCGGGAAAATCCCATGGATGGTGGAACCTGGTAGGCTACAGTTTCATGGCGTTGCAAAGAGTCAGACATGACTGAGCGACTTCACTTTCGCTTTCAGTGGCAACCCACTCTAGTATGCTTGCCTGGAGAATCCCATGGNAAAATGGCAACCCACTCCAGTACTCTTGGCGGGAAAATCCCATGGATGGTGGAACCTGGTAGGCTACAGTTTCATGGCGTTGCAAAGAGTCAGACATGACTGAGCGACTTCACTTTCGCTTTCAGTGGCAACCCACTCTAGTATGCTTGCCTGGAGAATCCCATGGACAGAGGAGCCTGGCAGGCTATAGTGCATGGCGTACAAAGAGCTGGATTCAACTTAGTGACTGAGCATGCAACCCTGGAAAAATCTCATCCTTTGAGCTTCCTTTGCTGCTGTTAAAGACTTAGGAATTAACGAAGCGTAATTCTTTCTGCCGCTGTCGCTCACTCATGTCCAGCTCTTTTGTGACCCCATGGACTGTATCCCTCCAGGCTCCTCTGTCCGTGGGGTTCCCCAGGCAAGAATACTGGAGTGGATTGCCATTTCCTTCTCCAGGGGATCTTCCCAACCCAGGGAGAGAACCTATGTGTTCTGTGTCTCCTGCATTGTAGGTGGATTCTTTATCTGCTGAGCTATCGGGGAAGCCCGACTATAACTCTTTCCAAGGGAATTCGTTTTTTTTTCCTCTCTGGCTGCTTTTAAGATCTTTCTCTTTGAATTTTAAAATAACTGATATTGTAGGGCTTTTCAGAAATTTGTTTTGTTTTCATTTTCTTTGATGTGTCTAAAGCTGGATTTTGTTTTTTCCTGCTTTGGCTTTAATGAGCTTCTTAAATCTGTGGATTTGTCTCTTTTAAGTATGTTTTTTTATTTACTTATTTTTATCCTCTCCAGACTCTCAATAAATGTATATGAGGCCCTCCTAATTCTTCCTTCAATGATTTTATCATCTTTTCTGGATTTCTTATCTTCTGTGCTGCATTCTAGGTGATTTCTTCTAACCAGCATCATCATTCATTTCAGTAATGTTCTTTTTAGTTCTGTCTAACCTGCTTGCAAGCTTTTTTTGAGTAATCCGTTTCAGTTATAGAATTTTTCAATTTTAGAATTTCTGTTTGCTTGTTAATGTAATGTTTATAGTTTCTGGTTATCTGGAGATATTTTCAAGCTAGTTTTTTACTTCTTAATACATCAAAGCAGTTGTTTGATAGCACATGCCTGAGAATCTCTGTGTCTGAGGTGTTTGTGTGGTGGCCATAAATACGTTCCTTCCAGCTCCCTGCTGAGCGGGAGAATGAATGGCTGCGGCAGCAGCCGCTGCGCTCTGGTGCCCGTGAGTAGTTTAGGAAAAGTCCCTGGTTCCAGCCCAAGGGGGCCAGTTTATGGTCATTGCTTGGTTTGGGGGTAACTGGACCTGACAGTGGGCTTCCCACGTGGCACTACTGGTAAAGAACCCCCCTGCCAATGCAGGTTAGAAGTAAGAGACACAGGAGGAGGGCATGGCAACCCACTCCAGTGTTCTTGCCTGATGTATTCCATTGACAGAGGAGGAAGAAGAAAACTGCATTCAGAAGGAAAGACCAAATTACAAGAATAGAGAGCAAACAGATATATACATTGTGGCTGAGTTTAAAAAGCACTAGCTATGTAATCTAATACATATAGTATACAGTCAAGGCTGTGTATTATCACTCTGCTTATTTAACTTATATGCAGAGCACATCATGAGAAATACTGGACTGGATGAAGCACAAGCTGGAATCNAGGGAGGCCTGGTGTGCTGCAATTCATGGGGTCGCAAAGAGTCGGATATGACTGAGCAACTGAACTGAACTGAAGAGTAGCCCATTTGGGGGATGCTTGTTCTGAACCCCCATAGACCAAATTTTTATGTTTTTCACTGTGGCCCTAGGATATTTCTAATTTTTCAAGAGTGGTCCCTTTTTTATCACTTTGTCTCCCTTGTGAAATTGTAGCTAAAATGGGATAGAAATAATTAATGGAAGAAAATAAGACACTGATTAAAATAGATATTTGTTTTTATTATTTTTTTGGCTTACTTCCACATTTCATATTTAAATTGTGGTATATGATCATCTAGAATTTAAGCTGTGATAACTAATTATCTCCATTATGCTAATCTCCCACTTTTCACCATTGCTTAACTCTTAGAATTTTGATTATTTCTGAAATTTCATCATGTGAAACAAATCCATACTAACTTGCAGTATTTCAGGAAGTAGAGAGAAGCCTTAAACTAACTAGCTTAAAATCTTAAATACAGTGTTTTTCAAAGAATGTTATATTTTCATTTGTGTGCATATGTATATATAAAAAAATAAAGTACATATTACCTAACATGACCCTTAAGGAATGTGCAATTTCCTTAGTCTTGGTTTTGCATGTAAATGGAAAACTTCTAAGTGCTTGAGGTTACTTTGAAGGAGTCCTTAATAGTTCAACCAGTAACTCTTAAAGCTGAGGTATACTCTTACTTAGTAAACCTTTTATTTTTCTCATAGCCAGGGTGAGAGTCCATTTAGCTCAGTTATATGAGTTATTACATGATTAAGCAGAGTGGCACTGCTAGGACTTCAGTCTCTAGTGCTCTCCACACACATGTGTGTTTGCATGACTATTACATCTACTACACACACTGATGTCTACGTGCATTACAGTCCCTGAGCACACCATGTATTTGTGGGCAATTAGAGGACATGATCTTTGAGTATAAACTAGACCAAGCTTTCTGAGGGCAGGAAGCATGGCCCTTGGCATTCTTCTTCTGTGTAAACATATCTGCCAAAGACTTTGCTTGGTGCCCGTCTCAGTTGGGGGCAGCCTTTATGAGAAGCAGCTCCAGTTCCTTTCTGCCTTTCCGTCTGGGTGCTAATGAATGGGAGGGGAGGCTGTGTTGGGGGAAGGCTGGGAGGTTGAGCTATGCAGTGTGCCTTCTTATAGGCAGGAGTGTGACTTCTCACCTGTTCCTGATTCTCTTGCCGCCACACCATAAGCATAGTAGTTAAGATCACAGGCTTTGGTGTCAGCCCTGGATTTGAACCTTGGCACTCTCATTTTCTAGCTGTGGGATCAATCTTGAACAGATCTAGTTAATCTCTCCAAGCTTCATTTTCCTGATCTAGAAAACAGAGATCATAATTACCCCTCACCAGGTATATATGTACTCTTGGAAGGAATTTTTACACTGGCAAACAGGTGATTCTTGCCTTACTATTGAGTAGATCAGTTTATCATCTACCTTACACAGTCAGCCTTTCTGGAAAATCCTGTTTTGACTAAAGGTACAACCAGTCCTCTGCAACCACCGGTTCCACAGCCACAGATTCAACCAACCTCATATAGATGACACTCCTGGACAAAAAAATTCCAGAAAGTTCTAAAAACCAAAACTTAAATTTGCTGTAGGCCAGTGACTATTTACATAGCATTTACATTGTATTGGGTATTATAAGTAATATAGAGATATTTTAAAATATACAAGAGGATGTGAGTAGATTCTACGTAAATACTATGCCAATTTATGTAAGGGACTTGAGCATCTGTGAATTTTGGTATCCATGGGAGTCCTGGAACCGACACCTCATGGATACTGATAGACCACTGTTTGGGGGGATTTTTGTTTTAATTTTGAAATGATAGCTTTATTTTTTACAAGTTAATTAAAATGTAAATGTTTTCATAAATGAAGATTTTTCAACAGTCAGATAATAAATGTATAACTGATACCTAAGGATGAAATGGGCTTTGCAGGTTGTTCAGTTGGTAAAGAATCTGCCTGCAGTGTAGGAGACCCAGGTTTGATCTCTGGGTTGGGAAGATCCCCTAGAGAAGGAAATGGCAATCCACTCTAGTATTCTTGCCTGGAAAATCCCATGGACAGATACTATCCATGGGGTAGCAAAGAGTTGGACATGCCCATCCGACTAACAAGGATGAAAAGCAAAGTGTACCACCAGATCACACTGTGACTAGGGTTGTTAAATCAGCATTGTTCCTGACAGTGCAGGGTCAAGTTCCCAAAAAGAATTTGATTGTCTTAACTCAGCCGACTAAGGTCTGTCTAGTCAAGGCTATGGTTTTTCCAGTAGTCATGTATGAATGCGAGAGTTGGACTGTGAAGAAGGCTGAGCGCCGAAGAATCGATGCTTTTGAACTGTGGTGTTGGAGAAGACTCTTGAGAGTCCCTTGGACTGCAAGGAGATCCAACCAGTCCATTCTGAAGGAGACTGGCCCTGGGATTTCCTTGAAGGGAATGATGCTGAAGCTGAAACTCCAGTACTTTGGCCACCTCATGTAAAGAGTTGACTCATTGGAAAAGACCCTGATGCTGGGAGGGATTGGGGGCAGGAGGAGAAGGGGACGACAGAGGATGACATGGCTGGATGGCATCACTGACTCGATGGGCGTGAGTCTGAGTGAACTCCGGGAGTTGGTGATGGACAGGGAGGCCTGGCGTGCTGCGATTCATGGGGTCGCAAAGAGTCAGACATGACTGAGTGACTGAACTGAACTGAACTCAGCCTGAGAATAGATTCCCCTTTTGCCATATCCTCCTATTTCAATCAGGGTCACAAGACACAAATGCACAAACTGGGTGAAGTCAGATGAGTATGGGAGGCAATGACAGACATCTCTAAACTCTGTGAGGGTCAAAAGCGGTAAGTATTTGCTAAACTTTGAACACTGGTAGAAAAATGACCATTAAAAAAAATGATTGAGTATTGATGATAGATAAAACTTTGAAAGTGTGAGATCATTCAGGCAGAATGTAGATGGAGAAGCGCCAAAGACAGCTGACTAGGGAAACCTGACATCCATGAGAAGACAAGAGGAACTAGAAGAGAAATCCAGGAACCCAGAGCTATGTGATATTTCATATTAGAAGGTGTAAAGAGGATGAAAATAACTGATAATGCTAATTGAGAGTCTTTACAAGAGAATGTCTGAAAGCTGCATGTAAAGGGATAAAGTTGGGCTTCCCCAGCGGCTCAGTGGTAAAGAATCCACTTGCAACATAGGAGCCATAGGAGATGCTAGCTGCATCCCTGGGGCGGGAAGATCTCCTAGAGCAGGGCATGGCAACCCGCCCTTGTATTCTTGCCTGGAGAATCCCATGAACACAGGAGCCTGTTGGGCTACAATCCATAGGGTCGCAGAGTCAGTCACCACTGAAGTAACTTAGCACACACAGAACATTTTCTAACACTATATTTAAAAAAAACTCAAAATGGATTGGAGACCTAACTGTGGAACTGTAAACCATACAACTCCTAGAAGAAAACATAGGCAGAACATTCTTTGACATAAGTTGTAGCAATTTTTTTTTTTGATCTGTCTCCTAAGGAAAAGCAAATAAAGGCAAAAATAAACAAATGAGACCTAATTAAACTTAAAAGCTTTTACACAGCAAAAGAAACCACCAACAAAACAGAAAGACAATCTACTGAATGGGAGAAAATATTTGCAAAACAATATGACAGATAAGGTATTAATATTTTAAATATATAAACAGCTCATACAATTAAACATAAAAAACCCACAAACAACTCGATTAAAAAATGGGCAAAATACCTGAATAGACCTTTTTTCCAAAGAAGACATATAGCCAACAGGCACTTGAAAAGATGCTCACATTGTTAACCATCAGAGAACTGTAAATTAAAACCACAATGTGATGCCATTCATATTAGCTGTTATCAAAAAGATTGCAGATAACAAATGTTGGTGAGGCTGTGGATAAAAGTGAACTCTTGTGCCCTGTTGGTGGGATTGTAAATTGGTGCAGCCACTGTGAAAAACAGTACATATGGAAGTTTCTCTCAAAAACTAAAAGTAGAACTACCATGTAAACAAGCAATTCTACTTCTGGGAATAGATCTGAAAAAAAGGAAAACACTAATTCAAAAAGATACCTGTGGGGATGTCGCTGGTTCTCCAGTGGTTAGGACTCGGTGCTTTCACTGGGGACGGCAGGATTCAGTTCATAGTCAGGGAACTAAGGTGCTATCAGCCACAAGAGTGCAGTCAAAAAAAAAAAAGATAAACCCCAATGTTCACGGCAGCATTGTTTACAAATAACCAAGATACAGAAGCAACTTACATGTCCATCAATGGATGAATGGATAAAGACGTGGGATATAAATATATACATATATATACACACAAACACACAATGGTATTTGATTCAGCTATAAATAAGAATGAAATTTTGCCATTTGCAACAATATGGATTGACTTGGATGGTATTACGGCAAATGAAATAAGTCAGAGAAAGATAAATACTGTATGATATCACTTATATGCGGAATCTAAAAAATAAAACAAACTAGTGAACATAACAAAAAAGAAACAGATTCACAGGTGTAGAAAGCATACTACTGGTTACCACTGGGAGAGAAAAGAGGGGAGGGGCAAGATGGGATAAGGGATTGAGAAGTACAAACTACTATGTATTATAAGAGCTACAGGATATATTGTATAGCACAGGGAATTTAGCTAATATTTCATAATTGTAAATGAAATATAGCCTTTAAAATTTTTGAACCATGTTATATACCTGAAACTATTATAATATCAACTGTATCTCAATAATTGACAGATAGATGGATAGAAGGTCTGAAAGACATCCTATGGATTTACCAGTTTAGTGGGTCAGAGGCCAAACTACAAGTGTACAATGAATGGGGAATAAGATAGAAACACAAATGTTCATCATATTATTCTACCAACAAGTCTGATTGCAAATTGGTGGAGAGAAATTAAGGAAAATTAGAGAGGAACATAGCATCAGTGGAGGATATTAAAATTTTGTTTGAGATAAAAGTCTTAAGTGTATTTGTTAACTGAGGACAAAAGGCCAACCAAGAGGGTGAGTTGAAGATGCAGGAGGAAAATGATGAATGAAACAAGAATCTCTGGGAGGTCTGAGGGAACAGGGCGGTAGGTGGAGGCTTTCAAAAAATATATTAACACAGTCAGTTAATACAGTTTCTATTTCTATTCTTTTTCTTCTTGCTTTAATGTTTAACTCAACTTTGAAATGGCAATGCATTTACATGGTTCAGTGTTGTTGTTTTTGGCCTCACTGCATGTAGAATCCTAGTTCCCCCAACCAGGGATGGAACCACGTCCCCTGCAGTGGAAGTCAGAGTTTTAACCACTGGACTACCAGGTAAATCCCCTCAATGTTTTAAAAGGTATAAAAGGGTAGGCACTGAAAACTCTTCTTCCTGCCACCACCATACCCTCACTTTTGTGTGTTCTTAATTCTTCTTCCCATTGACAACCAATTCTGGAAGAGGTGGGAATACCAGACCACCTTACCAGAACTGCCTCCTGACAAATCTGTATGCAGGTCAAGAACACTTTTGAGTGTTCTTCCAGAGACACCTTATATACTAGCAAAAAAGTACATATATTTGTCTTCTTTTTCACATAATTAGGGGAATTCAATACACATCATTCTTGTTTTAACCTAACAACATATTTGGGAGATATTTCCATAATAAGTATATAAAGTGTTTCCTCTTTTTCCTGACTGCATTTTATTTCACTTTCCTATTGATGGAGGCTGTACATTGTTCATTTCACACACTGAACCATGAGCCATCTGCAATGTAAATTCCTAGAGTTGGCATAATTGGTTCAAAATGTATGTACACAAAAAATTTAGATCTATATATGATGGTGTGATCACTCACCTAGAGCCAGACTCTAGGTGGAGTCTTCAGTCTCCAGTCCTGGAGTGTGAAGTGAAGTGGGCCTTAGGGAGCATTACTATGAACAAAGCTAGTGGAGGTGATGGAATTCCAGCTGAGCTATTTCAAATTCTAAAAGCTGATTCTGTTAAAAGTGCTACACTCAAAACACCAGCAAATTTGGAAAACTCAGCAGTGGCCACAGGACTGGAAAACGTAAGTTTTCTTTCCAGTCCTGAAGAAGAGCAGTGCCAAGGAATGTTCAAACTACCACACAACTGTGCTCATTTCACATGCTAGCAAGGTAATGCTCAAAATCCTTCAAGCTGGGCTTTAATAGTACGTGAACTGAGAACTTCCAGATGTACAAGTTGGATTTAGAAAAGGCAGAGGAACCAGAGATCAAAATGCCAATATCTACTGCATCATAGAAAAGGGCATTCCAGAAAAATGTCCACTTCTGATTCATTGACTGTTGTTTAGTCACTCAGTCATATCTCTTTGCAACCCCATGGACTGCAGCACAACAGTCTTCCTTGTCCTTCACCATCTCCTAGAGCTTGCTCAAACTCATGTCCATTGAGTCAGTGATGCCATCCAACCATCTCATCCTCTGTCTTCTTCTTCTCCTCCTGCCTTCAGTCTTTCCCAGCATCAGGGTCTTTTATAATGAGTCGGCTCTTCACATCAGGTGGCCAAAGTATTGGAGCTTCAGCTTCAGCATCAGTCCTTCCAATGAATATTCAGGGTTGATTTCCTTTAGGATTGATTGGTTTGATCTCCTTGCAGTCTAAGGGACTCTCAAGAGTCTTCTCCAGCACCACAGTTCAGAAGCTTCAATTTTCTAGCACTCAGCCTTCCTTATGGTCCAACTCTCACATCCATACATGACTCCTGGAAAAACCATAGCTTGTGGATCACAACAAACTGTGGAGAATTCTGGAAGAGGTGGGAATACCAGACCACCTTACCAGAACTGCCTCCTGACAAATCTGTATGCAGGTCAAGAAGCAACAGTTAGAAACGGACATAGAACATAGAATGGACTGGTTCAAAACTGGGAAAGGAGTATGTCAAGGCTGTATATTGTCACTGTGCTTATTTAACTTATATGAAGAGTATATCATGCAAAATGCCCTCCTGGAGCACAAGGTGGAATCAAGATTGCTGGGAGAAATATAATATCAACAACCTCAGATATGCAAATGATACCACCCAAATGGCAGAAAGTGAAGAGGAACTAATGAGTCCTTTGATGAAGGTGAAAGAGGAAAAGCTGGCTTAAAACTCAACATTCAAAAAATGAAGATCATGACATCTGGTGCCATCCCTTCATGGCAAATAGATGAGGAAGAAATGGAAAAAATACAGACTATTTTCTTGGGCTCCAAAATCACTGTGGACGGTGACTGCAGCCATGAAATTAAAGGACACTTGCTGCTTGGAAGAAAAGCTATGACAGATCATGATAGCATATAAAATAGCAAAGACATCACTTTGCCTACAAAGGTCCATATAGTCAAAAGTTATGTTTTTTCCAGGAGTCCTGTACAGATGTGAGAGCTAGATCATAAAGAAGGCTGAGTGCCAGAAAATGGATGCTTTCAAATTGTGGTGCTGGAGAAGACTCTTGAAAGTCCCTTGGACTGCAAGGAGATCAAACCAGTCAATCCTAAAAGAAATCAACCCTGAATATTCATTGGAAGGACTGATGCTGAAGCTGAAGCTCCAATACTTTGGGCACCTGATGGGAAGAGCCAACTCACTGGAAAAGACTCTGGTCCTAGGAAAGACTGAAGGCAGTTGGAGAAGGGGAAGACAGGACGAAAACTTTGGGAGATAGTGAAGGACAGGGAAGCCTGGCATGCCATAGTCCATCGGGTTGCAAAGAGTTGGACATGACTGGGCAACTGTAAAACAAACAAACAGAAAAATATCATAAGAAGCAAAATAGCACTGCAGTTAAAGACTAAGAGTTCTTGCTTACATTCCAGCTTCACTGCTGACTAGTTATTTGCCCTCAAGCAAGTCCTTATGTCTGTCTCAACTGTAAAATGGAGATGCTGATAATAATAGCACCATTTTAGCTCAGTTCAGTTGATCAGTCATGTCTGGTTATTTGCAACCCCAAGGATTGCTACATGCCAGGCTTCTCTGCCCATCACCAACTCCCAGAACTTGCTCAAACTCATGTTCATTGAGTCGGTAATGCTATCCATCTATCTCATCCTCTGTTGTCCCCTTCTCCTCCTGCCTTCAATCTTTCCCAACATCAGACTCTTTTCCAATGAGTCAGCTGGAGATGTTGAAAATAATAACACCACTTTAGTTCAGTTCAGTTGATCAGTCATGTCCAACTCTTTGTGATCCCATGAACTGCAGCATGCCAGGCCTCCCTGTCCATCACCAACTCCTGGAGTCCACCCAAACCTATGTCCATTGTGTCGGTCATGCCATCCAACCATCTCATCGTCTGTCATCCCCTTATTCTCCTGCTCTCAATCTTTCCCAGCATCGGGGTCTTTTCAAATGAGTCAGCTCTTCACATCAGGTGGCCTAAGTATTGGAGTTTCAGCTTTAGCATCAGTCCTTCCAAAGAACACCCAGGACTGATCTCCTTTAGAATGGACTGGTTGGATCTCCTTGAAGTCCAAGGGACTCTCTCAAGAGTCTTCTCCAACACCACAATTCAAAAGCATCAATTCTTCTGTGCTCAGCTTTCTTTATAGTCCATTTAATAGCACCATTTAATAAGGATTAAATGAGATAGCATATATTATACACAGCAAGTGCTCAATAATGTTATTATCATTTTGCCAACATGTTAGAGAGATTGATTAGAAACAGAAGTAGCAATTCTTTAAGGTGGAAGAAAGGAAGTGATAAAGTGGAAATNTTTAATAGCACCATTTAATAAGGATTAAATGAGATAGCATATATTATACACAGCAAGTGCTCAATAATGTTATTATCATTTTGCCAACATGTTAGAGAGATTGATTAGAAACAGAAGTAGCAATTCTTTAAGGTGGAAGAAAGGAAGTGATAAAGTGGAAATTAAGACAGATAGAACTTAAAGTTCTCCGATTCCTGAAGTAAAAGGAAAGATTATCTGCCGAGTATGAAAGGAAAAGGGTGGAGAATGGGACTTGAAATTCAGAGTAGTTGAAATGAAAGGAAGGATGATAATACTGAGCGATGGAAGTGAACTGAACTGTAAGGATGGGAAGTAGAATGATTATCCTTCAAACACCGTAAAGTCCAGTATGATTACAGCAAGAAGAGAGGAATCATGTAAGCCTCATGCCCAAAATCTAGGCTGGGAACTGCAAAGGAGCAAGAAATTGCTCTCAGAGGTGGAGATGTGGTGATCTGAAGACTGTGGGCAGTGAAGAGAGAGTATCAATTCCATTGCTTTACCTGGAAACTGGGAGATAGTGAAGGACAGGGAAGCCTGGGATGTGCTGCAGTCCATAGGGTCTCAAAGAGTCGGACACAATTTAGTGACTGAACAACAAACAACAATCTGGACAAAAGGTTTCCTCATTCAAAATGACAGCAGGGGTATCAACTCACATCCGTTACAATGGCTGTCATCAAAAAGACAACAAATAACAAATATTAGTGGAGAAAAGGAAACCCTTGTGCACTCTTGGTGGGAACATAAATTGGTACAGCCACTGTGGAAAACAATATGAAGGTTACTCAAAAAATTAAAACTGCAACTACCATTCAGTTCAGTTCAGTTAAGTCACTCAGTCATGTCCGACTCTTTGCGGCCCCATGAATCGCAGCACGCCAGGCCTCCCTGTCCATCACTAACTCCCAGAGTTTGCCCAAACTCATNTGACATCACTGAAGTGACTGTGCACACACACATCTATAAACTGAGAGAAGACAAATTTCTCAAAGCATAAGACCCTGAACAAAGATGACAGACAGGATGGCCAGATGCAGAACCCCAAGGGGAGCAGTGTTATGGAATAGCAGCTGAGTGACCATCATCAACCAAAGAGAAGCACCACCAGAACACTTACTCACAAAAAAGGGAAAGAGAAATGCAAAACTGAAGAGTAAAATATGAGCAACATAGGGAATTTCCAAAAAAAGAGAATAAATGTACGAAAAGAGATAATTATTGGAGGAAAAATTTCCAAACAAAGGAAAGACTTAGTAGTATCAAAAGTCTTACTGGGTACTAGAGAGAAACAAAAGAGATTAATGTTTAGTCTTAGTTGGGGGAAGGATATGAATTTCAAGCATAAAGTAAAAAAATATGTATACACCTGAAGAAATACAGAGAGTAAAAAAGCTATCTTCAAGGAAATGCACAAACCTTTCTTCAGCATTCCGTTCCAGAACAATGGAATGGTACAATAACCAAACTGTCTTGTATGTGTAGAGTTAATATGAAGATATCACAAAGCACAAGTATCCAGCACATACACTACCCTGTACTCTCCCTAAAAGATTNTAAAAAAACAGGTATACACCTGAAGAAATACAGAGAGTAAAAAAGCTATCTTCAAGGAAATGCACAAACCTTTCTTCAGCATTCCGTTCCAGAACAATGGAATGGTACAATAACCAAACTGTCTTGTATGTGTAGAGTTAATATGAAGATATCACAAAGCACAAGTATCCAGCACATACACTACCCTGTACTCTCCCTAAAAGATTCGTTGCTTTCTACACACCTGCCAACTGATCAATGGTCAATGAATGTAAATAAAGTAAAAAAAAAAAAATAGTTAAGCCTGACCTATTCTTTTGATTATGATACAAATGTCAATATAATCATTGAAAGAGATGCTACAAAAATAGATTAATTTTAAAATAATTTTTATTGAGTGTATAATATTCTTCCGATTATATTCAGAAGAAATAAGATTAAGTACAAGGCAGGGAGTGTAACTAAGCCCAGAGAAGGAGTGTTGTTGTTGTTCAGGTGCTATGTCGTATCTGACTCTTTGCGATCCCATGGACTGCAGCATGCCAGGCTTGCCCATCCTTCACCATCTCCTGTAATTTGCTCAGACTCGTGTCCATGGAGTTGGTGATGCTAGCTAACCATCTTATCCTCTGCTTGCCTTTTCTCATTTTGCCTTCAGTCTTTCCCAGAATCAGGGTCTTTTCCAGTAAGTTGGCTCTTTGCGTCACGTGGCCAAAGTGTTAAAGCTTCAGCTTTAGGATCAGTCCTTCCAATGAATATTCAGGGTTGATTTCCATTAGGATTGATTGGTTTGATCTCCTTGCAGTCTAAGCGACTCTCAAGAGTTTTTCCCAACTCCACAGTTTGAAGGCATCAATTCTTCAGCACGCAGCCTTTTTTACGGTCCAATGCTCACATCCATACATGACTACTGGAAAAACTCTAGCTTTGACTAGATGGACCTTACGTCAACAAGGTGATATCTTCAATTCACCGTCTAGGTTTATCATAGCTTTCCAGAGAAGGACTGAAAGAAAGTGAAAGTCACTCAGCTGACCCCATGGACTATACAGCCCATGGAATTCTCTAGGCCAGAATACTGGAGTGAGTAGCCTTTCCCTTCTCCAGGGGATCTTCCCAACCCAGGGATTGAACCCACGTCTCCCACATTGCAGGCGGATTCTTTAACAGCTGAGCCACAAGGGAAGCACAGAGAAGGACTATGCAGGTCAACAGAAAGCTGACTTCATAATAACTCCATTTAGGAGCACTTCTGATCATTGTTAAAATGGCTACCGGAGCCATGAGTCCACTCTGTGACCATGTCTGTGGTGATTCCAACACCCAGTAAGAACAAAACCAGGTGAGCAGCAGAGCCTGACAAATGTTGCTCTAACAAGATTGATTTCTATGAGGCTCTGCTACAGATGATGAGGCCCAGTGCTAATAAGAGGAATGGCCTCTGGTCCCCTGGGCAGGCCTCTCCCAGCTTTCCGGAGGTTGCAACATCATGTTGTTTATTTGATTCCTTAACTTCCTCTCTAATTCTCGCCACCCAAATTAGGCATGTTTTATTTATTTCAAGTTTAATGGATGGAAATTTGAATTGCTATTGTTCTGAACATTTTTAGAGACTTTTACCTAAAGGGATCTATTACATGANTTGCAACATCATGTTGTTTATTTGATTCCTTAACTTCCTCTTTAATTCTCACCACCCAAATTAGGCATGTTTTATTTATTTCAAGTTTAATGGATGGAAATTTGAATTGCTATTGTTCTGAACATTTTTAGAGACTTTTACCTAAAGGGATCTATTACATGATTGAGAATCACAGCTTCGAGGCAATATTCAAAAGCATGAACGGGACGCAGAGCCAAGAGGGGAAAAATAAATCAACAGCAAAGGACTTAGTCAGGAGAGGGGAGAATCAACAGGGAATTAAATCAATAAAAGGCAATGGAATCCCCGAATGTTGCTCCTCAGCACGTGGGGTGAGGCGATTATGTTTATGTGATTGCCAAGGGGACTAAGTTCATTATTTCCCAAAGAATATCTTTGGACATTTGCTTTGTTATGGGCAATTTTGTGGGCATCAAAAAACAAATAATAAAGATGAACAGAATAATGTTTATTCCCTTGAGGAAGTCCAAACCTGTAAGGGAAAAGGAATGGTAAAGAGAGTCAGAGAATGATTAACAGGTGTGTTCATTCAGACAGGACCAGAAAAGCAAGTGATTTCTGTGTATTTNAATTTTGTGGGCATCAAAAAACAAATAATAAAGATGAACAGAATAATGTTTATTCCCTTGAGGAAGTCCAAACCTGTAAGGGAAAAGGAATGGTAAAGAGAGTCAGAGAATGATTAACAGGTGTGTTCATTCAGACAGGACCAGAAAAGCAAGTGATTTCTGTGTATTTAATTTTGCATCCTGTAAATTTACCTAATTCATTGATGAGCTCTAATGGTTTTCTGGAAGCATCTTCAGGATTTTCTGTATATAGTATGTCGTCTGCAAGCAGTGACAGTTTTACTTCCTTTCCACTTGGGATTCCTTTTGCTTCTTTTTCTTCTATGATTACCATGGGCAGGACTTCNTGCAAGCAGTGACAGTTTTACTTCCTTTCCACTTGGGATTCCTTTTGCTTCTTTTTCTTCTATGATTACCATGGGCAGGACTTCCAAAATTATGTTGAATAAAAGTAGCAAGAATGGACATGCTTCTCTTATTTCTGATCTTAGAGGAATTGCTTTCAGCCTTTCACTGTTGGGTATGATGTTGGCACATGAAAAGATGCTCAATATCACTAATTATTAGATAAATGCAAATCAAAACTATGAGATATCATCTCATAGCAATCAGAATGGCCATCATAAAAACCAATAAACCTTCCTACACTAATTGGTGGGAATGTAAACTGGTTTAACCACTAAGGAGAAGAGTATGGTGGTTCCTTAGACTAAACATAGAGCTACCATAAGACCCAGCAATCCCACTCCCGGGCGTATATGCAGAGAAAAGCTTAATCTGAAGAGATACATACATCCCAGTGTTCACTGCATCAATACTTACAATAGCCAAAACATAGAAGCAACCTAAGTTTCTATTGACAAGAATGGGTAAAGAAGAGGTGGTACATATATATAATGGAATATTACTCAGCCGTTAAAAAAGAATTAAATAAAGTCATTTGCAGCAAATGGTTGGGCCTAGAGACCATCACACTAAGTGAAGTAAGTCAGACAAAGACAAATATCATATGAAGACACTCATATGTGGAACCTACAAAGATGGTACACATGAACTTGTTTACAAACCAGAAACAGACTCACAGACTTAAAAAAATAAACTTATGGTTACCAAAGGGGAAAGGAGGGGAGGAATTCATTATAAGGCTGGAAATTAACATACATACACTAAATATATTATACAAAAAATTTAAAAAACCAACAAGGACCTCCTTTATACCATGGGAAACTCCACTTAGTATTCTGTAATAACCTATATGGGAAAAGAATCTGAAAAGGATTCAGTTCAGTTCAGTTCAGTCGCTCCATCGTGTCCGACCCTTTGCGACCCCATGAATCGCAGCACACCAGGCCTCCCTGTCCATCACCAACTCCCGGAGTTCCCTCAAACTCACGTCCATCGAGTCAGTGATGCCATCCAGCCATCTCATCCTCTGTCATCCCCTTCTCCTCCTGCCCCCAATCCCTCCCACCATCAGAGTCTTTTCCAATGAGTCAACTCTTCACATGAGGTGGCCAAAGTACTGGAGCTTCAGCTTTAGCATCATTCCTTCCAAAGAAATCCCAGGGCTGATCTCCTTCAGAATGGACTGGCACTGTTTCCCCGTCTATTTCCCATGAAGTGATGGGACCAGGTGCCATGATCTTCGTTTTCTGAATGTTGAGCTTTAAGCCAACTTTTCACTCTTCTCTTTCACTTTCATCAAGAGGCTTTTTAGTTCCTCTTCACTTTCCGCCATAAGGGTTATTAGATGATCTTTAAAGGGTTTTCCTGTGTTAACATTCTGATTTTCAGAAGCATCCTAACTATTGGCAAATATGATTAACCCAGGAAATAAATAAGATTTTTGCCAAAGGTATGTGTAAAGAATGTAAAGTTCTCATCTCTAGTACAGACCTTAGGACCTTGCAAACAAGGTCACTGTCACTCAAGTGCATCACTTTGAGTGTCTCCTTTAAATACACAATATATCTTCAAGCCAAAAGGCATGGTGAACTAGAACAAGGTGGCAGACATCTGATCTCAAGAGGAGTTCCACACAAAATACAAAGGAGACAGTCACAATGGCCATGAAAATGGGCCAAAAGGAATGTGTCAGTACAGTTGCTGGAATTCTAGCAGTGCTGAGCTGGTCATCCAGTACTAATGAAAGTCTTCCCTATCTCCCCAATATTTTTTGTTACACTTTGATTTTTTGTTCTCTCTTTGGGAAATAATAAGAGGATTTCAGCTTGGGTGCTGTTGGCTTTGAGGCTTTCTTTTAATGTATTAATACAATTGTCAACCACATCACAGCAAGAACAAATTATATGTCAGGCAGTGATTGCACAACAGAATTCATCTCTATTTGGAGAAAGGGACAAAAGGTGACAGTGTAGCTCTCTCAGGAACACCCTGTCATGCAGAGTGATGGGCTCAAGTACAAAGCTTAGGCAGATCAAGCCCAGAAACAGCCAAAAGAGACAGGCTGTGAATTAGAGACTGCCCACGGGGACAGCCCCTGACAGAATGAGAGGGGCTGGAAGGACGATCCTGGGGAGGGTGGCTGACATTTGTCTCTGTAAGTACTAACAGGAGAACCAGCAAATTCATGGAAAATAAGAATCCGTGCCCAATACCCACAATTACAGAGGAGGTTGTCAGAGGTGTGGGACTTAAAACATTTGGGAATTCAGAACTCTTAGTTGATAGAGATGCACAGTAAATGCTAGCTGAGAAATATATGCAGACCATTTATTTAATCAATCCTATTGGGTTGTTGCTGGGTGTCCCATGGGCAGGTCTTGATACCAGAAGTGATCTGCCAGATATTCAGACAGAGATTTTGAAAATAGAAACACAAGCAGAGAGCAAAGCTGATTTTAGGATCTTCTTTCTACACATCTCCTTCTAATTCTCTTATGGCCAGTAATGATATGGGTTGACTGGAAATGCTTTCTGAAGGTGTATCCGCATAAGAATGAATTATAAAGACAACCTATAGTTCCTTGTCTTTGATGTTTTGCCTCCTTTTTGATCCTGGTTGTCACTCCTCTTTTTTGTTGTGATGTTTCCAGCTTAGCCCATTTTGGGCTTTGTCCACCGATGCAATGGACATGAACTTGGGCAAGCTTTGGGAGATCGTGAGGGACAGGGAAGCCTGGCATGCTGTAGTCCATAGGGTCGCAAAGAGTTGGACAAGACTGGGTGACTGAACAACAATAACTTGTCTATTTATTTGCTAAATCGAGCAACCCTTCCAGGGCCTTCCACTGCGGTGGCTACAGTTCCTGGCTGCCCTTGAACTCCATGCGGGTCAGCTAACTGCCTTCTCCCAGACCCAACCTCCACGTTTCAGAGGCTATGAAAACTTGTCAAAACTTCTAATGTGGGGAATGAACATTTTCTTTCTTTAAAATTAGCGTTTGTACAACGTTGCATCTCATTAAATGACATAATGTTACACATAAATCATCCTGACCAGGTTTGTTTGTACAAAACACCGTGCTTTTGGCCTCTTTTGTCTATAATCTGAATTTGAAAGCACACCTATGGAGACGCATTGAACCTCTCAAGAAGCGCGGAAAGCGAGGAGTGTCTGTCGCATTGTCCTTCCCCTCGGTGGCCGTAGCCCTGTCACGGGATGCACCCGGCAGCTCTCTGCTCTACCCTGAGGGGCCGCCATGACCGTAGGCAGCGGAGGATGTGGGCGGCTGCAAGGCCTCAAGGTGGGAAGAGGGAACCACCTGTGTGAAAGGCGATCAGGCTCATCAGTTTACACTCTCAGGGGAAAGGAATTATCGACACATATTTGGAGCTTCCCAGGTGGCTCAGCAGTAAAGAATGTGCCTGTAACGCAGGAGATGCAAGTTCAATCCTTGGGTCGGGGAGATTCCCTGGAGGAGGGGGTGGAAACTCACTCTAGTATTCTTGCCTGGAGAATCCCAGGGACAGAGGAGCCTGGCAGGCTACAGTCCACTGGGATGCAAAGAGTTGGACACGATGAAAGCGACTGAACATGCACATCACTCTTTTTACCAACTTACTCTCTAAATAAGCTGTTCATGGAGAATGGCGTGAACATAAAAATCAACAATATGATAAATTCATGAATAAAAGGCTACATACACACATACATCTGAACAGAGCCACATGTATACGAACTTCCTGCTTCTGAGATGGTTCCACAGACAGATGAATAACAAGAACTTGAGGAAGGCACACCCAGCTCCTGCAGTGGGAAACCTCCCAAGAGCTCTAATTTAATAAAGACCAAATAATACATACTTTCCTGGTGGCTCAGATGGTAAAGTGTCTGTCTACAATGTGGGAGACCCGGGTTCAGTCCCTGGTTTGGGAAGATCCCCTGGAGAAGGAAATGGCAATCCACTCCAGTACTATTGCCTGGAAAATCCCATGGACAGAGGAGCCTGGTAGGCTACAGTCCATGGGGTCGCTAGGAGTCAGACACGACTGAGGGACTTCACTTTCACTTCAAATAATACATATTTATAGAGTTCTCAAACGTTGAAGACTGCATACTTGATAAATCACAATGTTAATGATCAAAACTGGGAAAAATAAAATATTAACTAAAACTAAACACACGTACACACAGAGGGGATTCTTAAGAGTGAAGACGAGAGACTATAAAATGGAATGCTTCCATGACTATTTCTTTGTTGGGGAGGATATGGAAGAGCAGCTGTACTTGAGATTGGTCACAGCAAGTTTTAACTTGAATGGAGGAGCATAAAAGTAGATGGGGTCTATCTGCAGGGTCCATGGAGCCACGATGCCCTGAGTGTCCAGCTGACACGAGGCATCTTGGATCAAGCTCTGTCCCACTGGGCACACCAGATGGGTGGTGTTGGCTAGACAAACCCAGCGGTGATGCTGCAAGAGGAGCCCAGGCTTGAGAGGCAGAACTTTTCTGATCCACCACTTCCTGGGACTTTGACCTTACTCAAATCTGCGGGCAGTTTGATGAGAACTGGTGAAATAAAATAAAAATAACAGAAAACAGACAAAACCTTTTGTACCAATTTGGTCAGAGAAGCCAGTCTTCCAAACATTAAGTAGGGAGACAGAGAGGTGGCTGAGGTCCAGAGAGAAAAGCTGGCAAGCAGGGGCTCTGCTGGTTACCAGCTGTTTGTTCTGGGACAGGTCACAACTCTAGCTGCCTCAGAAGCCTCCTTTGCAGAGGAGCAGATGGTGTGGACAACATGCTTCTGGAGAGGGTTGAAGGAGGCAGCTAAAGGGAAGTACTTGTTCAGGGCATGACCTGCAGGAAGCTCTCAAGAATGTAACTAAGATTCTTACAACCAGGTTATGACAAATTCTCTCATTTTCTGACTCCAGTGTTTAAGGCAATGGCACCCCACTCCAGTACTCTTGGCTGGAAAATCCCATGGATGGAGGAGCCTGTTAAGTTGCAGTCCATGGGGTCGCTAAGAGTCGGATACGACTGAGCGACTTCCCTTTCACTTTTCAGTTTCATGCATTGGAAAAGGAAATGGCAACCCACTCCAGTGTTCTTGCCTGGAAAATCCCAGGGACAGGGGAGCCTACTGGGCTGCTGTCTATGGGGTCTCACAGAGTCGGACACGACTGAAGCGACTTAGCAGCAGCAGCAGCAGTGATTACCTTGTTATACACGGGGAACAATCAGGAGGCGGGGCTACACAAGCTGCTCCATGGAGGAGAAAGAGTAGTCGGATCCCTGCCTGCCCCTCCACTTCTACAGCTGTCACTGGCCCAGATATCTGTGACCTCTCCATTTTGAACATCTTTTTCTAAATTTGCATGATGGCATTTATACGGGTTCCTGAAATGAAGTAGCCCCCAGCACCCTGGAATCTTATCTAGGAGAGGAATATGATTTTGCCATTCCTTTTCTGGGTCCCCTCCCAGCTTTCCTAGTATCCCTGGCACAACCCTGTTCTCCCCAGTAGAGCCTGATCTCCACACCCAGCCACTGCGGTGGTGGGAACTCAACATTCTCTACCGAAGAGACAGTCAGATCTCCAAGCAGATGTTGACTTGGTCCAACATAGGTGTCCTCTTGCACTGTAGGAGAGAAGGGTCCCACACCCAGCAGGTTTGGAAAAGAGGATGCTTCTCATGTCTTTCTCTCCTCAATATCACTTGCTTTTTCTACAGCTCTGTCCTTCCATAGCTCAGCCTGATGCCTTCAGCCTCTCCCTCAGGAAATTCCATACTTTCCCAAAGGAGAAGGAGATTCTGAAGTGCCCTCCTCACCCTGGAGCCTCCGGTTTGATGCCCACAGTTCTCTTTTCCCCCAGTGTGTCCTGCAGTGGGAAAGAGGGGCAAGGAGGAGGACTTGAGGGAGTCCCAGTGTCCGAGGGAAGGGATCACTTTTGCATCTGCTTCCTGACCAGCAAGACTAGAAGCTGCTTTCCTCCTGAGTCTAAGGAGATGTACACAGAGCCAGACAGCATTCTTCCTCTCTGGAAGAGAGCACAGTCTAGTTCTGTTCTGGGAAAACAACACTTATGTCATCGTGGATGGGACCTTGCCTGCCCCTTGTGAAATAAAAACCCAGAGGGAGCACTTGAGTTTATTTTTGCTGGAGCTGGCTTCAGAGCTAAATGAGATGTTAGCTGCAATGGTTTTCCATCTGCCAGCCATACTAGCTGGTGGCCCAGCTCATAGATCCCAGCCCAGGGATCAAACCTGGGTCTCCTGCATAGTAGGCAGATTCTTTACTGTCTGAGTCACCAGGGAAGCCATATTAGATTGCATGTCCTTTAATTCCAGAATCGTCTTAGTACTAAGGTACTAACAGCACGTTACTTTTTATTGTTTTCCCCTCAGTTTATTCCACCNGAAAATGGGCCAAAAGGAATGTGTCAGTACAGTTGCTGGAATTCTAGCAGTGCTGAGCTGGTCATCCAGTACTAATGAAAGTCTTCCCTATCTCCCCAATATTTTTTGTTACACTTTGATTTTTTGTTCTCTCTTTGGGAAATAATAAGAGGATTTCAGCTTGGGTGCTGTTGGCTTTGAGGCTTTCTTTTAATGTATTAATACAATTGTCAACCACATCACAGCAAGAACAAATTATATGTCAGGCAGTGATTGCATAACAGAATTCATCTCTATTTGGAGAAAGGGACAAAAGGTGACAGTGTAGCTCTCTCAGGAACACCCTGTCATGCAGAGTGATGGGCTCAAGTACAAAGCTTAGGCAGATCAAGCCCAGAAACAGCCAAAAGAGACAGGCTGTGAATTAGAGACTGCCCACGGGGACAGCCCCTGACAGAATGAGAGGGGCTGGAAGGACGATCCTGGGGAGGGTGGCTGACATTTGTCTCTGTAAGTACTAACAGGAGAACCAGCAAATTCATGGAAAATAAGAATCCGTGCCCAATACCCACAATTACAGAGGAGGTTGTCAGAGGTGTGGGACTTAAAACATTTGGGAATTCAGAACTCTTAGTTGATAGAGATGCACAGTAAATGCTAGCTGAGAAATATATGCAGACCATTTATTTAATCAATCCTATTGGGTTGTTGCTGGGTGTCCCATGGGCAGGTCTTGATACCAGAAGTGATCTGCCAGATATTCAGACAGAGATTTTGAAAATAGAAACACAAGCAGAGAGCAAAGCTGATTTTAGGATCTTCTTTCTACACATCTCCTTCTAATTCTCTTATGGCCAGTAATGATATGGGTTGACTGGAAATGCTTTCTGAAGGTGTATCCGCATAAGAATGAATTATAAAGACAACCTATAGTTCCTTGTCTTTGATGTTTTGCCTCCTTTTTGATCCTGGTTGTCACTCCTCTTTTTTGTTGTGATGTTTCCAGCTTAGCCCATTTTGGGCTTTGTCCACCGATGCAATGGACATGAACTTGGGCAAGCTTTGGGAGATCGTGAGGGACAGGGAAGCCTGGCATGCTGTAGTCCATAGGGTCGCAAAGAGTTGGACAAGACTGGGTGACTGAACAACAATAACTTGTCTATTTATTTGCTAAATCGAGCAACCCTTCCAGGGCCTTCCACTGCGGTGGCTACAGTTCCTGGCTGCCCTTGAACTCCATGCGGGTCAGCTAACTGCCTTCTCCCAGACCCAACCTCCACGTTTCAGAGGCTATGAAAACTTGTCAAAACTTCTAATGTGGGGAATGAACATTTTCTTTCTTTAAAATTAGCGTTTGTACAACGTTGCATCTCATTAAATGACATAATGTTACACATAAATCATCCTGACCAGGTTTGTTTGTACAAAACACCGTGCTTTTGGCCTCTTTTGTCTATAATCTGAATTTGAAAGCACACCTATGGAGACGCATTGAACCTCTCAAGAAGCGCGGAAAGCGAGGAGTGTCTGTCGCATTGTCCTTCCCCTCGGTGGCCGTAGCCCTGTCACGGGATGCACCCGGCAGCTCTCTGCTCTACCCTGAGGGGCCGCCATGACCGTAGGCAGCGGAGGATGTGGGCGGCTGCAAGGCCTCAAGGTGGGAAGAGGGAACCACCTGTGTGAAAGGCGATCAGGCTCATCAGTTTACACTCTCAGGGGAAAGGAATTATCGACACATATTTGGAGCTTCCCAGGTGGCTCAGCAGTAAAGAATGTGCCTGTAACGCAGGAGATGCAAGTTCAATCCTTGGGTCGGGGAGATTCCCTGGAGGAGGGGGTGGAAACTCACTCTAGTATTCTTGCCTGGAGAATCCCAGGGACAGAGGAGCCTGGCAGGCTACAGTCCACTGGGATGCAAAGAGTTGGACACGATGAAAGCGACTGAACATGCACATCACTCTTTTTACCAACTTACTCTCTAAATAAGCTGTTCATGGAGAATGGCGTGAACATAAAAATCAACAATATGATAAATTCATGAATAAAAGGCTACATACACACATACATCTGAACAGAGCCACATGTATACGAACTTCCTGCTTCTGAGATGGTTCCACAGACAGATGAATAACAAGAACTTGAGGAAGGCACACCCAGCTCCTGCAGTGGGAAACCTCCCAAGAGCTCTAATTTAATAAAGACCAAATAATACATACTTTCCTGGTGGCTCAGATGGTAAAGTGTCTGTCTACAATGTGGGAGACCCGGGTTCAGTCCCTGGTTTGGGAAGATCCCCTGGAGAAGGAAATGGCAATCCACTCCAGTACTATTGCCTGGAAAATCCCATGGACAGAGGAGCCTGGTAGGCTACAGTCCATGGGGTCGCTAGGAGTCAGACACGACTGAGGGACTTCACTTTCACTTCAAATAATACATATTTATAGAGTTCTCAAACGTTGAAGACTGCATACTTGATAAATCACAATGTTAATGATCAAAACTGGGAAAAATAAAATATTAACTAAAACTAAACACACGTACACACAGAGGGGATTCTTAAGAGTGAAGACGAGAGACTATAAAATGGAATGCTTCCATGACTATTTCTTTGTTGGGGAGGATATGGAAGAGCAGCTGTACTTGAGATTGGTCACAGCAAGTTTTANCCCACTCCAGTACTCTTGCCTGGAAAATCCCATGGACAGAGGAGCCTGGTAGGCTACAGTCCATGGGGTCGCTAGGAGTCAGACACGACTGAGGGACTTCACTTTCACTTCAAATAATACATATTTATAGAGTTCTCAAACGTTGAAGACTGCATACTTGATAAATCACAATGTTAATGATCAAAACTGGGAAAAATAAAATATTAACTAAAACTAAACACACGTACACACAGAGGGGATTCTTAAGAGTGAAGACGAGAGACTATAAAATGGAATGCTTCCATGACTATTTCTTTGTTGGGGAGGATATGGAAGAGCAGCTGTACTTGAGATTGGTCACAGCAAGTTTTAACTTGAATGGAGGAGCATAAAAGTAGATGAGGTCTATCTGCAGGGTCCATGGAGCCACGATGCCCTGAGTGTCCAGCTGACACGAGGCATCTTGGATCAAACTCTGTCCCACTGGGCACACCAGATGGGTGGTGTTGGCTAGACAAACCCAGCGGTGATGCTGCAAGAGGAGCCCAGGCTTGAGAGGCAGAACTTTTCTGATCCACCACTTCCTGGGACTCTGACCTTACTCAAATCTGCGGGCAGTTTGATGAGAACTGGTGAAATAAAATAAAAATAACAGAAAACAGACAAAACCTTTTGTACCAATTTGGTCAGAGGAGCCAGTCTTCCAAACATTAAGTAGGGAGACAGAGAGGTGGCTAAGGTCCAGAGAGAAAAGCTGGCAAGCAGGGGCTCTGCTGGTTACCAGCTGTTTGTTCTGGGACAGGTCACAACTCTAGCTGCCTCAGAAGCCTCCTTTGCAGAGGAGCAGATGGTGTGGACAACATGCTTCTGGAGAGGGTTGAAGGAGGCAGCTAAAGGGAAGTACTTGTTCAGGGCATGACCTGCAGGAAGCTCTCAAGAATGTAACTAAGATTCTTACAACCAGGTTATGACAAATTCCCTCATTTTCTGACTCCAGTGTTTAAGGCAATGGCACCCCACTCCAGTACTCTTGGCCGGAAAATCCCATGGATGGAGGAGCCTGGTAAGTTGCAGTCCATGGGGTCGCTAAGAGTCGGATACGACTGAGCGACTTCCCTTTCACTTTTCAGTTTCATGCATTGGAAAAGGAAATGGCAACCCACTCCAGTGTTCTTGCCTGGAAAATCCCAGGGACAGGGGAGCCTACTGGGCTGCTGTCTATGGGGTCTCACAGAGTCGGACACGACTGAAGCGACTTAGCAGCAGCAGCAGCAGTGATTACCTTGTTATACACGGGGAACAATCAGGAGGCGGGGCTACACAAGCTGCTCCATGGAGGAGAAAGAGTAGTCGGATCCCTGCCTGCCCCTCCACTTCTACAGCTGTCATTGGCCCAGATATCTGTGACCTCTCCATTTTGAACATCTTTTTCTAAATTTGCATGATGGCATTTATACGGGTTCCTGAAATGAAGTAGCCCCCAGCACCCTGGAATCTTATCTAGGAGAGGAATATGATTTTGCCATTCCTTTTCTGGGTCCCCTCCCAGCTTTCCTAGTATCCCTGGCACAACCCTGTTCTCCCCAGTAGAGCCTGATCTCCACACCCAGCCACTGCGGTGGTGGGAACTCAACATTCTCTACCGAAGAGACAGTCAGATCTCCAAGCAGATGTTGACTTGGTCCAACATAGGTGTCCTCTTGCACTGTAGGAGAGAAGGGTCCCACACCCAGCAGGTTTGGAAAAGAGGATGCTTCTCATGTCTTTCTCTCCTCAATATCACTTGCTTTTTCTACAGCTCTGTCCTTCCATAGCTCAGCCTGATGCCTTCAGCCTCTCCCTCAGGAAATTCCATACTTTCCCAAAGGAGAAGGAGATTCTGAAGTGCCCTCCTCACCCTGGAGCCTCCGGTTTGATGCCCACAGTTCTCTTTTCCCCCAGTGTGTCCTGCAGTGGGAAAGAGGGGCAAGGAGGAGGACTCGAGGGAGTCCCAGTGTCCGAGGGAAGGGATCACTTTTGCATCTGCTTCCTGACCAGCAAGACTAGAAGCTGCTTTCCTCCTGAGTCTAAGGAGATGTACACAGAGCCAGACAGCATTCTTCCTCTCTGGAAGAGAGCACAGTCTAGTTCTGTTCTGGGAAAACAACACTTATGTCATCGTGGATGGGACCTTGCCTGCCCCTTGTGAAATAAAAACCCAGAGGGAGCACTTGAGTTTATTTTTGCTGGAGCTGGCTTCAGAGCTAAATGAGATGTTAGCCGCAATGGTTTTCCACCTACGTGCCATACTAGTTGGTGGCCCAGCTCATAGATCCTGGCCCAGGGATCAAACCTGGGTCTTCTGCATTGTAGGCAGATTCTTTACTGTCTGAGTCACGAGGGAAGCCATATTAGATTGCATATCCTTTAATTCCAGAATCATCTTAGTACTAAGGTACTAACAGCACGTTACTTTTTATTGTTTTCCCCTCAGTTTATTCCACCACGCTTATTGACAGTTTGTCAGTAACTGACAGTCCACATACTAAGAGAGTGTAAGAAAGATGACAACTCTTCTTTGCCTAACAGTGGAATAGGGATATACCCTAGAGATGGTCTAAACCCCATTTGTAAAACAGGGCAGAGTAACAGCCTCCTTCTTGACCTCCATGGGCATAAAAATGAGGATGAGTAGATGGAGATTTGGGAGTTCCTCAGAGGACCATGTAAATGTGATGGTTGATGGCTATTGAGTTAAATGGGAAGGAGGCTGCGTATTCCACCCATACGAGGCTACTGGTGATTGAGCCAGTGCCTGGGCCAAGGTGTGCGCTGACATGAATTGTATCTGCTAACCTGATGACCACTCTGCAGTGACCTGGAATGACGGACATGTTGGAGGATGAGTGCCTCCACAAGGATCAAGGGGCACCATCTGGGGAGTCTCCAGTGAAGAGACCTCTCAGCTATCTTGCAGAGTAGTCTCCCAATACCGCCTGGATTTAGCTAAGTGACTAGCATTGGTCAGCATGGCCTCAGATAGCATGTGACAAGCAGAACTTTGAATTTAGCCATTCTGCTTTAAGGAAGTTCAGTAGTCGAGGGGAGAGAAAACCACAGTCCACGGCCACAGTCCCAGCTTGGCTCCCAGGAGATTAAGGATGAGGTGTGGCCGTGCCTGCCTGGCCATCCCAGCACCTCGGCAGAAATACACAATCACAGAGAACTGCCTAGCCAACCCACAGAGTCATGAGAAATGGTAAATTGTTGTTTTACTAGAGTGTTTCTTTCCCTGCAACTATGGGTGGTGACTGAAATACTGTCTGGTTAATTCAATTCGACTGATGCTTCTTGAGTGTCTATTACGCACAAGGCATGACTCCAGGAACTATGTGATGACTCACAGCCAGGTGACTAGCTAGGGAGAGTGGGTGGAAGTAGGGAGAGATGGAGGGCTCTGAAAGACCTTGTGGGTCCCTGGTTGATCTGCAGGAGCAGATATAATGACCGGACAAAGCTTTAAAATGAAACTCTAGTGGTACTAATGGGCCATTTTCTGGCCATCAAAACAGATGTAAAAGCAGACTTTTAAAGCGAGAAAATTTCCTTCTCCAGGGGACCTTCCCCAACCAGGGAGCAAACCCGTCTCCCATTTGGCAGGCAGGTTCTTTGCCACTGAGCCACCTGGAAGCACATACATGCATATCTATGCTGACTCCCTTCACTGTTCATCTGAAACTACCACATTGTTAATCAGCTATACCCCAATACAAAATAAGAAGTTTAAAGTTTGGGGAAAAAAATAAAGTGAGACCAAAATTTAAGCTAGGGTCTTAGCACCAGAATGATTGGCTATTTAGGGACAGATCTCAGACAACTAGTTGATAGGAGGAAAGTCAAGACGTAACCCCTAGTGAGAAGACCCAACCTGCATGTTAACCCGGACACCTGAGCTTTCTAGAGTGGCTCAGACTTCAAATTTGCCTCCTTTGATCACTGGTATTATGCTGGTGAGGCTGCTGCTGGGCAAAGCTCTGGGTAGATGAAGCTCAGGAAGAAATAGCAAAATACCAAGGGTCTCTGCAACACAGAGGGAGCTGAAGAGGGAAAGACACTGACCACCCATCTTTGAGAAAGACAGTGATGCTTTGGGGTGCTGACAGGAAAGTCAAGTTCACAGGTTATCTAGAGGGTGAGTCAGTGGGTAAAGAATCTGCCTCCAGTGCATTAGATGCAGGAGATGCAGGTTCGATNATGGACATGAGTTTGAGTGAACTCCAGGAGTTGGTGATGGACAGGGAGGCCTGGTGTGCTGCAATCCATGGGGTCACAAAGAGTCAGACACGACTGAGCGACTGAACTGAACTGAACTGAGCTGAATGTAAACTAAGAGCAGCAACAATAACTACTGACTTGAGAATATGTAAATAGGGTTGTAACTACTGGAAAATAAAATATATAAGGAAATGGGCGTTTAAAAATGCATTTATTGTCAGTTGAAAAGAGAGTAAGGAAACTGACTAAATTTGGCTTTAAGTCAAATATTCATCATGGGTATTAAGAGTAACTCCTAAAAGAAGAAAAGTAGAACATATAACTTACAAATGAGTTGAAAATAAGAGAGAAGTGATGATGAAAATTATTAATTCACTAGGGCATAGGCAAGGAGAAATAAGAAGCAAAGAGAAGTATGCAAAGTAGCATGAAAATAAGGTGGTAGAAATAAATCCAGTGTATCCGTGGTCCTGGCAAACATAAATAGATAAAAGTTTGTGCTATATTCTGTATACAAGAGATGCACTTAAAACGTAATGACTTAGGTTAAGTAAAGAATCAAACAACTGAAACCAAACATATACTATCCAGAACCAAAAAGCAACAAATTTTGCGAATCATGACAGTATGGGGCATCACAGAGCTGGAAGCAAAAAGCACTGCTGGGGATGATGAAAACTGGTAAACAATGAACAAATTCACCTAAAAATGTAATTCTGAGATAGTATGTACCTAATGGTAAAGTCTTAAATGTAAAATGCAGATATTGACAGGAGAGAACAAGAAGTCAACAAAAGCGCCAACGTAGAGAGCAGTTTCTAACCATATCACTGTCTGTCGTTGAGGGATCAGGCAGGTAAAAGTTTAGCAAAGACATCCAAGAGTTTAATAATACAACAAGTGTGACCTAGAGGCTATATATTAAAAAAAACCAACCTATGCCCCATAGAGAATAGCTGTAATATTTAGGCGTATGAGCAACGTAATTAGAGTCACAAAGGAAATACCAACAAATACCAAAGCATGTTTATCATATTGGCCACCTTTTCTTACCTCACTGCTATTAATTTGAAATTAATAACAAATAGAGAGTTTCATGTTTCTGTAAATGAAGAAAAATGTCTAAAGCATAGACAATAAAATAGTTATCATGTAATAATAATTGCTAATGTTACTTGAGCAGTGACTAGATACCAGGCACTGAGTGATTAATGCTTCTTACATGTATTGGCCAGTTTAATGCTCATAACAACCCTATGACACAAGAACTGTCATCTTCAGATAATGATATTCAGNACAATAAAATAGTTATCATGTAATAATAATTGCTAATGTTACTTGAGCAGTGACTAGATACCAGGCACTGAGTGATTAATGCTTCTTACATGTATTGGCCAGTTTAATGCTCATAACAACCCTATGACACAAGAACTGTCATCTTCAGATAATGATATTCAGTTCAGTTCAGTTCAGTCGCTCAGTCGTGTCCGACTCTTTGCGACCCCATGAATCGCAGCACGCCAGGCCTCCTTGTCCATCACCAACTCCCAGAGTTCATTCAGACTCACGTCCATTGAGTCAGTGATGCCATCCAGCCATCTCATCCTCTGTCTGATATTACAGATATTCTATTAGTTTACAGATAATGAAATTCAGCAACAGAGTGATTTAATAACTCGTCCAAGAGGCAGAACCATCTTTTTCTTTTTTTTTTTTTATCACAACTCCAAACTGCTTCTCCACTTAGAATACAAGCCTATAACTGAATGATCATGAAAATAAAGTACACAGAAACACACAGGGTGCATCAAAAGTGGTAATGACTGGGGTATTTATGGTCTTAAATGCCATAGCTGAATTACACTCTCAGCTGAATGAACCCTACCATAGTAAATGCAATGAAACTCGTAGAAAGCGTCAGTTGATAACGTAGAAAGCATCAGTTGGTAACATAGAAAACAAAGAAACAATGGAGGAGATTATAAAACCCAAACCTGATTCACTGCAGAAGCTAATAAAATGGTAAGACCCGCCAGCAAGATGGAGTGAAAAATGAGAGCTAAAGCACGTACAAAAATGCACTAAGACTGAGACGCGTTGCCGGAGATGGAGCAGAGATTTTTGAAGACCAAGAGGGAGTGCTGTTCACAGCCCAGAACCAGTGCTGGGAAAACAGGTAAAATGGACAGCTTTCCCAAATAAACGTAACTTCTCAAGGGACTGGAAGGGGAAGAGAAAAGCTGAATATCAAAAATCATGGAAGAATTTTATCACTACTTAAAAATCACTCCCAAAATCTAACCCCAGAACTGTTCAGTGCATACCCAATGATTATCTGAATGCTAGAAGGACTCTTTTAAATAGATTATGAGGCAACACTTCTCACTCACTTCACGAACTCATACAGTGAAAGGAAAGTTACAAAGACTCATTTGCAAAAATCCTAAATAAATTTGGCAAACTGAGCTTCGGCAATGTATACATAAAAGAATTCTTCATGAACAAATTGGGTTAATTGCAAGAGTGCGAAGATGGTTTAAAATTAGAAAACCGTGTTCATGTTATTTATCACACTAACAGATTAAAAGAGAAAAAAAAATGAGAGCATTTTGGAAAACACAGAAATGGCACTTGATAAAATTCAACATCAGTTCCTGATAACATTTTGTTTTTACTAAAACAGGAGTAGAAAAAAAAGAAAAACTTGCTTCACCTACTTTTATTTAGGAAAATTAAAATCTGAAGCCCATTTGGCGGAGCAGTGAGCCCAGAGCTATTTGCAGTGTAATCCTCTGAACCTGGTCATTTGTTTATTTGTTTCGTTTTGGTTTGGGGTCAAGCAGCAGCAGACGTTAAATGGAAAAATAATTGAGATAACAGAGGAAGTGATGATACAGAAAATTTATAAAATCGAGGCACTGAAGAAAGGATAGAAAACAAATTATCACTAAAAAAAAGTTGAAGAAAAGGAGAGGACTGTGGTTGGTACCACTTTAGACACTGTGTTACTCCATTCAGTTTGCGCTAACGAAACATCACTACCGCGTGGCTTATAGATCATTGCAATTTGACGGTTCTGGAGGATGGAAATCCACCATCAAGACTCTGGCAGGTTCAGTGTCTGCTGGGAGCGGGGCGGGTGGCCTGATTCCTGGTTCTTGAGCAGCTGGCTTTTAACTGTGTTCTCATGTAGTGGAAGGATTCCCTGGTGGCTCAGTGGTAAAGAATCTGCCTGCCAATGCAGGAGACGCAGGTCCCATCCCTGGGTTGGGAAGATCCCCTGGAGGAGGGCATGGCAACCCACTCCAGGATTCTTGCCTGAGAATGCCCATGGACAGAGGAGCGTGGCGGGCTACAGTCCATGGGGTTGCAGAGTTGGCAACGACAATGCATGGGGTGGAAGAGTGTAAGGGCTTTCTGGGGTCTCTTGTAGAACATCTCTGACCCCATCTCCAGGGCTCTGCCTCTCTCCAAGCTCCGCCTCCTCATACCGTTACACTGGGCGTCTGGTTTCAACAGATGAAGTTCCGAGGGTCGTAAACATTCAGTCTGTAGCCAATGGTTAGGCAATAGAAACAAACAGTTTGGAGAACTGGGAAGCAGACAAGAAGAGGTGAAAACTTACAAATAGAAAAAGGACTCATAAGAACCATAGAAGTTCATCTAGATGAAATGTTAGAAGGAAACAAAATGGCAAAAGAATCTAGGAAAACGTGTGGGGGACAAGGAGAGGTCATTTAAAACAAAAAGGAGGAAAAGAGGAGAGGAAAGGGAGAAAAAAAAAATACCCCTCGCTCTGGTAATATGTTAAGTAGAACTCTCAGAGCGAAGGGCTTTTCTCCTCACCTGGGCTAGAGAGCTGTCGTCATGCTGTGCTCACGTCAGGAATCTTTTGTGCAACCAGGATGCTGTCAGCCCTGCGCGTCTCTGATTGGGGTGCAGGCAGACAGCTGCTGGTTGTACGCTGGGGGCATGAGGACAGAGGCGCTGGCCCCCAAATATCACCTGCGTGGTACAACACTGGAGATTTACGTTGGTTAAAAAATACTGTGTGTAAATGCTTACATGCTATGTAAGTGGCATCAGCGTTATGGCAGGTAAGGTAACACATATGATAGGGATGAGACAAGCTTTACTGTAGTCTGTAATAACACCTTGACAGGCTTTAGGATATACTAGCCTTTATTCATGTCTTCACTCCAAAATCTTCCGAGTGCCCGCTTGAGATGCACGAAACAGTCTGCCCTTGGGGAGCTTGCAGTGTTTCGGGAGAGGCCCGGTACTCAGGTATATTACCAGGCAGATGGAGGTGAGTGCCTTGAGACCCACAGCCTCATCCTGTAGACGGAGAGCTCAGTGAGCTGTGGGCATCCCGGAAGGCTCCGTGGAGGAGGTGGCGTCTGCCAGGACCCTGAAGCGCAGGAGACGTGAACGTGAAAAGATGGAGAGACGACTCAGACGAAGCAGTCCTCTTTCCTTTCATGTAACACTGGATCCTCTCCGGTCACCCATTTAAGACTTCCCTGGTGGCTCAGACGGTACAGCATCTGTCTACAATGCGGGAGACCCGGGTTTGATCCCTGGGTTGAGAAGATCCCCTGGAGAAGGAAATGGCAATCCACTCCAGTACTATTGCCTGGGAAATCCCATGGACGGAGGAGCCTGGTGGGCTGCAGTCCATGGGGTTGCAAAGAGTTGGACACGACTGAGCGACTTCAATTTTAAAAACTTCATTCCTTTCATGTAACGCTGGATACTCTCCAGTCACCCATTTAAGAAATGCGAGCATAGGTCAGGCACATTTTGTGTTAGGAAAGAGGAGCCCAGAGTCTGGCATGGAAAACCCCTTAGGGGGTCCCTGGACACTCAGGATGAGCTGGAGGAGACAGGAGTACGCAGGTTTCTGGCTTCAGTACCTCAACTTGGGACAGTCTTGGAATTCCAAGTCTCAGACGCCCTTTCTTCTCAGCCAGCCTCCGGCACTGCGTAACAGAAACCAGTGAGGAACGATGCCGTCTGCCCCTGCCCTCCAGGCGCAGGGGGCTGCCGTTGGTCGGCGTGGATCTCCACGTGGCTCCCCTGTTCAAAGGAGTGAATGTACTCGTACAGATCTCCTCCCATAGCCCAAGGCAAGGGTATGTGTGAATCATTTGAAAAGGCAAGCAGAAATCTTTGATTGGGCTACTTCAGAATATCTCATAATAGAAAGACTCCTGTATTTCAATCATCAGAATTATAGTATCCTCCCACATTCACACTTAGGATGACCATTTTGAGTGGTGGTATTTCTTTGCAAGCTGGAATAACTGGTCAATGACAAGCAGAAATGTCCCCTGCCCGGTTCATAGAGATTTCCCCTGGGAAGTTTGCCCTGAGGAACAGATTAAGAATCTTCCTGCAGTGCAGGAGACCTGGGTTCGGACCCTGGGTCAGGAAGATCCCCTGGAGAAGGGAATGGCAACCCACCCACTCCAGTATTCTTGCCTGGAAGATCCCATGGAGAGAGGAACCTGGTGGGCTACAGTCCATGGGGTCACAAAGAGTCAGACACGACTGAGTGACTAATACAAAGGAATCAGAGCTAAAGAACAGACATTATAACGCACACATTCTTTAGAGATGCTTGCAAAGTGTTTTACATGCCAAGGTGTGTAAAGGCATCGGCAGGTATGAGAGGCCTTAAAATCTTTGGCGGCTGGTGATCCGGACCTTGTTATTCTTAAGTCCTGGGACTGGAAGCCTAGCATCTCTGCAGAAATGCAGACTCTGGCCCCAGTTTGGACCCAGATCCCTAGGCATTTAGTACGAACAGTACATTTTGAAAAGTCCCGGCTTAGAGAGGCTTGAGAGGAAGCCATCAGTAACCCTGATCAGGTCCCATGAGGTTCCCCAGCGGAAGGAAAGCCAAACGTGACTGCTTTATATACCCTAATATTAATGTTGCTATCAAGCAGGTCAGGTCACACTCTTAAATTATTTCCCATCAGTATCCATGACCCAACTAGTTATACCGGTTTTCATTAGTTCTCAGAAAAAATGGGGAGGAAATTCAGTCTGTTTAAATCCAAATTAAGCTTTGGTTTGCACTACTCCCACTACAAGGACATGTTAAAAGTCACCATACCTCTTCTGACTGCACGATGATTAAAAGTAAATACTAACCCGAAAAGGCCTCAGCTTGGCACACCTTGTTTTCCTCAAATGAATTCTTATTCATTAAATGGCTGAATGTTTGTGAATAAATATCATTCCTATTTTTAAGATCCAAAGACAGATAATTAATGAACTATACTGATAATTACAGAATTTTAATATTTATAGACATCTGTCACTTTACATTTTAAGATAGTCTTACCATATGTGCTGCTGTCTTTTAATTCCAGTAATTAAAGTTTATGAACATATACTGCGAAAATATGGCTGTAACATTGTCAGATTGATTATTAGGAGGCTCTCTTACCGATAAGCTGTCTGTTTTGTAAAGGGAAGTTATTACAAAGATTAAACTTACCCTAGAATCTTGTTCCTCTGTTGTTTAAAAAAATGTTTGTGTGTGCACTTTTCAGGTCAAGTTCAGCCCCTGAGTATGTGGCTGTACTTAGGTTATATCTATACTGGTGGCATTATTTAATACGTGAACTGTATCACCAATTTGTCAGAATTTCTGCCTAAGAAGGAAGACTTACATCCTTTATACACTTTATTTATTTGCTGGCTGCGCTGGGTGTTTGTTGCTTTGCGCGGGCTTTCTTTGGCTGCGACGAGCGGGAGCTCCTCTTCCCTGGGGTGGAGCGGGCTTCTCGCTGCGGTGGCTCTGTCTGTGGAGCACAGGCTCAGCGGCGGCCTGTGGAATCTTCCCTGACCAGGGATCGAACCTGTGTCCCTCACATTGGCAGGCAGATTCTTTACCACCATGCCACCAGGGAAGTCCCTTCCCTTTTAATCTTCACTAACTTTTCTGTGTCTCCTGCAGAGCTCAGAAGACACGACACAGGTTGAGAGATGCCTTTCTGGCTTCTTTTATTCACCACTTAGTGCGGCATCCAAACTGATTATTGTGTAGTTGAGGCGGGTGAAGTTGTTTTCCTCTTTTTTGCACTTGCCTGAAATATCACCCAGATTGATTTTGAGTTTCCAAATCCAGGTTGGATTTGACTCCGTCTCCAGGCATTAAAAATAGTAGACACATTTTTATTTAAGTTTTAGCAACAGAGACAATTCCCCATCTGTTCTCGAGAAGTCTATCTCTTGATGTGGGTTTGGGAAAGGAGTCCATTGATTAAAGCTCTGAACATGCATACGGTCAATGGCCCGACCATACGTAAAAACAAGCCTGTAGCAGCTCGCCCAGGACTTAAGCCAGCTACAGGGCAGACTCGCAGGATGTCAGGCTGGTCTCAGGGAGCAATGCCCGAAACCAAACCGCAACAATAACCTCCCCAATCAGTCCAGAGTAGCCAGGACTTGAATAATAACTGACAGCTTCCTTAATTTTGTCCCTGCTTCCAACCTGAGGCCAGCCAGAGAAAGCCACAATACACACCCCTAACTAACCGCACGTTGTTGTTTATTGGTGTTTAGTTGCCCAGTTGCCTCCAACTCTTTGCGACTCCATGTTCTGTAGCCCACCAGGCTCCTCTGTCCGTGGGATTCTCCAGGCAAGAATACTCAAGTGGGTTGCCATTTCCTTCTCCAGGGGATCTTCCAGGCATCAAACCCTGCGTCTCCTGCTTGGCAGGCGGATTCTTTCCCAGTGAGCCACCTGGGAAGCCCAACTTAACCGCATAGGATGCCACTCCATCTGCAGCCTCCTCCGTCCAGCAGCCTTGACTCAGGACACGCCTGACGCCCTCAGTGCTTTCCTTTATGAAGCTCTCCCCCTCCTCTGCTATTCTTGCATCTCTGCCGAAACACAGGTGCTGGTGGCTGACCCCTTGACCTGTGGCATGGAGAATCTCCACAGTAGTGGTCACTCTGCTCTCATTTGATCCAAAGTTTGGACCCAATCTGATTCCTGGCAGGTAGGAATCTAAGGAATCCTGGCCTGGTCTCTAGATCTATCGTTATGCTGCTGCTGCTACTGCTAAGTCGCTTCAGTCGTGTCCGACTCTGTGTGACCCCATAGACAGCAGCCCACCAGGCTCCTCTGTCCCTGGGATTCTCCAGGCAAGAACACTGGAGTGGGTTGCCATTTCCTTCTCCAATGCATGAAAGTGAAAGGTGAAAGTGAAGTCGCTCAGTCGTGCCTGACTCTTAGCAACCCCATGGACTGCAGCCCACCAGGCTCCTCCGTCCATGGGATTTTCCAGGCAAGAGTACTGGAGTGGGGTGCCATTGCCTTCTCTGGATCTATCATCATAAACCCTTTTTATTTCCATCCATCCATCCATCTGTCCATTTGAAAAACATCTCTGCCTCTCTTGGTGTTGCCTGGTCATGTAGCTGGTAAGGCCTTGCTGTGCTGACTTCTCGTTTGGTTTAGTTGTTAGATTCTTGCCTTATACCTTGTGACTAAGGCCAAGCTTGGACCCCACTTGGACCCAGCTTTCTCTTTCCAGGTTTCCTGAGTCTTTCCCTTCTGCCTAGCATTCCAGTTCCACTTGTTCTCGTCATCTTGGGATAGAGTGAGTTCAAGCCCTCATCCTGAAGTCCTCTGGGCCTCAGTGATGTCACGTGGCCTTTAGGGTCCTGCTGTGAACCTGACTACGTCCCTCTTCTCCCCTGCACTCAAGGCCCCTACCCCATCCTCCTGGCGCGCCACTGTCCCGGCTGCTTCCTCTGTCTGTTTTCTCGGCTCCTTCAGTGCTCAGCTCCTTGCAGTTTGGCCCCTTTCCTTAGCTCACCCCGGATTCTCATATGCTGAGGTCATGGATGCCTTGAGTCAGAAATGTTCCCTGCTTTCTGCGGAAGGGAGGCTTTTCCCATCCAGCCCCCCAGGGGCAGCCGGGTGGATGCGGGGCGGTGGGGTTGGGGGGCGGCGGTGACGCTTAGACTTGGCTTCTGCTCTCGAGGTGTATTTAACACGGTGAAAAGAACAGTGAGCGAAGCCTTAGTTGCAGAGCTGGGAGGGTGAGGTCTCAGGGCGCCAAGGAGGATCTCGTGGGAGCGTCAAGGAGGTTGTCTGAGTCAGCTGGGGATTTCTCTCCCTGTTGGGAATTGACAGCGTTGTGTCAGGCACTGCGGTGTCTGTTGTCTTCCTGGAGTTTGTACTTATCTTCCCTTGCTTTTCGGAGCGTCTGTTCTCTGTTTTTTAGCCTGAGCTGTTGTCTCTGGTCCTGAGCTTAATGGCTAAACACAGGCAAATGNCAGTGTTCTTGCCTGGAGAATCCCAGGGACGGGGGAGCCTGGTGGGCTGCCGTCAGTGGGGTCGCACAGAGTTGGACACGACTGAAGCGACTTAGCAGCAGCAGCAGCAATATTCCATTGTATGAATAGACCACGTTTTGTTTATCCAGTCATCTGTTGATGGACACTTGGATTCTTTCCATCCTTTGGCTGTTGTGAATAATGCTGCTGAACGTGGGTGGATAAGTGTCTGAGCCTCTGCTTTGGCCTTTTGTTTGTAAACTCAGATGTGGCATAGCTGGATCACATGGTAATTCTGTTTAATTTTTTGAGGAACTACCATGCTGTTTTTCTCCACCGTCTCCATTGTTTGGCATCTTACACCTCTGTTTAAGGTTTATTTATTGGGCATTCAGCGAAAGGGCTTCAAGGCAGTAAAATGGTTCTGTACACTAGACAGTTTGAAATAGGTTATACTTTCCACAGTGGCACTGGTGGCATGTGTATAGTCTCCAGACAGTAGGTCTCTGGACCATCAGGTAGCCGGTGAGAGATACCCAGTAAGCGTGGTTTCCCAGGAGACACTATTTCAGTGAGATAAGTGCTCAGTGCCAAGTCAACAACAGCAGAGTAGATACAACTAACCCAGGGTGGCCTTTCTCCACTTGAGACCTGGGGCTTGCAGCCATGTAAGAAATGCCATGAGCTCTGAATTCAGCTCACCAGTTCCCAGTCACAGAGTAGCGGCCGTTCAGGGAGATTTGGGAGACCTGGCTGCTCATTCTAATCCCCAGTTCAGTTCAGCTGCTCAGTTGTGTCTGACTCTTTGCGACCCCATGAACTGCAGNTGTAAGAAATGCCATGAGCTCTGAATTCAGCTCACCAGTTCCCAGTCACAGAGTAGCGGCCGTTCAGGGAGATTTGGGAGACCTGGCTGCTCATTCTAATCCCCAGTTCAGTTCAGCTGCTCAGTTGTGTCTGACTCTTTGCGACCCCATGAACTGCAGCACGCCAGGCCTCCCTGTCCATTGCCGGCTCCTGCAGCCTACTCAAACTCACGTCCATCAAGTCAGTGAGGCCATCCAACGATTTCATCCTCTGCTGTCCCCTTCTCTTCCCGCCTTCAATCTTTCCCAGCATCAGGGTCTTTTCCAGTGAGTCAGTTCTTTGCATCAGGTGGCCAAAGGATTGGAGTTTCAGCTTCAGCCTCAGTCCTTCCAATGAATATTCAGGACTGATTTCCTTTAGGATGGACTGGTTGGATCTCCTTGCAGTCCAAGGGACTCTCAAGAGTCTTCCCCAACACCACAGCTCACAAGCATCAATTCTCCAGCACTCAGCTTTCTTTATTGATAGTCCAACTCTCACATCCATACGTACATTATAATCTTGCCATAAACAGTATCTGATCTTGAAAAATACCCATAGCCTCTCAGACCTGTAGCTTCCCTGAAGACACTTGAGTTCAATGGTCCCTAAGTTACTTAGAGTTTTTAAATCCTGTGATAGAACAGTTACTTTGATACTGTGCTGATTAACAAACACTGATGACTCCTTTTGAATCTGCTTTCTTTAATGAATCCGATAATTTTCAGACAATGCGTAATAATTCTTCACTTTTTGTTCCTGGTTATCGAAAGCATTCTGCTTGGTTATGGAGTATTTCTGGTAGCAGCTGTATTTCAGCAGGTCTGTTGGATGTTTTTGGTTTAGCCTCTTTGCTCAGCAGTTGTGAGTGTCCCTGGTGTCACCTCGCTCAACATTATGAGGTCTGAAAAACACCATTGGAAAGAGGAAGACAACCTGGGCCTCCTGAAGGCCAGCAGGGGCCAGCAAGTGTCTGTAATTGCCTGTATGATACCAATTTCCCTGCAGTTGAAGTAAAATTAAGTGCAGAAAGCAAGATTGTTTATCTGTACAGAGTCATAGGTTATTTTCCTCTCAAAGGCTACAATGAGATAAACATGATTTCCCGGGTTTTTGTGAAAAGGTGATTTGAATATTGGGCTTGGAGTTCCAAGTTCAAACTACTTGTGTATTATAGTTCTTCTTATAGCAGTGCTTGAAGTCTGACCAAAATGTCTAGGGCCACTGGGAAAACCCGCTGATAGGAGTTTTTGATTTGCAAGAACGACAGACAATACCAACTTAGAGTGCACTTGCTTATTAGCTAAAATGTTGGTCACACTTGGAGCAGAAAGCCTGAAAAATCCCATAGACAGAGGAACCTGGTGGGCTACAGCCCATGGGGTCAGAAAGAGTTAGACGCGACTGAACGACTAAGCACACACAAGACATCCAGGAGAATGTTGAATAGACCTGGCGAAAGAGGACATCTTTGCCTGGTTCCTAAAAAGGGGGAAAGTCTTCTGTCTTTTGCTATTAGGTGTGTTAGTGGTAATGTTTTTATAGATGTCGGGTCAAATAGAAAACCCGTTCTAGAGTTTTCCGTGTAGGGGAGCAAGCGGTTGAATAACAGGACTTTACTAAGCCTTCTTAGTTGTATATACTGATGCTCAGAATAATAGGAACGGTACGGAGTTCTCACTTCCGAGTGAGGGTTGCATCATTCCTGTCAAATCTTTTCATAACATCATAAGATTGCAGAATGACTCTAATATCTTGTTATATAGAGACCTCTGAGCTAAGAGGATCCTGTCTGAACATCATGGTGAAGATTTGGATGATTAGCAAAGCAGCCCCAGTTACAAATTATTAAACTTTAGCCTCTCATGGTTCAGTGGTAAAGAATCCAACTACTAATTCAGGAATGAGAATTCAGTCCCTGGGTTGGGAAGATACCCTGGAGAAGGAAATGGCAACACACTCCAATATTCTTGCCTGGAGAATTCCATGGACATTCCATAAACTGGCGGACTACAGTCCATGGAATTGCAAAAGAGTCTGACATGACTTACTGACTGAACAACAACAATAACAAAGCCTCTCATACTTTGGCCTATAAATGCTATGTATTTATTTGTTTTCAATTTTCTCTTCTTGGGCTTAATTTTTAAGTTAACACTGGGTTTCTGGTGTGACTNACATTCCATAAACTGGCGGACTACAGTCCATGGAATTGCAAAAGAGTCTGACATGACTTACTGACTGAACAACAACAATAACAAAGCCTCTCATACTTTGGCCTATAAATGCTATGTATTTATTTGTTTTCAATTTTCTCTTCTTGGGCTTAATTTTTAACTTAACACTGGGTTTCTGGTGTGACTGCTGCTGCTGCTAAGTCGCTTCAGTCGTGTCTGACTCTGTGCGACCCCATAGACAGCAGCCCACCAGGCTCCCCCATCCCTGAGATTCTCCAGGCAAGAACACTGGAGTGGGTAACTACCAGTAAAAGACTATCTTTACAGTTCATGCACTTCACATATTACATTTAAGACCAAATCTAGATTTTAAAAGAAAAATGTTAGCGTTGATAGACATTATAAAAAGTATTTCCTGTACATAATTTCCTTTAATCTCTAAAATAAAAACCAACAAAGCGGGGACTTCCCTGGCGGTCCAGTGGTTGAAACTTAGCCTTCCAGTGCAGGTTCGATCCCTGGTCAGGAAGCTAAGATCCCACATGCCTCTTGGCTAAGAAACCAAAATGTAAAAAACAAAAGCCGTATTGTAGCAAATTAAATAAAGACTTTAAAAATGGTCTGGGTCAAAAGAAAAAAAAAAAAATCTTAGGGCCCCCGTGGTGGCTCAGTGGTTAAGAACCTACCTGCCAATGCAGGAGACGCAGGTTTGATCCCTGGTCCGGGAAGATCCCATATGCCACAGAGTGGCTAAACCTGTGTACTACAGCTATCAAGGCTGTGAGTCCAGGAGCCAAAACTCCTGAGCCTACGTGCCACAGCTGCTGAAACACGTGCAGCCTAGAGCCTGTGCTCCACAACGAGAGAAGCCACTGCAATCAGACACCCAAGCACTGCGACCAGAGGGAGTAGCCCCTGCTCGCGGCAGCTAGTGAAAAGCCTGCATGCCGCGGTGAAGACCCGGCTCGGCCCCCAAATAAGTCTTCCGAAAGAAAACCAACAAAGCTCTAAGATGCCTGACTTTTGCAATTCTTCTTCATTTATTGTGGAAACTAGATTGAGTTTTGTTTTTAGCCAGGATATACGGAACATGTGTCCAGTGGATACAATATCACTTACCTTTATTGTGCTTATAGATCTTGGTTAGACAAAATAACTGGATTTATTGAATGTTACTCAGAAGAGGAAATTATTAAATTATTGCTTGCCAGGGTTCTTCTTTCAATACCTCTTCTGGAGGAAAATTGTCAATTCAGAATTTCTCTTATGGGTCTCAGAGGCTAGTAACTTATTGAATACAGAAAATGTCTTGTTTTAAACTTATATGCATGTGAAAAATCGCCTCTTAAAAAGTCTCCAGTGTGATATAATGTACAACTTATGCAATAGCTGTAGGTAGATTTAACTATATTTATAGAGACGCACGGATATATTTTCTCGGGCTTCTCCACACGTCTTTGAGGATTTTTCTTCTGAGGCTCATTCCCAGGGCTTTTTGTTTAGATGAAAGGAAAGATGACTCTCTAGCTTTCACTGACAGTCCCCATTAGTTATGAATTTCAGTCTAAAATTTTGTCTAAAAGCAGAACGTGCCTCCTTCACACATGAGCATTAGAAAACGCCTTTTGCTCTCAGGCGTTGAGTATGTTTTAAGTTTTCAGAACTTAACTGTATTTGTAGATTATTGCCTGAAACTGGTAAATTGGGAATTTAGTTTACCTTCATAATTTTGACGTACTTGTTGTTACAGGTATTTGATGGAATTCTACTGTCTGTGATAATGAATTCCTGATTCAAATTTCCTGTTTGTTTAGGGCACACAGGAAGAGGGGGAAAGATGGATCTTTGCTGTGTTTTTGATTTGCAGCCCTAAAGCTCTGCTGTGAAATTACAGAGTCAGGCATTCGTTTATGTAAAAACATGAATCTAGCAGGAACTAATCCCTCTCTGATGTCACCCTTTTCATGGAATATTAATATCAAGAAATATGATTGCATGTGGCTTTTGAAAAAAGAATTGATTTTCTATTGGGGTGGCTCAGATGGTAAAGAATTTGCCTGCAATGTGCGAGACCCAGGTTCGATCCCTGGGTCAGGAAGATCCCCTCGAGAAGGGAATGGCAACTCATTCCGGTGTTCTTGCCTGGAGAATCCACAGACAGAGGAGCTTGGCAGGCCACAGTCTGGTGTCACAGAGAGTCAAACACGGCTGAGCGAATCTCTTGACTGTGTGTTAGCAGATAAATGATGTGATAGTTTCGGGTGAACAGCAAAGGTACTCAGCCTATACATACGTGTTGCTTATGGCTTTATGTTGGATTCTGACTATCTAAGGCTTTTTTGGTCCATAAACAAATGAAAAGAATTTTAGGACTGTAAGGTTATTTTACCAATCCTGGGAACTTTCTAGTAATAAGAATACATAGTTGAAAGCACCTCCACTTTTTGTCTGTGCCCAGATATTTTAAAAATAGTCCTCCATGGAAATCCTAGATGGTTTCAAAATGCCTGTGTGTGTGTGTGTGTGTGTGTGCGCGCGTGCGTGCGTGTGTGCGTGTGTGTATGAGTGTGTGTGTAGGTGCATGCTTAGTTGTATCCAATTCTTTGCGACCTCATGGATTGTAGCCCACCAGGCTCCTCTGCCCATGGGATTCTCCAGGCAAGAATATGGGAAGTGGGTTGTCATTTCCTCCTTCAGGGAATCTTCTGGACCCAGGGATTGAACCTATATCCCCTATGTCTTCTGCATTGACAGGTAGATTCTTTACCACCAGCACCACAAGGGAAGCCCTCAAAATGCCTTTGGGCAAATGCAAATGCTAGTGGGAAAATTGGAGGCTCCTTCACTTTTTGATGGTGGGAAAAGGAACATTAGGACTTTTTGCCAAGGGAAACTTGCTAAGTGTCCGGGTGCTATAAGAATTAGTTCGACCAGCTTTGTGCAAGTCTGCCCATGGACACACAGAATTAAATAAAACAGCAACAGAAGAAATACTGGGAACTAGCATCAATATTTACTTAACAAAGTAGATTTGCTTGGAAAAATTAACTTTAGCCTTGTTATCACAGTAAGAGCGACAGTTCCTAACTCTTAGTTCTGTGGGAGAACAGATAATGAGGTTACAGATATGAGGAACGTATTCTTGCTTCGCAGGTGTATGAGATGCTGGCACAGAATATCGAAAGTGTGCCAGCCAGCCAGGTCCTCTTCCTGCTAAGTAGCTGCTTCAAATCCTCCTGGCTTCAGAGGTGAATCTCCCTGCTGATTTATGAATCCTGGGAGTCACAGCTTTAGGTGAGGGATTCGTCACCTTGAACTACACACAGGGTGAGAGAATGTCAGAAGAAGGCAGAAGAGCAGGCTTTGTGATTCTAGAGGCTGCTTTATTAGCTTGGGTCCTGCTGTGGGGCTTCCCTAGTGGCTCAGACCGTAAAGGATCTGCCTGGCAATGCAGGAGACCTGGGTTTGATCCCTGGATCAGTAAGATCCACTGGAGAAGGGAGTAGCTACCCACTCCAGTATTCTTGCCTGGAGAATTCCTTGGACAGAGGAGCCTGGTGGGCNACACTGTTATAATTTTCACCAGTTAGGCTTGTTTCACTAAGAAATGGGTCTGTAGAGCTCTTCACATTGCCATTTGGAAAGCAGAATTCCTACAATATACTTTTTTATAAATTTCTTTTTTTGAATTGCAGTATAGTAGGCATGGGCCTCCCAAGTGGCTCAGTGGTAAAGAACCTACCTGCCAAAGCAGGAGACACAAGTTTGATCCTTGGGTCAGGAAGATCCTCTGGAGAAGGAAATGGGGACCCACTCCACTATTCTTGCCCGGAAAATCCTATGGACAGAGGAGCCTACAGTAGGCTCCGTATAGACATATACTGGCAGCAGGCTACCATATATGAGGTTGCAAAAGAGCTGGACAAAACAACTTTGTGACTGAACAACAACATAGTGTGCGTAACATGAAATTTGCCATTCATACCATCTGTAAGTGTACAGTTCAGTGGCACTGAGTACACCTCAGTACAAGGATGTAACCATCACTGCGCACACCTCCAGAACGCTGTTCTTCTTGCAAAACAAACGCTATGCCCATTACACAATAACCCCTCGGTCTTTCCTCCTTTTAACCCCTGGTACCTGCCCTTCTGCTTCCTGTCTCAATGTATTTGACTATGCTCGATGACTCGTATGAGTGAAATAATGTAATTTATGTTCTTTTGCCTCTACTAATTTCACCGTACAGCAGCTTAAAAAATTTAAAGGTTTTTAAAAAATTACTTTTTTTCTTTTAAGGAATGAACCAACTTTTAAAGGTTGAATCTGCATACCTAAAGCAATGAAATGATGACAAATGTCAAGGGTCTTCACTTCTGCTCTAACATTCAGACACAGTGATAATTGAGAAATATCTCACATGAAGTTTCTTATCTTCCTTCCTCATTTTTTGAACTCTGTGTTACTTTTCAAATTTGCAAATTGCTGCTAAGCACATGCTAGCATTAAGTACATTAACATTCCTCAGAACAAATGTCACAGTGAATACAAAACCTGTCATCTTACCTAGAACATATGGCTTTAACAACAGTGATAATTTTTCATGAACCAGAGTGAACAGTTTGGCTTGTGCCTTTTTTATGAATTCAATCTGTTCTGGTCCCCAGCTTGTAGTATGCCTCTTTCTCTCTGAATGGCTCTCAAAAATGAGATGACAATCTGTAGATGTTTCCCTTTACCACCAAGGGTCCTAATCTTTTGGAAGACGTGGGAACAGATGAAAGTATTTGGTTCTGGGAATGGAAATTACCGATGGATAGAATCCCATTACAATGAGCTTCACTGGCATTTTCTGTTGAGCAATTAGCTTTGTCCGAGAAGAGGCTTCCTGCCATGACCAGAAGGAAATGCATAAGGCAAGGTGGGTTTTTATTTATTCCAGAAAAGCAAATACTCTTTATTTCTAGCTTCTTTAAATTCCAGGTAGATGCATTCTTTTGCCAAGACGATTTTTCCACATAAAGGCTAAGACTCTGTGTGTGTGTGTGTCTGTGTGTGGATAGTATGAATCACTCATCTTGTGACTAGAATATAAATGTAACTAAATAAAAGGTGTATTAGAGGTACTTACTTGTTCTATTAATTTGTTTTACACATATTTTTAAAATCCAATTAATTTTTAAAAGTAGAAGCTACAAGCCATAATGTTGCATGACATAGATGCTATCAATGATATAACAACTCACCGAAAGCAAGCTTTCGTCAGAATAACACAAGCACAGTAAAGAACCACCTTGTGTCCCTTAGTCACAAGTAAGCACAAATCCAAGGAAAAATACTAAGAAAGACCTGTTTTCTAGAACTGACCAAAATATTGACGCACACCTCTTTTCTGTGAGTACTCTCAGACCTTTTGGAATAGAGCATGTCAAAACACCACCCGTTATTCTGTGTGCTTCTGTTCCTGGTTTTTCCCAGTCTCTAAAAGGCTCTGTACTACTACTCTGGTGTGCCAGGAACGCATGGCTTATTCCTCTAGTTGACAGAATCTTGTTTCAGACCTTCAGTCTTTCAGATTCTTCAGGGAGAGGAAGTGCTTGCCAATCCAGTGCTTTCTCTTCCGGTGTAAATCCATTTCTCCAGGCAGAGGCTCAGGTGTTCGGAGTGCTTCTCCTTGCATTTTCCCTCCTGCTGATGTTGGGCATGTAGACAAGCCTCGGTGTCCTGCTGGTGGTCGGGAGAGGAAGCCGCAAGCCCTCAAGGTGAGGTCCTCCTGCCGCCCGCGGAGACTGCGCGGCCCCATTGCCTGCTGNCATTTCTCCAGGCAGAGGCTCAGGTGTTCGGAGTGCTTCTCCTTGCATTTTCCCTCCTGCTGATGTTGGGCATGTAGACAAGCCTCGGTGTCCTGCTGGTGGTTGGGAGAGGAAGCCGCAAGCCCTCAAGGTGAGGTCCTCCTGCCGCCCGCGGAGACTGCGCGGCCCCATTGCCTGCTGCCTGAGCGTGGCCGCGCTCCCCGATGACCCCTGCGGTTGATAAGCGCATGCTGTCTTCTCCTGCGGTCAGGGCTCTCCTGTGGTCCCTTGCTGCCTCGACCCTGCCTCCAATCTTGCTGCCGTCACCGATGCCGTCACTCTTGTTTCCACCTGCTGCTTCTGCTGCCTCCCTTCTCTCCCTCCTTTCTGCCCTTCTCCCTCCTCACTCCGTCCTTCCCTTTCCTCTTCTCCGCCTGTATTTGTTGAGTACCTGCCATGTGTCAGGCAGCTAGTCATTAGGCAGGTGGAGTCCAGGAATGACACTAAGACCCTGATTCCTTGGAGCCTACATCTGAGTGGAGGGGATCAGACAATAAACATCAAGCAGTGAATCAAGTAGAATGTTCAAAGGTGAGGAGGGCAGTGGGGATAAGAAATGAAAAAATGATACTAAAGCTGAAACTCCAGTACTTTGGCCACCTCATGCGAAGAGTTGACTCATTGGAAAAGACTCTGCTGCTGGGAGAGATTGGGGGCAGGAGAAGAAGGGGACGACAGAGGGTGAGATGGCTGATTGGCATCACTGACTCGATGGACGCGAGTCTGAGTGAACTCCGGGAGTTGGTAATGGACAGGGAGGCCTGGCGTGCTGTGATTCGTGGGGTCGCAAAGAGTCAGACACGACTGAGCAACTGAACTGAACTGAAATGAGACCACAAAGGGCAGTGAAGTGAAACAGGGACTTCTCTGTTGGCCCAGTGACTAAGACTTCAAGTTCCCAATGCAGGTGGCCCAGGTTCAATCCCTGGTTGGGGAACTAGATCCCACAGGTGACAACGAACAAAGATCCTGTATCCCTCAGCTAAGACCTGGCACAGTCAAATAAATGATAAATAAAATATTTTTTTAAAAAGATGCTGTTTTTAAAAAAAGTAGTAAAACAGTGATTGGAAGAGGTGGGGACAGCCAGGTTTTGTGGTACCCAAGGCTTGTAAAGTTGGAGCAGGGGATCCACCTTAAGAAACAAGTGCAAAATTGGGAATTAGTCTCCAAAGTGAATATTTATTGACTGAGAAAAGGTTTCAAGAAATTATGGTCACATCGGAGTTATAGGTCCCTAGAAGAAGCCAATTACCAGAGATGTTGACATAGAAATACTACCTAATTGTAAACCCACATCCTTTTTTCCACACTCAAAGACTACCAGCAGTTTCCAGCTCATGCAGGGGATTGTGCGAGTGATGTGCCGGGCGACTGAAACGTCACTAGCCTCACACATCACTCCACCTCTGCAGGTGTGTCTAACTGAGAAGAAAATATTTGTCCAGGACTTGAAGGAGGGGAGTGCATATGCCAAGGACATAGAAATCTGCAAAAGACTGCTCCAGGAAGAGGAAACAGCCAGAGCAAATTCCATAACAGTCTCCATCTGTGCCGCCTGGCTGTTTTGTTCACGAGCACTTTTGCAAGCACTGGGATGGCAAGGACAGAAGCTGGCTAACATCAGCTGGATGAGCCGTACCATCTGCCTGCTTGTTTAATGCCTTGCTTATGGCAGAAGCTCTCTGATAGACACCATCGTGCCATGAAAAGATTCTCGTGCTTTGTGTCCACTTCTGTAGGTTCATCCATATGTCTCTTCCCTAGACCTCCTTGTCCCCTTCCAAACCTACCTTTCTGATGCCCGTAACAGAAATGCCAATACCTTTCACCACTGCCCAAGAGTCCATATACATACTTACCTTGAGCCAGTTCTCTCTCGATATAGAGGGATCACTAGGTACGGTGCCCACTGCTTTGCCCAGTGCAATCGCTGCCACCCAGGGGCACTTCTGAGTGGATTTGCAGGGTAGTAGCAGTCCACTGTAGCTCACTTCAGTGTACCCTATTGACTCATCTTTGAAGCAGGGCTTTTTTTTTGGCTGTACTGGTTCTTATTGCAGCTTGTGGGCTTTCTCTAGTTGCGGAGCATGGGCTCTGGAGTGAAGGTGAGGCGTGTGGGCTTGGTTGCCCTGCAGCATGTGGGGTCTTAGTTCCCATCCAGGGATCAAAGCCGCATCCCCTGCACTGAAAGGCAAATTCTCAACCACTGGACCACCAGGGAAGTCCCTGGCCATTTTTAAAATTCTCAATGAACTGGACATAGGTGCGAGATGATAGCTGATGGCACGTGAATTCATATTCTAGGGCTGTTGTAAAGAATATCGCAAACCAAGTGGCTTAAAACAACAGAAGCTGCGTGCTGTGCACTGGTATCTGGTGATGGTGAGAATAGAGACTGAGATGCACACTGATTTTGGGGGCTGCCTCTACCCAAAGGGAGGATCTTTTTCTAGGTGCATAAAAGCTAGCAGAGGTTCCATGGGAGAAGTTCATGGTGTGCTGACGTCATGTAATCCAGCCCTGTTTTATCAAGGGCAGAGCCAAGGTTAAGGTGATTTGAAGGTTAAAAGATTTTATATCTTTCACATCCCAATTACTGTGTATCTTCTGGAGTCACAGTGGGATCCAAGAAACAAAGCAATATATCCAAGTCAAAAATTAGAAAGGAATTTAGAGGATAAGTATCTCTCAGTTCAGTTGCTCAGTCATGTCTGACCCCATGTACTGCAGCATGCCAGGCCTCCCTGTCCATCACCAACTCCCGGAGTTCACTCAAACTCATGTCCGTTGAGTCGGTGATGCCGTCTAACCATCTCATCCTCTGTCGTCCCCTTCTCCTGTCTTCAATCTTTCCCAACATCAGGGTCTTTTCAAATGTATCACTAGCAGCCAGGAAATTCTTCATTATGTACTTGTCTAACAAAAAATAAAAACAAATTCCAAAGCACATCTTGAAAATGGAAGAGGAAGTATCTGAAAAATTCCCAGTGTATTATAGGTGGCAAATGAAAATAATTCATAGTAATTATCATTACTAGTTACATATGTATGTACGTTTTATGATGTTTCTTTAATTGATTGCTATTTCTTACCTAATATTTATTATTTTATGGATAGAAAATGACTCAGAGGGGTCTCAGTATTTATTGTTTTATTTTTTTGAACATAAAAATTCATAAGACTTCCATAAGTTTGGGTACAATAATTGCCTCCACAATTCTGGGTGTTTTTTTTTCCCTATAAGGTTTTAAGTTATTCAACTGTGTCTCTTCTGCTGTGGACCTTTTCAGGATCCTAACTTTCCTGTTCAAGAAGATAATACTGTAGCTCATGTATTAATTATGTGGGCTTTTTTGTCAGTTGCAGTTACAGTGTGGCTCATGTCTCTAAACTGATTCCCTTTTTCCCTGTATAAATCAAAATTCCACTTACTCTTTGACATTTTTTCACTCCTAACATTGAAGACTCTTCTTTCACAACCTCTCTTGCAAGTATGGCTTTCTGCTTCCCCAGTGTCACCACCCTAGTTGATACTTAGTTTCTTGCAATAGCCTCCTAAGCAGTCTTCCTAACTTCAACATCTATTCTTCCCCACCTAATCCCTATACTTCTCTTAGACTGTTTTCTCCCAAACCCCCCTTTCATCATGTCATTCCCCTGGCCAAAATTTTCAGTAGTGCCCCATCATCTCTAGGAGCACTCTCAAAACTCATTTGATTCTGTACATATTAGTAAAGGTATTTTGAGCATGCACCCCAAATATATATATATGTATGTATATTTACTTATAAATTATACATCAGTACTCACATCTATTCATCTACTTAATGTTAACTAAGCTTAACTTTATAATTTTTAAAATAAAAATAATTAGAAAGGGAGTTATACTATTTGGGGCTTCCCTGGTGGCTCAGAGGTTAAAGCATCTGCCTGCAATGTGGGAGACCTGGGTTCGATCCCTGGGTCGGCAAGATCCCCTGGAGAAGGAAATGGCAACCCACTCCAGTACTCTTGCCTGGAGAATCCCATGGACAGAGGAGCTTGGTGGGCTACAGTCCACAGGGTTGCAGAGTCGGACACGACTAAGCGACTTCACTTCACTTTTAATATTTTTCTCCTGGCATCCCAGAGGAACATTTAGTGCAACTCACTTTGGGTAATGATGTGGAAGTAGAATATTTTAAAAAATCAGAGATGGGGCAGTGAGGGCTGTCCCACTGTCCGTGGTGCTGAACTATGATCGCTATTACCGCATAATTGAATATATCTTTCGACCTATGGATACTGGGGATTCCTGTCTATTTTCCCCCTTATTTTTGAAACAAAAGGAAATGTTATAGGCTACCATCTCAATAAGATTCTAGTTCTTGACATGAAATTCCAGAGGAGTAAAGCAAACATTCTTTTTCCTCCATATTGAGGAACAAAGTTATTTTTTTCCTTGGAAAGATGCAGACTGACATTAAAAAGAAATGGAGGGTTTAAGTAAGTCTCCATATTAGCTGAATAATTAATTGCACTTTTCTGTTGAAAAAACAAAGACAAGGAAGATGTTGAAAGAAGATTCTAATACTGATGTTTTCTTAATTTTATAGCTTCATAACCGAAAATGATTGAAAACAGGAGAAAACATTGCTGTCAAAGATTATACAGTACAATGAAGTTGTACAGTGGGGCTCAAGAATATAAATGTTAGCAGGTACATGAATACTTCTGTGACTGTTGGCTATTAGAAACAAGACTGTAAATTTCCGCCTTGAGGAAGATTCTGATGATCTATAAAATGTCAACTGCTGTTGTCACAAATCAGTGGTTCATATGAAACTCATAAAGATTATAGAACCTGCAGCACTTGTTATATAAATGATGAGAGTATTTCCTCTCTAAATCTCCAGCTAGCTACAGTTCAGCTGAATGCAAATTAGAAAGCTTAAGAGAGATCCAGAGTGTTGAAAAATAGTTAGGTTTCTCATAAAAGTAAAAATATCCTGAAAAATTAGAAAAACAGAACAATATCTGTTATTAATGGTTCTACTGTAATGCCACTAGAGAATTTATAACCATTATAGCAACTTCTAGTAGACCATTTTAAAACTTACTTTTTCCTTTCTATTGCAGCAAATCTCTGGCCACTTGAGAATGAGAAAAACTGGTGTTTGAGTGTGGATATCACCACCAATGTTCGACTTCAATACTGACTGTAATACTTGAATGACTCAATGCATTGAAACACTTTTTTGATGAAAGTTTAAAATGTATATTTCCATTTAATAAATATTTGTTTGAGAATGTTATGTGCCAGGCCATGTGGATATAGAGATTAAAAGAGACTGATATTTAGGATACCACACCACCTTACCCGCCTCCTGAGAAATCTGTATGCCAGTCAAGAAGCAACATTTAGAACCAGACATTAAACAACAGACTGGTTTCAAATTGAGAAAGGAGTAGGTCAAGGCTGTATATTGTCACCCTGCTTATTTAACTTCTACGCAGAGGACATCATGCAAAACTGGCAGGTCGAAGCACAAGCTGGAATCAAGATTCCTGGGAGAAATATCAATAACCTCAGATATGCAGATAACACCACCTTTATGGCAGAAAGTGATGGCAGAAAGTGAAGAAGAACTAAAGAGCCTTTTGATGAAAGTGAAAGAGGAGAGTGAAAAAGTTGGCTTAAAACTCAGTGCTCAAAAAACTAAGATCATGGCATCCGGTCCCATCACTTCCTTACAAAGAGATGGGGAAACAGTGGAAACAGTGAGAGGCTTTGTTTTCTTGGGCTCCAAAATCACTTAAGATGATGACTGCAGCCATGAAATTAAAGGACATTTGCTCCTTGAAAGAAAAGCTATGACAAACCTAGACAGTATATTAAAAAGCAGAGACATAACTTTGCCAGAGAGGTCTGTCTAGTAAAAGTTATGGTTTTTCCAATAGTCATGTATGGATGTGAAAGTTGGACTATAAAGAAAGCTGAGTGCCTAAGAGCTGATGCCTTTGAACTGTGGTGTTGGAGAAGACTCTTGAGAACCCCTTGGACTGCAAGGAGATCCAACCAGCCAGTCCTAAAGGAAATCAGTCCTGAATAGTCACTGGAAGGACTGATGCTGAAGCTGAAACTCCAATCCTTTAGCTATCCGATGCAAAGAACTAACACCTTAGAAAAGACTCTGATGCTGGGAAAGATTGAAGACAGGAGGAGAAGAGGACAACAGAGGATGAGATGGTTGGATGGCATCACAGAGTTGATGGACATGAGTTTGAGCAAGCTCTGGGAGTTGGTGATGGACAGAGAAGCCTGGCGTGCTGCAGTCCATGGGGTTGACTGAGCGACTGAACTGAACTGAACTGAACTGGTGGGAGCACAATGTTAAGATATTCATTCTTTTTAGATCTAAATTCTTTCCAGAACAGATTTGGATTATATTTGTCAAAAGAGTAGCCAAAATTTCTCCTTCCCTAAATATGTCTGATATGTGCCTGCATGCATGCTCAGCTGTGTCAAGCTCTTTGTGACACTATGGACTATAGCCTGCCAGGCTCTGCTGTCCATGGAATTTT